>LR812519.1:62088931-62298931 GCA_903798195.1 Danio kyathit | reverse complement strand
TATATATATGTGTCTATATATATGTGTATATATATCTATATATGTTCCTAAAACCTGGATAGGCGACAAGACTTTTGTCAGGTAGTGTACTTGCACACATAAAGCATTCATGTTTTGTAATAATTACAATTGCATTCAATTTGATCAACATAAATGATTTGTAATTGTCAATATAAAATATCAAGAATACTAATTCATTCATTCATTCATTTTTTTTGGCTTAGTGCCTTTATTAATCTGGCATCGCCACAGCGGAATGAACCGCCAACTTATCCAGCACATGTTTTATGCAGTGGATGCAGTCCAGCTGCAACCCAGTACTGGGAAACACCCATACACACTATTCACACTCATACACTACAGGCAATTTAGCTTACCCAATTCACCTCTACCACATGTCTTTGAACTTTGAAACCAGAGCACCAACTTATATTTTAGAAGTAAATGATGGTGATTAATTAAAAATAGCAAGAATAATAAATAAATTATACATATTTAGTTACAACGACAATTGCATAATAAGAAATAATCAACTAAAAAAACAAGCAATTAATATTCCATGGGAACCATAGAGGACTTCTAGAGGTCTCCGTAATCTTGGACCAGGCCGTATTTTGAGCAGATGATGTGGTGGTCATGGAGGAGTGAAGAGCATGAGACTGATTTCTGAAAGACCCCATTGACAGACGAGTCTCTGCATTGATCTCGTGGGCCAGCCTGAACACTTGCTGGTGACCTACTTACACCTGCAGCTTCTCCACGATGGTCGTCCAGCTTCTCCAGCCTCCGGCGCCTAGACTGCAGCTCTGCACAAGAAGTTTGGCCAGAGGAGAAATGGCCGTGCCCAACTGAGCCTGGTTTCTCTCAAGTTTTTTTTTTTCCTTCACTTTCGTCAATTGGTGAAGTTTGTTCCTCGCCACTGACTTGCTTGGTTTGGGACTTGTGGAGCTGCACATTGATGGATTTGCTCTTCAGTGTTTGGACTTTCAGCAGTGAAAATTAAACCACACTGAACTGAACTAAACTGAACTTCAACTCTGAAAACTGGACTGACACAGTTTCAATCTACTAGTACTTTTATGTTAAGCTGCTTTGGCACAATCTACATTGTAAAAGCGCTATAGAATTAAACATGAATTGAATTTCAGAATTTGATGATGAAAATAAAAATGATAATACTCTAAAATAATAAAAATGACTATTTCTGTTGCTTAGAAATTAATTATCTGTATTTTAAGCTGCTGACTATTTATTTGAAAGCAAAAGAAGGTCAAGGTGCTCCTGGATTGGCCATACCAGTCACCAGACATGAACATTATTGAGCATGTCTGGGGTAAGATGGAGGTGTAAGACTTGAGATACCACAAATACTTTGATGTCTTTGACAATTCAAACATGAGCTGGAAACACAGAGACAATCGGCTCCACAACCCACCAGGTGGGAATGCGGGAAAGCCAGCTCCTCTCCTTCATTTAGATTTGAAGCAACCCCCTCTCCTCACTCACCCTCTCTTCATACATACTCACACAGAATGGTCATTTCAAAGTATGAATGTTCTAAATCAATCCAAGTGACTTTATCTATCATGTCTGATATCATTTGACATGTCTCAGTGCGACTGGTACAATGGTCTCATTCCCTCAGAAATAGACATAATCAAAATAATAGATATAACTTCAGGTATCTTTTGAACCACTGCTAAGGGTGTGCCTTTACCTAGGGGGCCTTTATTCAAATGACCATTTGTTTCCTATAGGCAGAAACTCCTCAGATTTAACATGTCACTAAATGCAAATGCCTTTTGTTATTCAACAAACGCCCATCCTTGAGGAGATTCTTGGTTTGACTACTTAAGGAGAAGTTTCTAAATGTTCGACGCGATTCTGTACCCAGATTAGCCCGTAGCGTGGAGCTCTCATGCTCCACGCTATGTATATTTTGATGTCAGGTATGCATCTTTTGATCTTAGATTTATCTTTGATAATTTGATGTCTTGTATTGATTGTTTATGAATGGACTGAATGAATTGGCTTAATACACAGTTACCTGACTAATAAATTGTTATGTTTTGAATAATTCAAACAGATCTCATGTTATTATCTCTAGTAGATTACGTTAAGTCCATAACACCGCAAACCCCTGTATAGGTTAGTAACGGACTAAGACACGATAGACGGAGCAGCGTGGCACGCTACACGATGATCTTAGAGCTCCGACTAGCACATTGGTATTAATTCAAGTATACTTAGACTGTAAAAGGCCAATAATGGGTTTTCTATTTAGAACAACAAAGGATTGTTGAGACCAATCTAAATGTGGGTAGGCCTTCATCTACAAACTTATAATACTATTTAAATCATATGGTGATTATTCAAAGTTATTAATAATTTAAGTAAATTGGTCTGTCCAATTCTATAGTAATGATCATGGTAAGATTAAATAGTTTTGTCTTGATTTAGTAGATAGCAGATCTATGGGGACCACACAACAGATATTCTAAACTGAGTAAGTAGGGTTCTGCCTTTTAGAATAGTGGTTAATCGCCTCTGTTTAATGACTAAGACTAACAAGTTTGTGTTTAAGAGATTGTATACTCGGCTGGTACAAGACTCGGGATGTTATAGGAATCAGAATGAACGAGAATATCATACAATAATGAATCGAAGAGAATATTCAATCATAACCTAAAGTAATATTAAAAGAAACAAAATAACCTTATCAATGTTTTATAATTGGAGTCAGATAAAACGAGAAGGAATATATTAATATTCTAAATCACCTCATACTAAAATTGGAGTCAGATATGAGTTAAAGTTAAAGTAAATCAACATTGTGCACTGAAAAGACCGAACAGGCAATAAACCTTCATCCACCAGTAGATACCGTCGTTGGACTAACCGGTTGGACCCTACAGAGGCATTAAAGATGAATCCAAAGAATCTTAATGAACTCTGGGAGTCCTGCAATAACACTTTCTTTGCCATTCCAGATGACTTTATTAAATCAACAAGCAGTACATCACCTTTTTCATAAAACATCTTTATTTTTTAAGACAAAATAAGCATAAAAGCTACTTTAATAATAACAGTTGGTTTGACTCATTAGAAAAAGAACACATGCATTTATAATATAAAACAGAGTATAAAATGAATGCACCCTTGTGAACAACACTTGTAGTGACAAACATGTATCAAACTAAACACTTTAAATAAACAGACAAGGGGAGAAGAAACTACAACTAAGAAGCATGCACAAAATAATAGAATAGAAAAGATTTTCCAAAAATCCATCACTTTTATAACCATAACACTTTCAGGAGGTCATTTAAAGCGTTTAAACGGCCACACTGACTGCATATAAATTAATGTAAAAAATATCCACAATGACCTGCCGGATAGTTTTCAGTTTTGCAATATTTTCAGCCGTTTGGCTATAAGATGTTATTAGCAACAATAGCCAAGCAGTCGTTGGTCTTTGGTTTGGTGTAAACACTGAAAGGCACACAAATAGCCAAATAGCAAAACATTTCCAGATGTGGGTCTGAGCGTCATCACTCTTCTCGTCCGCTCTGCACCATGGAGTATTTCTTACAGGGGTTCTTCAGGCAGGCAGGAGGCCACGTGATTGGCCAGCAGAAAGAACAGGGCACGTGGGTCTGGACGTTCCTCTCGAACAGGTTAAACACGGGGTTCCACCAGGTGTGAGTGAGGTAGTTGTTCGGCGAACACTTTAAAGTCTGAAAAAACAACAATACAGCAGAGATCAAGAGAATTTCCATTATTCTGTAGCCACTGCTTAGTCATCTTTGAAGATATTTGAACAGGAGTAAAAGCATATTTTTGTTTTATTACTTGGTGGTCATTTATTTTTTATCTGACAAATTCTAGTTAACAAGTAAATTAAAAGTGTACAAGCAATGTCCCATGAGAGACTAGTGATGTCCCGCGAGAGACTAGTGATGTCCCGCGAGAGACTAGTGATGTCCCGCGAGAGACTAGTGATGTCCCGCGAGAGACTAGTGATGTCTGTGAGAGACTAGTGATGTCCCGTGAGAGACTAGTGATGTCTTGTAAGAGACTAGTGATGTTCTGTGAGAGACTGGTCAGAGATTAGCGATGTTCTGTGAGAGACTAGCAATGTCCCAAGAGAGACTAGTGAGAGACTAGGGATGTTTTGTGAGAGACTAGCAATGTCCCGTAAAAGCCTAGTGATGTTCCGTGAGAGACTAGTGAGAGATTAGCAATGTCCTGAGAGAGACTAGTGAGAGACTAGCAATGTCCCGTGGAAGATTAGTGATGTCCAAGGAAAACTAGCAATGTCCCAAGAGACACTAGTGAGAGACCAGTAATGTCCTGCGGAGAGACAAGTGATGTCCCGTGAAAGACTAGCACTGTCCCAAGAGAGACTAGCAATTTCCCGAGAGAGACTGTCGCAACGTCCCAAGGGAGACAATAGCGACATCCCGAGGGAGACTATAGCAACGTCCCGAGGGAGACTATAACGACGTCTCAAGGCAGACTATAGTGACGTCCTGAATGAGACTACAGCGACGTCTTGAGGGAGACTAAAGTGACATCCTGAATGAGACTTTAGCGATGTCCCAAATGAGACTATAGCGACGTCCCAAATGAGACTATAGCGACGTCCCGAATGACACTACAGCGACATCCCAAGGGAGACTATAGTGACGACCCGAATGAGACTACAGGGACATCCCGAATGAGACTATAGGTACGTCCCGAATGAGATTTTAGTGATGTCCCAAAGGGAGACTATAGCGACGTCCCGTATGAAACTATAGTGACGTCCCGAGGGAGACTACAGCGGTGTCCCGAGGGAGATTGTAGTGGCGTCCCGAGGGAGACTATAGCGGTATCTCGAGGGAGACTACTGAATGTACTGAACCAGACTATAGTGGTGTCCCGAACAAGACAAAAGCGAGGTCCCGAATGAGACTATAGCGGTGTCCTGAGGGAAACTATAGTGATGTACTGAACCAGACTATAGCGGTGTCCCGAACAAGACAAAAGCAATGTCCCGAATGAGACTATAGCGACGTCCCGAATGAGACTAAACTGACGTCCCGAAAGAGACTATAGTGGTGTCCCAAATGAGACTATAGTGATGTCCTGAGGGAAACTGTAGTGGTGTCCTGATTAAGACTATAGTGGTGTCCCAAATGATACTATAGCGAAGTCTCGAATGAGACTAAACTGACGTCCCGAAAGAGACTATAGCGGTGTCCCGAATGAGACTATAGCGATGTCCCGAGTGAAACTATAGCGATGTCCCGAGTGAAACTATAGCGATGTCCCGAGGGAAACTATAGCGGTGTCCTGAATAAGACTATAGCGGTGTTCCGAATGAGACTATAGCGACGTCCCGAATGAGACTATAGCGACGTCCCGAGGGAAACTACGGCGGTGTCCTGAGGGAAACTACGGCTGTGTCCCGAGGGAGATTATAGCGGCGTCCCGAGGGAGACTACAGCGGTGTCCCGAGGGAGATTATAGCGGTGTCCCGAGGGAGACTATAGCGATGTCCCGAATGAGACTACAGTGACGTCCCGAATGAGACTACAGTGACGTCCCGAATGAGACTACAGTGACGTCCCGAATGAGACTACAGTGACGTCCCGAATGAGACTACAACGACGTCCCGAATAAGACTACAGCGACGTCCCGAATGAGACTACAGCGACGTCCCAAATGAGACTACAGCGACGTCCCAAATGAGACTACAGCGACATCCCAAGGGAGACTACAGCGACATCCCAAGGGAGATTATAGCTGTGTCCTGAGGGAGACTATAGTAGCGTCCCGAGGGAGACCATAGCGATGTACTGAACCAAACTATAGCGGTGTCCCGAACGAGACAAAAGCGCTGTCCCGAGGGAGACTATAGAGATGTCTTTCGAGAGAATAGTGACAAGTCTAATTTTGATCTTCCACAAAATAAAGAGTTTTGAAGTGCTCTGAATATTTTGTTCAACACCGGTCTACTAGCATAAAATGGCCTCAACTAAAATTCCTTCAAATGTTGAATGATAAAGATTACATTATTTCTGGCCTAATATGTTTAGTTTCATTTCATGCTGACATTAATGTTCATGACAAACAGCAGTCTGGGGCTAATTTGGTTAGTTGCATTGCGATGACATTTTAAATCCAAAGCCATTTAGCAATTCCATGAAAATCAACATTATAGATGAGGACAGAACAGAAGCCCTAAAGCCTGACATTATTGTGGCCGAGATTTCTATTTTTAGGAATTGAACCTGTGACCTTTACATTACTGGCCCAAAGTCTCAACCTCTCGCTGCTTTTACAATAATTTATTTTGCAGATGCTTTTTCAGGCCATACACATAAATAGCCTTCCTAAGGTACAACAGTTTTGAAATCATCGGCTACTCTTTTTCTGCCAGAATGAACAAGTGTGATATGTTTTGATAGTTTGAAAGGATTTTTTTTTTCTGTGTAAAAGATCCAGATTGGCTTCAATCGAATGTGCTGCACTTTACCATCATCAGGGAGTCATTTCTCAAATGATCGGCCTAATGGATTTAGATATTCTCAGTGTGCTCTGAGTCATGTAAACACTTTCAGTAAAAGGCTTAGTGCCGTTTTGGTGCCTTGGGTTTAATGACACCCAGAATCTAAATCACAAATTGAGCTGAGAGCTTCCCTTTGGTTTCAGATGTGTGTGTGTGTGTGTGTGTGTGTGTGTGTGTGTGTGTGTGTGTGTGTGTGTGTGTGTGTGTAGATGTCTTTGAAAGACTAGGGGTCAATCCTAAGATCCAAAATTGTATGCAAATTGGAAAATATGAAATTATATGTGTGAACAAGAGCATAAGGACATGCAGGCACATGTGTTTACAGTTTTCAAATCGTGTTGGAGTTCAGTGTTCATTTTGGTAAAAAAAAAAACTTGTTAAAATGTTAAAATTTGATACAATAATATAATAACTGCGACTATTTTACGCTGCAAAACCTTGGATGATTAGAAATGAGACTAAAATGTAGTTACAAAATAAATAAATTTTCATGAAAAAACTTAATAATTTATTCATTCATTCATTTTCTTTTGGCTTAGTCCCTGATTGGAGTCAGTCAACTATTCCAGCATATGTTTTACTCAGTGGATGCCTTTCCAGCTGCAACCCAGTTCTGGGAAACACTCATACACTTTCACATTCACACTTACACAACGGCCAATTTTGTTTACCCAATTCACCTATAGCGCATGTCTTTGAGCTGTGGGGGAAACCAGAACACCCGAAGGAAACCCACGCCAACAGGGGGAGAACATGCAAACCACACAGAATTGCCAACTGGCCCAGCCAGAACTCGAACCAGCGACCTTCATGCTGTAAGGCACAGGTGTCAAACTCAATTCCTGGAGGGCCGCAGCTCTGCACAGTTTAGTTCCAACCCTAATTAAACACACCTGATCTCACTAACTGAGTCTTTCAGGCTTGTTTGAAACCTACATATAGGTGTGTTGAAGCAGGGTTGGAACAAAACCGTGCATGGCTGCGGCCCTTTAGGAACTGGGTTTGAGACCCCTGCTGTAAGGCAACGGTGCTAACCACTGAGCCACCGTGTCGCCAATTTAATAATTATAGGAATAATTTAAATGAATATAATCTCTTTATTTAAGAATCATTGTTTGATTTAATTTCAAGCTCTTTTATTCACCCCACCTAAATTTCCTCTCTTAATGTAAAGTTCATAATGTGATGAATGCTAATGTAATAACATTTAAGGACAAAATAATTCATGCATATCCATGATTTCTTATCTACCTGCAGATTAGCCATGGTGTGATACCAGTAGAAGAGTCGCGTGGTGATAAAATACGCCACCACCACGTCCACACTGTAGTGCTCGTGGGCCACCAGGATACACACAACACCCACAGCCGCCGTTAACCAACACAGAAGATGGTACCACCAGAAAGAACGAGGAGAATCTACAAAACAAAGTAAGACTCAGTTATGTGTGTAATTACTAGACCATCATTGTATATTTAGGTGCAAATAAAGTCCGGCATCTTAAAACAACTCTGTCTTCTGTTGAACACAAAAGAAGATATTTAGAAAAATGTTGGTAACCATATATTTTCATAATATTCGTTTTTCCTATTATGGAGGTCAATGGTTTCCAACATTTTTAAAAATATCTTCTTTTGTGTTCGATAGAAAGAACTCATAACGGTTTGGAAAAAATAGTGAGTAAATTTTCATGTTTGGGTGAACTATCCCTTAATAACATCACCACTTCATGCTTGTTTCATTGCAGAACTGTACAGTTATGCAGTATGGACATTATAACCACATTACTTCAACAGTGGTGACCAACAATATTCAGACACTTAGACTTAAGAGTTATTCAGATACTTTCAGTGGCCAGATCTGAAAATACTGACCTTTATTTGCCTCCAAAATATGATTTCATTTCAAAGCGTTCATGAAGGATGCAGATGGTTTCAAATATCATATGATCATAATATAATTTTAGAGTCTGTTTTTATATATATATATATTTTTAAATCAGTGTGAAACCAGAAGTTGCTGAGACTTTTATTTCAGTATGTTGATGTACTTCCAACTGAAATTGAATATTAAGTAGGGGGCGGGGCTTTCTGTTTTTGCATCATTCCCTTGTAGCAAACTAACGTTAAGGGGGGCGTGATTAAGGCCCAATACCAATTCTACCACTTAGCTCTTCTCCTTACTCCCCGTTTTGCATGTTCACGTGAAGGGGTAGGTTTGTCCCAATTAGGGTTGCAAAGTTTACCGGTACTATGGTAGTATCGCGATACTATGGCTCCAAAGTACTGCCGGTGCCACTGTAGTATGTAAACGGTTGTAAATTGTCAGTAATGGTTTATCTACAATAGATAATGTTGCATGTGGAAAAGTCACTAAAATGCTCACATGTTTGTGCAACAATAAACCATTTTATTTTAATAGTCTGTGGAGCCCTTTAAGGTCGCAAAACTGCATAGAATTCGCACATTTTGTGGTAGCCTATTGCAGTTTTTCTAACGCTTCAGTTCGAACGCACATCTGAATTGGTTCATTTCTGTTCCTGTTAATATGATTAAGTAGCTACAACAACCATGACAATCTCTTTAACCTCCTAGGGCCCGAGTGTCCACATATGTGGACAGCACATTTTAACTCTTAAGTGGCTGTTTAAAATACTTTGAATGTTTTATATTTTGTTACAGACATACAATGTCAACCTGCAACTGTTTAGCAGCATATGAAATGTCCCAAACCCTATTTTTAACTGTCCAAAACGGGAATGTTTTTGTTTTTTTTTACTGTCTGATAGTCAAAGCAAGTTAAAAAAAAAAAAAAATCTGTTAAATATGCATAAAAGAAAATTCGAGAAAAAGTGTTTTATGTAAATTCGGACCACGAGTCCACATACATGAACACCATTTTTCTCTAAAAGTACATCATATCAAAAGATGATACTTAGATTTTTATTCTAATTAGGTTCCAATAAGCCCAAATAGCAAAGAGAAATAAAAAAATCATGTATAAAAGCACCTTGGGCCTTAAGAGGTTATAAGAATGACTCCCAAAGTAAAATTTTGGAATTACTTTGGATTGTTACTTGATAAGACTGAAAAATAATAATAAAAAACCCAAAATAGCAACAGGAAACATTAAAACAATTTCTGACTACTTCATAAAGCCTAATTTTGTTGAAATAAATGTGTACCTAATTTCATTTGGTATAATTTGTATCTTTATTTTAATGTATTTTTGTTGGTCAGTTATCTACAAAATAAACAAAAAGAATGAATCAATTTTAGGTGAAGTGAGGTGCAAATAATTATTTTTAGCCTCAATGGAATTATGAATTAAATTCAAGTATTATAACATAAAATATAGTATTTATGACAATTTTCTTTATAATTTGAGTTATGAATTACAGTATCGTAACACTACTCGGTATCGTGATACCTCAGCTGGTATAGTATTTTAAAATTAATTAATGGTATCGCAACAACCCTAGTCCCAATTCTCTTTAGCTTGAAGACATAGGGCTGAAGTGCTAGATAGCCCTTGAAATGGAGATTTTTCAAGACCACACTCGAAACCAAGGGCTACGTATATTTCCCAGAACACACCTACTACAACAGCAGTATGGCTGCACACGGAAGTAAGGAGATGCTTTATTATGAGATGCATAAGTAATGATTGTCATTATTATGAAGTTTTACAACAAACAAGAATATGTTTTAATACATTCATAACCGCGTTCGTGTTTTAGCGTCATGCTTAAAAAAAAAAAAAAAAACGCTAAAAAACCCTGCTAAATTTCGCTATTTATAATCCATAATAATAACTCCTGTATAGTAGTGCCGCAACATACTTTCACATCTGACACTCGAATACTCGGTCAGAAAAGTCTAGTGGCTGGGAATGAGCTTTTTACAGTGTTTGCTATAATGTTAATGTAGTTTTCGTTTAGATGAATATGGCCATGGTGTAAATACACAGTACAGTTATGATCTTATTGCCACATTAGATCGTTATGATAACATGATACATGCCTTCAGTGATTTCCTGAAGATGAATACCATAAAATTACGCAGCTGGAATAACTACAGCAGTCGCCATCGTTGATCTCATATGAAGTGCGAGCTTGAAATGACATATGATGACGTGTGCAGGTGTTGTAGTGGTGTCCTATTTCTTAGGGGTAACATTTGAAGCCCTTCCCCTTCACACTCTGTTTCAAGGGCCAAGGGGAAGGGTAAAAAATTGAATTGGGATTAAACTTAAGAATATTGTGCCTGAAGCAACAAACTGACATCATTAGAGAAGAACTGCAACTCCAACAGCGGAAACAAATGGACTTTGATTGTAGATTACCAAAACAAACATTTTTTTTTTTGCTGTTGTTGCATGGATTAATTATTCACCTAAAAATAACAATGTGCACTAGCAAAATAAACATTGTAAAATTAGATTTCACACCAACTTTAAGTTTAATATTTGGCTTGTCCAATTCTTGCTGCAGCTACAGCAGCACATCTCTCTGTCATACTGTCAATATACAGTCAAAATTATTAGCCCTCCTTTAAATTTATTTCCCAAATGATGTTTAACAGAGCAAGGAATTTTTCACAGTATTTCCTATAATATTTTTTCTTCTGGAGAAAGTCTTATTTGTTTTATTTCGGCTAGAATAAAATAATATTTTATTTTTTTAAAACCAGTTTAAGGTCAATATTATTAGCCCCCTTAAGCATTATTTTTTTTCCAATTGTCTACAGAGCAAACCACTGTTATAAAATGCTTAACCTAATTACCCTAACCTGCCTAATTAACCTAGTTAAGCCTTTAAATGTCCATTTTAGCTAAATACTAGCATCTTGAAAAATATCTAGTCAAATGTATGTACTGTCATCATGGCAAAGATAAAAGAAATCAGTTATTAGAAATGAGTTATTAGTTTAGTTTATTTCAAATTTGACAGGACAGGGTATTGCAGCACAATTTTCCTGAAATGCGCCAAAACACACTTGAAACAATATTTGACTAATATATAACATCATAAACAAACAAAATAAAAGCAATAATTAAAATAAATCAAACACTATAAATTATAAGTTATCTATACAACAATTTAAGATAGCGAGGAATAATCCGCAGATTTCCGCAGATTTTTAGCCCATCATTGAGTCTATTTATTTACTTGTGTATGTGTGTAAATTTATATTTATTCAGTTTTTAAATTAATTTCAGTAATAATGTTCATTTGATTTATTTAGAATGCAGTTTGTAAAGTAATATTTTCTGTCGTTTAGTAGATATATTATATGAGAGACTTGCTTTGTTTACCAAAAAGGGGAATCTAATTGTATTTGCATTGTAAACATTAAATAAAAGTTAAAAAGGTATTATTTTTATTTCATATATTAAGTTTTTAGTTATGATACTCCAAAAATCATTTTGCATAAATCCGCAGATTTTTAACAAAATTTTGCGCAGAAATAGCAAAAAATGTCTGCAGATTCCGTCTGGCCCTACTCACTTTCGCCAATTGGTGAAGTTTTTTCCTCGCCGCTGTCGCCACTGGCTTGCATGGTTTGGGATCTGTAGAGCTGCGCATCGATGGAATTGCTCTTCAGTGTTTGGATTCTCAGTAGTGATTATTAGACCACACTGAACTGAGCTAAACTGAACTGAACTTAAACACTGAAAACTGAACTGACACTGTTTCAATTTACTATAATCTTCTATTGTGCTTTGACACAATCTACATTGCAAAAGCACTATAGAAATAAAGGTGAATTGAATTACCTTCAACACTGAGTTCAAAACTCTTTTTAAATTAGTAGAATTAACTTTCAGTAAATTTTGAATGTCATTTGATAAAGTTGCCTGTTTTACATTGTAGGATGACACTGGAGCCTTAGACAGGAAACAATGCAGTGGTGATAAACTGTCATTGAGTATTTAATGAGAATATGTACAGTGCCTTCCTCACTCCTTTCATTCAGTGTTGGAAAAGTTGAAGGCGGAATACCTATTATGACAGCATCGCTTTGGGATCCTCTCTAACTCCTCAGGGAGACCTATTATGTTTACAAACGTGTTGAAAAAATCTTCTCCATTAAACAGAAATTGGGAAAAAATATACAGGGGGCTAGGGCTGGGCGATTTTTTTTCGATTAATTTGAATTTACGTTTTAAGACGATTTAATTTTTTTATAAAATCGAGGTATCGCGATTTTTTTTTAAATAAAAATATTAAAGCAGCTTTTGCACTATCGTGCCAACCCGTTCTAAACTGTTAGACAACCGTGCTGAATTGTGCTGACAGATTCTGTGTGTTGACGTCGCGGCTCTGTTGATGAGCTACCACAGCTGGCTCAGCGCAAGCGCGCTAGCCCATTGTCGCGAGGTGCGCGGAGATATATCCAGCTGCAGGCCCGCAGAACCACACACGTTTCAGGCACACACAATCCAGCACACACGTTCTAGACATGGTTACGACGGATGTTAATGTTATTAACGTCTTCTCTGACATCGTCATCAATATATTTTTATATATATTGTTGATAAATATTGTACACAATAAACAATAGTGTTTACTGTTTCACAAATATTGCGATCGAGGCGGGCAAATGGGGAACATTGTTTTCGATCGCCATTCAATATAATAGACTGAATAGTTTTCTATCCGTCATCATAGATGATCAGTCATTATTATCTGACAGAGTCAATATAGCAGATACTCGTTTGCTGGCCTTGCTGAACAATCTAAATTGGACAGTTTTAAAATAGTGGATGAAGGAAATAATAGAAAGTTAATATGCATAGGCAATAACATCTTTATATGTAATAAAAATCTTTTTACATTTAATAAATGTGAACACTATAGTTTACTCAAGCGATTTAATAGTATTTGTTTGCTTAATTTTCTAATAACTTTTTTATTAATGATTTCCCACATTAAATACTATAGTAATTATATTAAGAAATATATTGTTTTTAAACCATAAAGTACTGGTAATTTGTGGTAATTATAGTTGCAACAAATTTAGCAATACAAACAAATTAACTGTTAATAATTAATTAAAAATAAATTATATACATATGATTTTTTATATACAGATGATTTTTCAAGTTACTTATAAAGAGATTGTTACCGTAGTATGGAGACCCGGAAGGGTCGTGATAGTGGAAAAAAAAACTGAGTGGGAGAAAAAAAAATGGGTGGGAGAAAAAAAAACAGTGATAGGTAAATATGTGTTTTTTTAAGTTTTTGCGAGGGAACGCAAAGATGTTTTGCGAGGGAACGCAAAGATGTTTTGCGAGGGAACGCAAAAATGTTTTGCGAGGGAACGCAAAGATGTTTTGCGAGGGAACGCAAAGATGTTCGCAAAACTGTTTTTCCACAAACACTTCCTGTTCACTTCATACATGTCAACCCTCCCGTTTTTGCCTGCATTATCCCGTATTTTACAATTCTATCCTGCTATCATCATATAATTCAGTATTTTCCCATATTTCTCATGTATTTTTAATCTTGAAAACACGCTGAAATGAATATAAAAATGTCTTCATTCACTTTCTTTCCATTAAAGCTGTGCGTCGATCATCACCCTTCATATGCAACCTTTGAATCAGCCAATGACTGGTATAAGTGCTGACTGACAGACGCGCTCTGTATGATAAACTGGTCCCAGATCAGCTTCTGTACACGCCATCTAAAGAGGAGCGAAAGTGCAGGGCATTTTGGTATATTCGGGTGTATGTTTAGACAAGACAAATACTCTTAATAATTTGTAAACATGTCCGTACTGCGTGTTTTATTTTAAACACACCTACAAACTAATGCACAAACAGTTACGAAAGTAATGGAATACTTTCATTATAGATCTGTGCATTATACAGTGACACCACTGTAATCAAATACAAAACGAGAGATTAATTTGCTGCTCTTCACTTGTTTGATAACAGAGGTGTCACTTTGGTGTGTACAGAAGCTGATCTGGGATCAGTTTATCATGCGGAGCGCTTCTGTCAGTCAGCGCTTATACCAGTCGTTGGCTCATACATGCATTCGCTGATACTGAATGATATGATGATAGCAGGATAGAATAGTAAAATACGGGATAATCCAGTCAAAAACGGGAGGGTTGACATGTATGAATTCATTAATGAATTCACTTAAGTGAACAGGAATTTCCCTCGCAAAACATCTTTGCGTTTCCTCGCAAAACATTTTTGCGTTCCCTCGCAAACATCTTTGCGAGGGAACGCAATCTTTGCGAGGGAACGCAAAACTTTAAAAAATATATTTTTTCCTATCACTGTTTTTTTTTCTCCCACCCATTTTTTTTTTCCCACCCAGTTTTTTTTTCCACCATCACGTCCCTTCCGGGTCTCCGTACTTTAGTCATGTTGTTGTAATGTTTTAAGTTGACTATTGACCTTATTCTGAAATGCGGAAGTGCGCTCGTTTTTGCGATTGTTTTAGAACTTCCGATTCAGTTGCCTATGGGAGAAATGACTAGGAATAATAAACGGCTGAAAACGGTCAAACTACTCGCTCTACAAACAAGTGTTTGCATGATTATACAGACAAAATATAATAATATAATAAGAAAACCTCAGTTTGCAACATCAAGCAGCAGAACGAGCTGTTTTTAACGTCTAAAAATGAATGGAAGTGAATGAGACCGGAAGTCTCGAGCCAAAATGATTCAAATGACTGCGCCCGCTCATACGCAGAGAATAAGGTGAATAGTTACATAGTAAAAAAAAAAAAAAAAAATTCGAAATCGTGAATCGGTCAAACTTTATGAAAAAATCTAGATTTTTTTTTTGCCATATCGCCCAGCCCTACAGGGGGCTAATAATATAGGAGGGCTAATAATTCTGACTTTGTACTTCCTATATTTTAAAATGACAAAAACATTACAAGAAAAATGAGCTAAGACTCCTTCTGATGGCTTTATTCTATGGTTTACGGCTTTGTAGATATTTCATTGGATTTATGGGTATTGTAAAAGCCAGTTTAATCAAGAAACCTCTTAAAAATGCTCTAATAATTTTGAACACTGGTGTAATTGTCAAGCAGAGTTATGCTTCCTTTCTGTAACGCTGCTGTGAAATCATTTGCTTTATGAAAAGTACTACACAAACAGAGCTGAATCGAACCTACATTCTTTGAGGAAGAGGTACGTGAGGGTGAGGATGACAGTATGGCCACTGTACAGAAAGTCTCCACACAGCAGATGAGAGCCGTTGATTGATAATCCACCGCCAGACAGCAACTGTAAAACACGCTGCAGCTTCGCTTGGGAATCTCCATGGAGCTGAAATGAAAGGAGATAAATGAATGCTAAAAGACGAGTGGTTTGTTGACATGAATGTTGAAATCATTCCGTGAACTGATATAATCTGAACTCTTGGTACTGGCAGAGGATATTAGAGATTTGAGAAGCCGAATAGCTTTTCTTCTCTTAGGTTTAGGATCCTGAGGGGATTGGTGTAGGGGGATATCTGAAATAGTTCTGTTAATGGGGGTTTACCTTTGGGGCACAGACCATGTGCATGCCAGGCACCGGTAGAGTGGTGATGTACATGGTAATGCATCTGTACATGTACAGTGTGCCCAGCAGGAAGAAATAGCGTCTTGCTACAATAGCCCTATATGGAGAAGAAAATACATTTAGTTTTGTTTTTTAAATAGTTTAAAATTGTCATTTTGTGGCATTCCCCAATTCAAAATATTAAACATTTCATACAATCCCAAGTATTTACATCAGTTGAACCCTTTCTAGCAGGATGGCAACAGTGGTGTAAAGTAACAAATTACAAAAACTTAAATGACTGTAATGTGTACTTTTACTTTCCCTTGAGTACATCTATAGTGCTTTCCTTTGCCGTAGTGCAGTCACTACTTTATTTTCTCTTGTCTATGGGGATTTGTCCTGTGATTCCTGTCCAGTCAAATCACACATAGAAAGTAAATCACATCATACTGAACTACCTCAAGACATGGGCGCTTTAAAATTGCAGCAAACTGTTTGGAAGCATTAAAAAGTGTCCAAGAAGATGTTCTTTACACTTATTGACCCAGAGACTGTTTTGATGCATGTCACTGATGAGAAGATCAAGGATGTTTACTGTATGATGACTGAAATGGCCTTAAACAACCAGCAGGCACAAGATGTCAACATGACGTCAGATTGACGTTGTACCCCAGCGTCGTGGGGACATTGCATTTTGTTTGGGAATGAAAATCAGGTTGACGTCCAACCTAAAATCAACCAAATATTAACGTCATTTGACGTCGTTATTAGACATCAAAATACCATTGTCCTAGACACTGGCTAGACTTGAATTTTGGTCACCCGACATCACAATCTAAATCTAACCTAATGTTAATGTCTTATGACGTTGTGTGCCTGCTGGGCAATAACGAAGGCCAGACGGAATCTGCGGACGTTTTTTGCAATTTCTGCAGAGAATTTTGGTAAACATCTGCGGATTTCTGCGGAATTATTTTGGGAGTCTCATAACTAAAACCTTAATATGTGAAATAAAAAATAATACCTTTTTAACTTTTTTTTAATGTTTAAAATGCAAATCCAATTAGATTCACTTTATTTGGTAAACAAAGCAGGTCTCTCATATAATATCTCTACTAAAAGACAGAAAATATTACTTTACAAACTGCATTCTAAATAAATCAGATGAACAGTTTCATATTAGTCAATAATATTACTGTAATTCATTTAAAAGCTGAATAAATTTAGATTTACACACATTTACTCGAGTAAATAAACAGAATTAATGATGGGCTAAAAATCTGCGGGAATTCTGCGGAAAATTTGTGTGGACCTAGCAATAGCTAAATGCACTACAGAATGTTACGTTTACACACATCCACCAATTACATGTAAATGCATCAGCTTTTTACAGTGTTATACTCACTTCTCGAGTACTTTTGAAAGGTCTACGTTGCACTTTGAGTAATATTTACAACAGATACTTTTACTCTACTTGCACTACATTTTTAGGCAAGTAATGGTACTTTACCTTAGTATGATTTTTCAGTACTCTTTCCACCACTGGATGGCAATGAAACAAATCAAATAAAATGTTACCAAAGTTAAATAAAACTAATCAAAAACTTGCTGCCTTGTGTCCTCGTAATGGGGTATATGCAGAAGGACTTTTATTTTTCAGGAACCCAGTTCAAGTAAAAATAAAAATCAGTGATCTTCACTACCTGATTTATATATAAGATATAAAGTGGGTCTCAGAATGCACAAAAAGCACTGCATTAAATCCCATTGTTCCGCGCCATGTCTTTAAAATATGAACATTTATTTCCCCCCCAGTATTGTCAATAGAGTTACTGTGCTAGCCTGCTGCTACTAACGGCGCTTGCGTTTAAAAGGCTTTTCACCTCGTTTTATGCTTGAACAACCAAATGAATGCTTAAGTCTATTTAACGGATTATATTTTAATTACATTGCAACATCAATGCTGTAAAAGAAACTGTATAAAACTGAAAAAAGTCACAATAACCTTTCACCGGAAGTTTATCGGTCGGGGAAAAAACACTAGCTGTGCATATACCCTATTCAAAATAAAAAACAGTACCTTTAATAATTTGCAACCGGTATCCTGTGATTGTTGGGTTTACGATTAGGGGTAGGGTAAGGGCAAATAATAAGTGTTTTTTACATAAGATACATTGCGCCTATGCCAAGTCCTTGTAAACCCTATATAGAAGTGCGTGTATGTTGAAATTTCAATTTTATTACACTACATGTATATGATTTTCATATGATTTTGTTGAACCCATCTGTTTGCATTACTTTAACTTACTTTTAACACAGCAATTGAACCTAAGAATATTCTATTAATCAGCAAGTCACAAAAAGTCTCTCTCTCTCTCTCTCTCTCTCTCTCTCTCTCTCTCTCTCTCTCTCTCTCAATATTTGTGTATATGTGGACATTTAAAATTTTAAAATGGTCTTTTCTTTTTCATTCCTTAAAAACCTGTTTTAGCACATGTGTATATGTTTTTAAATCATGTTTATTTTTTGTTTTGCTTTCTTATACCTGTATTTTTTGTTTCTTTTATTCTTGTTTATGTAAAACACTTTTAAACACCATTTTAAGGACAAAATTATTTTAAGCTAATTTTTTTTTTCAATAATCTACAGAACAAACCATCGTTATACAATAACTTGCCTAATTACCCTAACCTGCCTAGTTAACCTAATTACCCTAGTTAAGTTTTAAATGTCACTTTAAGCTGTATAGAAGTGTCTTGAAAAATATCTAGTCAAATATTATTTACTGTCATCATGGCAAAGATAAAATAAATCAGTTATTAGAAATGAGTTATTAAAACTATTATGTTCAGAAATGTGTTGAATTTTTTTTCTCTCCGTTAAACAGAAAACAGGGAAAAAAATAAACAGGGGGGCTAATAATTCAGACTTCAACTGTATATATATATATAATATAGTATTATTATTATTATTATTATTATTATTATTAATTGTATTGTTTCTATAGATGGAACCAGCAACTTTAAATAATTATAGTTTTTTCATCATTAAAGGTGGTTCACCAAATAAAAATAGTAGAGGATGAATAATACTTAATAAAACTCAGGTTGTGTTTTCCTGTACTGTACAAACAGAAAAGTAAACAATGGGATCATTTTCACTTTTGATTGAACTACTCCTTCAATTTTGCTGCTTTTCTATTTTTGTCCAATTTAATACAGTTTATTTTGCTTCAGTTCAGAGTTTGTAATTCTCCAAATAGATGCTTGGTTCACTTCATTTTTTGAATGAATTCTTTTTGAAAAATGAATGGGAAAAATACCATTACTATCACTATTTTTTTGCAACACAGGCTCATTGTGAATGCACCCTGTATACATTTCTGTAGAGCTCGAATTATGTAGCCAGAGGTACGTATGGCTGCAATTCCTATGTTGTTGACGGTTACTGTTCCTTTTCGACAGGTTATCTCCGTGTGGACATCTTTTCCGCTGTTCCCAGTTTGCCCAGTGGCTCGCTGTGTATGTTGGAGGACTTGAGACGCAGAGCAAAGTTGACAGTGATGACCGGGTTCAAGTCCGGCGAAGAACGATTCCAGAAAGCAGGTAAAACAAAAACAAAAGGCAAAAAATAAAATAAACAAGTAAATAACAGGGTGAGAACGTGGTAAGATCTGAAAACGTGATAAAAATCAGGCGGTCACGAGGACTTTTCTTTTTCTGGACTGCTTTTTTCGGTTGAGTTTAGAGAAGGGGGTGATCGGGTCAAACGTTGCTTTTGAAAACACTATTGGTTATGTTTAGGGAAGGAAGTGGGTGGGTGGGTGGGGGGGTCGGTCAGTCAGTTAGTCGAGAGCTATATGTAGACCTCATATAATATAACTAAAACTAACATTTACATTGCCCTCCAAAATCTAAATAGTTTCTTCTGAATGCCTGTTCTGAAACTATTGACCACATAAAAACATTGCACCACATTTTGCTTGATGCATGGTAAATGGTGATATCTGTGAAATTAATTTTCTTAACGCAATATTAATTCCCCGAGGTGCCCTCAAGACCATTGCGTTCCCTATTAATTCACCTTGCTCTGCACCATAAACATATCCCATTAAATGTCTAGCAGAGATGATCAATAGGTTATAGTGTCATCATCAGGATAATGTTGCTCTTACTTGTATCTGTGAAAGAGCAACTGAATGCCCCATATAGACACCAGAACCATGCCATTGACCTCAGTCACTGTAAACGCCCACTGCACGCGGTCTATATAGTCAAAAAACTTATCCGGCAAGGGTGGGCTGTCCTCCTTGGGTGGTACTCGCTCGTGAACCACCGTGATCATAACCGTAGTCAAAACCAGGTTTAAAGCGGCATAAAACAAGGCGATGAACGTCTTCCACCATTCCGATGGCAATCGGTTGCCCTTTGCTTCTGGAACAGAGATTTTGACGTAGTCTCGATGTCGGACGAGGCCTTTTCTCAAGCCGTTTCGCTTTGCGTCTTCGGCTGCATGTACGGGGCAGGTTGCACCTGGGGATGGAGCTCCATCTGTTCGGGAGGTACTTGTGGGGTCCTTGTTTCCTTGGTGGTCTGCCGATGCCATGAGTTCCCGTAAATTCCCACTAATGACTGACTGCTGCCAAAATCCTCCTGTAAGGCACTGTTGGTCAGTCTCCTCGGCGGTGATAATGACAGGCCTGCAGATTCAGCTCTTAAAGGATGTGGCTGGAACAGTCTTTTAAAAAAAGAGCACAGAAGTACATTAAATGTGCAAGATGTACATTAAAGACACGTTTAAAGTGTTACATCATGCGGCTTGTACATAAATAATTGATGGAGGCTGTTTTTGAAGATTCCTGAATTTACACTAGTGTTTTACAAAAATAAATGCTGTACTTTTCAATTCATCGGGGGGAAAAACATATCACAGTAATCATAAAAATATTAAGCAACATTAAACATTGATGTTAATGAATATTTCTTGCACAGAAAATCAGGATATTAGAATTATTTTGGAAGGATCTTGAAATGGACAAAAATTATTTAAATGGACAAAAATGACATGAAAATGACCAAATTTTCCATACTATTTTAAAATAAAGGGGGAAATGACCAATAAATAAATCAAGACTATTGAAGCTGCAGTGATTAA
This sequence comes from Danio kyathit, assembly GCA_903798195.1. Taxonomy (NCBI): domain Eukaryota; kingdom Metazoa; phylum Chordata; class Actinopteri; order Cypriniformes; family Danionidae; genus Danio; species Danio kyathit. The sequence continues at coordinate 62,277,697 of LR812519.1, read as the reverse complement.
AGTGTGAGGTAAAATGATTGCTGCCCTAAACTTTTAAGTTGAGCCAAATCAATGTTTACAAGTAAATGTAACTTACATTACATTAAACTGGCTTTAAACAAGTTGATTTGTGTGTATAATGTACAAGCTCAACAGAAATATAATTTGTACGTTGAATGCAGTGGCCAATCAGAGGCATTTACATTAGTCAATGCTGAAAATTAGTTTTGTTTACTGTAAAAAATGATGTCTGCAAAAGGGTTTATGAAGTGTGAATTTAAACAAACAAAAAAAATTCAGTAATGTTCAACTTAATTTGTTTGTTTAAATTCAGCGCAAATAAATTGTTTACAACCACATAACTTAAAAAAATGAGTAAATGCAAGGAATCATCTTTGAATCTTTTTTTTCAACACACGTTTGCCAATTCTCTCATCAAAAACAAGGCACTAAAACCATTTAAATAGGAGATCAATTTAGCATCTTCTAATTTAATGATTATACCTGTTTTTTTTAATAACTTGCACTAGATTAATGTCATAGACTGACATGTTTTATCTGTGTAGCCAGATTATGACATGCTTTACTCTATTCTTTTAAAAGACATTAATAATCATTATCACAATAGCACAGAACTACCCTATACATACAATTTCATTATTTTATTCATTTTCCTTCAGCTTAGTCCCTTTATTTATCAGTGGTCGCCACAGCAGAATAAACTGCCATCTTATCCAGCATATGTTTTACGCAGCAGATTCACTTCCCAGTACTGGGAAACACCCATACACTCTTGCATTCTCACACATACACTACGGCCAATTTAGTTTATTCAATTCACCTATAGCGCATGTCTTTTGACTGTGGGGGAAACCGGAGCACCCAGAGGAAAACCACGCCAACACGGTGAGAACATGCAACCTCCACACAGAAACGCCAACTGACCCAGCGACATTCTTGTTGTTAGGTGACAGTGCTAACCACTGAGCCACAATGCCAACCTAAATACAATTTTAAGCAGTTTATTTATGACGCAAAGGCAGGAAAAAACAAGAAGGCGATTGTAAAACCTGTTCTGTTTTGAAGGTAAATAAATAGAAATCAAATCAAGGTTCCAAACATTGCTCCTACGTTTTTTTCTCCAGAATCCTGATATAAAACTTCCCTAGAGCCTCTGTTACATGTACAATATAATCAAATAAAGCAAAGCATGTCATTTAAAAGCCGAAACATCTGACACAAGTGCCATCTAGAGAAAAGCCACACAGCAGAAAAGTATCAGCTCCCGAGTCCTGACTTCTCAACCAAGAAAAAAAAAGAAGCATTTCAGGAACGACTTCTCTAAAAGCTTTTCAGCACTGAGAGTGTCTCTCCTCCATCACACCTAAAGTGCATCTCAATAACCCTTATTACGGCGACATGCAATATTTACAAACAATAAACAGAGCTTCAGGATAGACGCGGAAAAAAGAATGATGGATCGTGCAAATCCCTCAACGCGAAGGCTTCGATTTCCTCCAAATCAATTTAGGCTGAAACGTAATCACATTGGAAATGAGTTCTTATTACAAATCCTGTTCGATTCTACATTGCATTTGTTCAAGTAAAGAACAGAAAACACTGATCATCTCTATTAAGTTTCGTCCTGCTACATTAAAAATGCAAACAGAGAGTTTCCAAAATGTTTTCTTGCATACAAAATCACTTGCCTGTTGTGTCCCGAACTGAGAGCTTTCAGTCGCTCACTCCTCCTCTGACAGTCTTTCTCAAACTTGCCTTCATCCCTCCACGTTCAGAGGGGCATGTTTTCCCAGTCTCCACCCTAGAGCTCTAATGGTGATGCTTGTGGTGGAGACCTGGCAGGGGAAAATCTCTTCCACATGCTCCCGGAGACAGTAAATGGATGGCTTGGCTCGGCGTGTCCCCTGCCCTGCCTGCGTGTGCTATTTCCAGCACCGACTCCTGCCTCCAGACCAAGGCTGTATTTTACTCGCAGGGAGCAAGCGGTGCCCAATCGTAAGCAAATTGGTAATGATATGCTTGCGAGGCCTGTTGAGCGTTTCACCCCCTCCTTCAAGCTCGTGCCGAGGTTAAATTCAGCATCAAAGGGACGGATGGAAAAAAGCAGGAGACCCCGCCTCGTACTTACAGAGATGAGAGGGAAAGGCTTTTCACTCTGTGCGCTCAGTTCATTACATGATCGCTTTCAGGCACACTGGGTACTTTCTGTACTTGCTTACTTTTTGAATTTGAATGTCTTGTTTTGTGTTTCGACACTTGTGTGTTCTGTTTGCATAAAATCATGTGCTATGTAAATGCATATTTGTATACTACCCTTCCTGGAATAGGAATAGGAATAGGGGATGTTTCAATGCAGTTAAAATAAATAAGTTGTAAATAAACACTGAAATTTGAATATATATATATATATATATATATATATATATATATATATATATATATATATATATATATATATATATATATATATATATATATATATATATATATATATATATATATATATATATTTGAATATACAGTTAAGGGCAGAATGATTAGCCCTCCTGTGAAATATTTATTCTTTTAAAAATATTTCTCAAGTGATAAATAACGGATATATATATATATATATATATATATATATATATATATATATATATATATATATATATATATATATATATATATATATATATATATATATATATATATATAATTAGCCCCCCTGAATTATTTACCCTGTTTAATTTTTTCCCCAATTTCTGTTTAACGGAGAAAAGATTTTTTCAATACATTTCTAATCATAATAGTTTTAATAACTCATCTCTAATAACTGATTTGTTTTCTCTTTGCCATGATGACAGTAAATAATATTTTACACGATATTTTTCAGGACATTTCTATACAGCTTAAAGTGACATTTAAAGGCTCAACTAGGTTAATTAGGTAAACTAGGCAGGTTAGGGTAATTAGGCAATTTATTGTATAACGATGGTTTGTTCTGTAGACTATCGAAAAAAAATATAGCTTAAAGGGGCTAATAATTTTGTCCCTAAAATGGTGTTTAAAAAATTAAAAACTGCTTTTATTGTAGCCGAAATAAAACAAAGGACTTTCTCCAGAAGAAAAAATATTGTCAGTCATACTGTGAAAATTTCCTCGCTCTGTTAAACATAATTTGGAAAATATTTAAAAATGAAAATAAAAATTCAAAGGGGGGCTAATAATTCTGACTACAACTGTGTGTGTGTGTGTGTGTGTGTTTGTGTGTGTGTGTGTATATATATGTATATATATATATATATATATATATATATATATATATATATATATATATATATATATATATATATATATATATATATATATATATATATATATTTTTTTTTTTTTTATTCATTTTCTTTTCGACTTAGTCCCTTTATTAATCTGGGGTCGCCGCAGCAGAATGAACCGCCAACTTATCCAGCATATGTTTTACGCAGAGGATGCCCTTCAAGCTGCAACCCATCTCTGGGAAACATCCATACACACTCATACACTACCGACAATTAAGCCTACCCAATTTACCTGTACCGCATGTCTTTGGACTGTGGGGGAAACCGGAGCACCCGGAAGAAACCCACACGAATGCAGGGAGAACATGCAAACTCCACACACTCGAACCAGCGACCTTCTTGCTGTGAGGCGACAGCACTACCTACTGCCCCACCGTGTTGCCATATATATATATATATATATATATATATATATATATATATATATATATATATATATATATATATATATATATATATATATAATTTTTTTTTACATTTTAATGTCAATATTATTATTATTATTATTATTATTATTATTATTAATAATAATTTTTTCCGAATGGCTACAGAACTAACAATTGCTATACTACAGCTCCTTTCACACATACAGAAAATTAACGGCAATTTTCCGGAAAGGTCTGTAAATGTGAACAGGCCCTTTTTGAAAATACCGGTAAATTCGTTCCGTCAATTTTCCATATTAATTTGCCGGAATGCTGCTCTTTGTGAACGCAGAAGAAAATCAGAACATTCAGATACATTCACATCCACGCGGTTGTTTATAAAAATAAAAGCCTTTGATTATTTTTCCAGACACATTTAGCTGCTAGATGTTAGTCAGATAACTATGTTCCTTCTTAATGCCAACTGTGGAAAACATTATCGATAAAATGCTTATGATAAATCGCTGTTTGTTTACCTTCAAGCTCTGCTTCAGTTACTTGACGCGTGTGCACTTGACACAGCCAGTGAGTGCCAGCACACACACATATTATGTACATCTCGACATGCGAAAGTGTTCCTCCATATATTTTCATCGAAGTTGTTCACAATACTTCTCCAACTACAGAATTGGTAGTTGTAATTGTTTACAAATACAAGCGCAGCCGTTTAGAGGTCATTTCTGGTTAATGATGTCAGAATTTACAGGTGTTTTGGAATGGATGTGTGAACGGTCTTTTCCGGAACAATTCCGGAGCATTCTTGCCTGTGTGAACAACGCTTTTTTGAATTTACCGGTAAAGTTGTTCCAGAAATTTTCTGAATATTTAACGGTATCACTGTGTGAAAGGGGCTAGTGATGTGCCTAATTACCCTAACGTGCATTATTAAACTAGTTGAGACCTTAAACAGCACTTTAAGAAATGTTAAAGATTAAGATTAAGCTGTTTTAAGAAATGTTAAAAATGAAAAAACAGGAGGGCATTTTCCTTCAGCTTAGTGCCTTATTTATTCAATTCAATTCAATTCATCTTTATTTGTATAGCGCTTATTCAATGTAGATTGTGTCAAAGCAGCTTCACATGGAAGATTAAGCAGCTTCACATGGAAGATTAATGCAGAAGTCGCCACAATGGAATTAACCACCATATTCCAGCATATGTTTTATGCAGCGGATGCCCATCCAGCCGCAACCTAGTACTGGGAAACACCCATACACTCTCGCACATGCACTCCAATTCCCCTATACAGCATGTCTTTGGACTTTGGGGGAAACCGGAGCACTTGGAGGAAACCCACGCCAACAGGGGGAGAACATGCAAACTCTACACAGAAATGCCAACTGGCCCAACCTGGACTCGAATCAGCGACCTTCTTGCTGTGAGGCAACAGTGCTAACGACTGAACCACTATGCAGCCCAACTCTGGGTTATTTAAAACAAATTTAGGTATGTATGAAAAGGCCCAAATAGTTGAAGTTGGGTTAAATTTTGGTTGCAAAAAAATGGTTGTTTACTAATTTTAATATTTTCTAAAAAGCTTAATTAATCCAACAAAGTTTTATTTTTATAGTTTTAGCTTCACTTACTAAACTTTTTACCAAACTGAAACTAAATTTGGCATGAATAAACTTCGCGTTGTTTAGAGTGAACTACCATAGCCCTGATATTTGTATTTATTCAGTGATATTTTAACTTGAAGAATAATGCTATGTTGACATTAATTCATGTAGAAACAGACTCATTTTCAGTTCTGAAAGCTCTGTTTATGTGTGTGCAGGCTTTATACAATGGTATATAAATATCTTTTAATTAACAGTTGCTTGAATGTGTATTTAAACTGAACTACTCTGTAGATTTTTAGACATTTATCCACACAGTTGAACTTTTGGCGTTAACTGCTGTTTAACAAAGCAACACTCATAGACATTTTTAGAGGTTAAAATGAAAATTAACTTAGGTCAAATTTTGGGTAATGAGCTACTTTTACAATTTCCTTTATTTAAAGTTTTTTAAGCATAGTGTAAATATAGAGGAATGTGTCAAAAATGAACAGTGAGACCATTTAAAGTGTTGTTTTCTCCTCCACGTTTTCTCCTCCACCATTTAAAGTGTTTTTCTTTCCCTCTGCAATCTGAAAGGTGTTTAAATGAGCCAAAACTTTGTGTACTGATATCAAACAATCTATGTAATGGTTAAGTTTTAGGGTTGGACTTCAGCACCTCGACAAGATTTTCTCACTGATATAGTAGGTCCAACAAACATACTGTATGGGTGTGTGGGTTTGTGTGTAACATACAATTAACTTCAGCTGTAAATTATGAACTATATACACACCCTTTGAAGATTTTATGGGATGCCTCCTTGGCTGGGCTTAAACCGCTGTGCCTCTCCCAAGTGAACTGATAGCTGGAAAGAGGATGGTTGCAATGTAAAGATCTGAATTTGAGTCAATTACATCTTAGAAAGGCAGGGCATTTGTAATACCCAACAAGTTCCCAAATTTAGATTATCTGAAATACACTATGAATCAAAAACAGAAGATACAAATACTTGAGAACAGTGTTGGGAGTATTGCATTAAGTAATGCGAGTTACGAAATAAAAATTACTTTTATAAGCAACGAGTAATGTAACGCATTACTTTTAAAAAATAAGTATTAATATTTGAGTTACTGTTTAGTTTAGTTAATTAGCTTTAAAAAAATTAATTGCTGAATTAAAGTTAAAATAGTCATGATGAATCACGCGCTCAATGAGAGAATGTGCTCATTATTTTGAATGCATCGATGAAAAGGAAAAGAGGATTGTCCCAATGGACTCATTCATCCATTTTCCTTTTGGTTTAGTCCCTTTATTAAAAAAAGGGGTCGCCACAGCGGAATGAACCGCCAACTTATCCAGCATATGTTTTACACAGCGGATACCCTTCCAGCTGCAACCCATCACTGGGAAACATCCATACACTCTCATTCACACACATACACTATGGACAATTTAGCCTATCCAATTCCCCTATAGCGCATGTCTTTGGACTAACGGAGAAAAACGGAACAAACGGAGCACCCTGAGGAAACCCACGCAAACATGGGGAGAACATGCAAACTCCACACAGAAATGCCAACTGAACCAGCCGAGGCTCGAACCAGCGACCTTCTTGCTGTGAGGTGATTCCCCTCAATGGACCGATTTTACTTAAGACTAATAGTACAAAAGTAGCAAACACATTGCTTTAAACTTTTAATAATCTGTGTATACGGCATGTATAGCTCTGAGATCAGGAAGTTCTTAGAAAACATCCTAAAATGATTTTTTGATGTGTTTTTTTAAGGTAAATGTAGGTGGAGGTTATACAGAGTGTTTTTAATTGCAGAGCTCATCTATTGAAAAAAAGAACAAGTTCTGAAAGAGATCAGGCCTCAGCCAGGTAATAAAAGTAACGCAAAAGTAACTCAAAAGTAATGTAATGCATTACTTACCATAAAAAGTAAGTAACGCAACTGGGGAGTAACTCAAAATTGTAATGCATTACTTTCTAAAGTAACTTTCCCCAAAGCTTGACAATATAATCAGAGTGAACTAAAATTAGGATTATGACTAGCTATTCTTTACATAAACAGTTAGCATCATGGGACAAATTCATACTAAATGCTTTAACCTTACTATAGTTTCACATTAGCCCACACAATTTTACTATATAGTAAACAATATTGTTTGTCTTCACACGAAATCAGCTTAATATAAACCAGATAAACTTTTTGGTGAATAATTTAAACAACATTCTCAAGAAGAATTACCTTTTATTTCAGTTTTAGTGGTCGACGCCCTTCCCTTCAACAACACTCGTCTTCCCCATTTTAAAGAGAAACTTCAAAAAATGCAGACTATATAGCGCTTAAATTGAGCCATTTTGTAAGGTTTGTTTAATTAATGATCCACTCTATGTACGGTTTCTGGAGAAAAGGAGGGCAGATATTTTACGTAACAAGAAATATATACATAAATAGGGGAAAGAGGCGGCAAATTACGTTGCTAAGAAACGTTACATTAGCTTGAGCTAGCTTCTTTTATGGAAACCCGAGAGAGCTGGTAATTAAAAGTGAATAATATAAGTGTTCTGTAGTGTTTTATATCATATTATACATAATTTGCTGCTACAAAAATAGCGGAATCATTAATAAAATGACACAATTCATAGTTCACAATTCATTAAAATTGTTTTGTGAATCAGGGCTAATTAGCTAAATAATTAGCTTAATAAGTTAACTTATTTTTTAAATTCCTGAAAATTGTCTCCCTAATGGCTTTTTTTTCTATGTATTTTTTTTCCTTAATAAATAAAAATAAAAATTTAAACACCCCAAAAGATCAAATAATAAATCAAACTCTCAAAACAATTACCCAAATGATAAATCAAATGCTCAAGCTATCAAATAATAAATCAAAATGCATTCTCAAATGAGAAATCAAATGCTCAAATGTATTTGATATTTAATTTTCACGATCGACCTTTCATGATAAACCTATAATAATTAAATGATAAATCAAATGTGATGGTATGACAGCAGTAGGTGGCAGCAAATACATGTTTAGTTCAGTGATTTGTGTGTGCCAGTTATTATACTCAAATACAAAAATATCGTACACAGATAGACGTCTTGTCATATATCAAACAAACTATTGTAAAGTTGTTATACGTGTTATTTGATAATTTTGTATGACTCCAAACTTCACGAGGCAGAATAAAAAGCTAAAGTGGAACTCAAACGCCATTGTCAGTTTATACTCGGACTGTTTTTAATGTGAGACCAACACAAGTTGCACATGTGCTGCTTCCTAGTGGATGTTTTGCTCAGTTCAAACACAGTGAGTAGATGCACTTCACGTTATTTATTGCTTCTTTCCTCAGTTGTTAACTTTCATTGATTGTTTCCTTTTGTAATGTCGTGACGCAATGGGAATCCCAGTCAGAGTTAACTCACGTAATAATGACTTGCAGCTAAACATTTAAACAACTCACGTTTGACCACTTATACGTGTTCAATTATTTATTAAACTACTAAATACAGAATTAATGCATTGAGGTTAAGTTGGTTTTATATTCCCACATTTGTTCATTTTTGAACAGGGATAGCTTGTGACCCTGTATTGTTTACATTACCATAATAACGTTACTTTCAATATTCGTTCTGAAATGGCATGTAAATATGGCTTCAAAACAACATTAGCACTATTTAATTGACTGTGAACAATGTTGTGCTTTTATATAATACTTTTCTGAAATTGTATTATTAAGAAGAATGTCCGAAAGTGGGATTATAAAACCAATAAACATTACCTCAACAATCAATGCTGCTTTGTTGTATCTAAAATGTTAAAATCTTAAGTTTTGTTATTAACTTAACACATTATCTTTCACTAACACTATTTTACATAGTTTATATTAGCCAACCAAACATTTCAAAGACTCACATTTTACCACTAACACATATGAGCATATATTTAATATACAAAATGTAAACTTCATGCAACATAAGAGGTTTTGTAGATAGATTAACACAAGTCAGCATATTTTACAGTTTTCCACCCTCAATATCAGCACCTATACGAAGCCAGACCCAGATCTACATCAGACCTTTTGGAATTCGAATGAAAACCTACTTGGAGAAGTTGGATATAAATCTCGATATAATAACAATAATGCATGTGTGCCCTATACCACCTTGGTATATTAAAAAGCCATGTATTATAATGCACCTGTCTCAGTTAAAAAAAAAAAGGGAAATCCACCCAAATCTTTATCAGGAAGAATTTATTTTTTATAGAATTTATAGAACTTATGTACCAGTGTATACAGATGGTTCAAAATCAGATGGACCAGTATCTGCTGCAACAGTCGTCGGTATATTAATGAGAAATAGCAAATAGAATGGAATGAATGTAAGAATAACATTGTATGAAGTAAATCCATTTGTAAATGAAAGAAATAATTACCATTTTGAAAATAGACATGACCAGGTTGTATATACGAGATGTAGAATCGGACACTCAAGACTTACACACGCATATTTATTGAAAGGGGAAGAAAAACCTATTTGTGACTTGTGTAAGAATATTTTGACGATAAAACATATTTTAATAGAATGTGTATTTCTAAATAATGCTAGAGAACGTTTTTATTCGGGAAATATTTTAAGTGAAATGTTTGAAAAGGTGCCTTCTAGAGCAATTTTAGAATATTTATCTTTAATCAAACTAAAATATTGTATATGACTCTTTTCTGTGTTGTTGCTACATGTATGTTTTTTTGTTGGTATTTTTTTTACAATGTATGTTTTGTTAAGAAACTGATATGATTATATATTGTATATTTAGTGGTGGGCCGTTATCGGCGTTAACGTGCTGCGTTAACGCGAGACTCTTATCGCGCGATAAAAAAAATATCGCCGTTAATCTATTCTCAAAGTTGGGTGAGAGCTGGGTCTTTTCTAAGCAAGCTATGATGACTTTCACTTTGATAGTTTAGTGCGGATGTATACCTGACCGGTGAGCCGTCTGGGTAAGAAGTGCCCTTCTGAATCAAATCAGCAGGATGCCTGACTCTAACTGCAGTTCAGCAGTTTTACTTTAACTCACGAACATTTAATTCATGCCTTCGTGACAAACTGGGGTATTAGACGCAAATAAATGAGTAAGGACAGGTGAGAGTGTTATGGAATTTAATAACGCACGCCAAATGAGAAGAAAAAAAACTTCAGCATTTTGCGATGTGTGTGTGTGTGTGTGTGTGTGTGTGTGTGTGTGTGTGTGTGTGTGTGTGTGTGTGTGTGTGTGTGTGTGTGTGTGTGTGTGTGTGTGCGTCTGTGTGTCTGTGCGGTCCTTTACTGACAGACGCCTGTGTGGATCTTAAGTAATCAAAAATCGCTGTTTACATGGTAGACTCTTAATCAGAGTATTGTTTTAATCATATTAAATTGGATTAAAGTATTGTTGCCCATGTAAACGTACTCAATGTTTGACACCGCCAGGGCTCTGTGAACTTGCCTTTGCGAAGCAGCATTTTCTGTATGTACGTACATCAAAAGCAAGTATGAAATCACTGTTTGGAGCTTATGTAGGCCTACAGTTCAACATTCATGTTTAACTGAATAAATAGTTAGTAAACAAAAGTACATCTTATTGAACATCATTTATTTTCATCACCAATTATCATAGTAGAACAGTTTCTCAAGCAGTTTGTGATGCATTCTGGAAACAGGAGATGAGCCCCTGGTCTAATGCGTCACCTGTCTTGAGAAACCCGTTCTCAAAGACTTATTATTTGAGTAGCACACATATTCTGAATGCCTTCGGCAGAATTCAAATCAGCCATTTTACTCCAAATTAAAAAAATTAATCTATGCCCACCTATAATTTTTGCCATGAATATAGCCAATGCTGCTGATATGGCACTAAGACATAAATAAATAAGATAGATTAACACCATTTTAAACATAATTTGGCATCGTTTATAACAAACTAATCATTTAAAATACTCTGTCGACCACAAACATACATGTGGAGTTATTTATTATACTTAATATAAAAAAATCTGGTAACACTTTATAATAACTACACACTATGAACCATTTATTAAGCATTAGCAAATAGTGAATTTATTATCTGTTAAGCATTAACTCTACATTAATAAGCGTTAGTAAGCAGTTTATAACTGCACCTACAAATGCTGTGTTCTTGACTTATAAACACATTTATAATGTGCTTAATAACTGTACTTTCATGCTTTACTAATGATTTATTTTTCATTACTAAATTAAGTATTGCATTATTTACAAACCAGTTATCTAAGCATAGTTAGTTGTTTTTTAAGATCATTCAGAATGAGTTAGTAAATGATTAATAAACTATTAAAATTTACATTTATATATCTTATTATTCAGCCATATACTAATAGTTAACTTGTATGTTAAAAAAATGCTTTATTAACTCAACTTCATCCAGTTTTGTGACCTAATCTAAAATGAGGACTATTTATGCTTTATAAATCCCTTATACATGACAATTAAAGGCTCAGTTGTATTCTAAACAGGAAAAAAAGTACATAAACTACATTATTCATTCCTATTCGTTTGAAGATACACAAATGAAACTGTCAAATAAAAAAAAAATCTTTGTAATCTTATCTAAAATAAAATTACTGTGCAGTTTAACCATTGCATCCTATTATATTGTTAAATTATTATATTGTTGTTTTTTATCCAATTTTGTTGTATTTTGACACTCCTCTTACTTTACTTTACAGGCCTTAAAAACCCACGCAAATGATAATTTTGTACTATATTAAGCCTCATTTACACTAGCAGTGACTTTGTAGCTGCCTGCTGTCGAGTGGGGATCTGCTGCAAACGCAGTCACGTGAGCTCTACTGGTGCTCCTATTGGCTGTCACTCAAGAAAGTCGCTCTTCATTTGCATAAAGTTGAATGAGGCTTTATGGTTATACTTTGCAACTGTGGCTCCTGGTGTAAATATCAACTCAACATTGGAGATCCTGTGATGTTACTATTGCATATGTGCAATGTATTGTGCAGCCCTAAACTTTCATTCAAACCCTTTCATTCATTCATTCATTCATTCATTCATTCATTCATTCATTTTCTTTCAGCTTAGTCCCTTTATTAATCTGGGGTCGTCACAACGAGATGAACCGGCAACTTATCCAGCATATGTTTTACACAGCGGATGCCCTTCCAGCTGCAACCAGTCAATGGGAAACATCCATACACACTCATTCACACACATACACTATGGACAATTTAGCCTACCCAATTCACCTATATGGCATGTCTTTGGCCTTGTAGGGGGAAACCCAAGCGAACATGGGGAGCGTGCAAACTCCACACAGAAATGCCAACTGACCCAGCCGAGGCTCGAACCAGCGACCTTCATGCTACTCACTGCGCCACTGTGACGCCGTACTCTTTCATTGTTTCTAAAACATTCAGATTTGACATTATTAACCAAGTTTTTTCATTTCTATTACAGATTTGCCCTCCACTAGGCTGTCAAAATGAAGCAAACCGATCCCGAAACGCACAAAGAGAGCCTCTATCTAGAGGTGTGCGGTGCAAACGGAGCTGTGTTCCTCCCCCTGCACTCCTCCATCGTCCTCTTTCTCCTGTCCTACACCGAATGCTCATCTTTCCATGTCTTCCTGGTCACGGATCAAGCAGACGTCCCTCAGTCACTGTCAGCTCTGGTGCCCGTGGGTCTCTCTGTTTCTGCGCTGAGGAGGGACGAGCTGCCAGGCCTGGTTAAGATGTGCCGTCTGCCGGCCGCTCTGGAGTCTGACGTCTGCTTTTGCCGAGCCGGCCTCGCTGTCGTGCTCAGACACATCATTCAGAGAGCATGCCAGCTGATGCCAGACCGCAGGGATGTGGCGTCACTTTTGGGTTTCAAAAACACCTGCCTCAAGGCTTGTGCTGAGGTGAGAGTGCCTTCTTTTAACATTTTAACTCAGGGTTTGAAGGGGTGCTGCAAATCTTTGAAAAATTCTTGAATTTGTCATATATTTTTGGAATGGTTAGATTTTGGATAAAGTGCTTAAAAATGTAACTGTTGCTTTCATAATAATGCAGTGCTTTGTAATATACCACAGATTTGTAATATACTTGCGGTGGTAGTCAAATTGATACACGCATTTTACCCACATCACATAAATAGTTAACTATTTGTGACAAACAAAACATAATTAGATTTTTAACAATATTTTTATTTATTATGACACTGTATACAGTATACATAGTTTTTTTTAATGGGTTGAAGTAAAAAAGACTGTTGAAATAAAAAAAGAAATCCAATATTTATTTTACTTTTATGCTATTCAGGACCTACCGACAGGTCAAATCTGCTTCTCTCTCTCTCTCTCTCTCTCTCTCTCTCTCTCTCTCTCTCTCTCTCTCTCTCTCTCTCTCTCTCTCTCTCTCTCTCTCTCTCTCTCTCTCTCTCTCTCTCTCTCTCTCTCTCTCTCTCCTCTCTCTCTCTCTCTCTCTCTCTCTCTCTCTCTCAAAGCATTATATATATATATATATATATATATATATACATATTAGTGGTGGGCCGTTATCGGCGTTAACGTGCTGCGTTAACGCGAGACTCTTATCGCGCGGTAAAAAAAATATCGCCGTTAATCTATTCTCAAAGTTGGGTGAGAGCTGGGTCTTTTCTATGCAGGCTATGATGACTTTTACCTTGATAGTTTAGCGCGGATGTATACCTGACCGGTGAGCCGTCTGGGAAAGAAGTGCCCTTCTGAATCAAATCAGCAGGATGCCTGACTTTAACTGCAGTTCAGCAGTTTCACTTTAACTCACGAACATTTAATTCATGACTTTGTGACAAACTGGGGTATTAGACATAAATAAATGAGTAAGGACAGGTGAGCGTGTTTTATATATATATATATACAGGGAGTGCAGAATTATTAGGCAAGTTGTATTTTTAAGGATTAATTTTACTATTGAACAACAACCATGTTCTCAATGAACCCAAAAAACTCATTAATATCAAAGCTGAATATTTTTGGAAGTAGTTTTTAGTTTGTTTTTAGTTTTAGCTATTTTAGGAGGATATCTGTGTGTGCAGGTGACTATTACTGTGCAGAATTATTAGGCAACTTAACAAAAAACAAATATATACCCATTTCAATGATTTATTTTCACCAGTGCAACCAGTATAACATCTCAACATTCACAAATATACATTTCTGACATTCAAAAACAAAACAAAAACAAATCAGTGACCAATATAGCCACCTTTCTTTGCAAGGACACTCAAAAGCCTGCCATCCATGGATTCTGTCAGTGTTTTGATCTGTTCACCATCAACATTGCGTGCAGCTGCAACCACAGCCTCCCAGACACTGTTCAGAGAGGTGTACTGTTTTCCCTCCTTGTAAATCTCACATTTGATGATGGACCACAGGTTCTCTATGGGGTTCAGTTCAGGTGAACAAGGAGGCCATGTCATTAGTTTTTCTTCTTTTAGACCCTTTCTTGCCAGCCACGCTGTAGAGTACTTGGACGCGTGTGATGGAGCATTGTCCTGCATGAAAATCATGTTTTTCTTGAAGGATGCAGACTTCTTCCTGTACCACTGCTTGAAGAAGGTGTCTTCCAGAAGCTGGCAGTAGGACTGGGAGTTGAGCTTGACTCCATCCTCAACCCGAAAAGGCCCCACAAGCTCATCTTTGATGATACCAGCCCAAACCAGTACTCCACCTTCACCTTGCTGGCGTCTGAGTCGGACTGGAGCTCTCTGCCCTTTACCGATCCAGCCACGGGCCCATCAAGACTCACTCTCATTTCATCCGTCCATAAAACCTTAGAAAAATCAGTCTTGAGATATTTCTTGGCCCAGTCTTGACGTTTCAGCTTGTGTGTCTTGTTCAGTGGTGGTCGTTTTTCAGCCTTTCTTATCTTAGCCATGTCTCTAAGTATTGCACACCTTGTGCTTTTGGGCACTCTAGTGATGTTGCAGCTCTGAAATATGGCAAAACTGGTGCCAAGTGGCATCTTGGCAGCTGCCCGCTTGACTTTTCTCAGTTCATGGGCAGTTATTTTGCACCTTGGTTTTTCCACACGCTTCTTGTGACCCTGTTGACTATTTTGAATGAAACGCTTGATTGTTCGATGATTACGCTTCAGAAGCTTGGCAATTTTAAGAGTGCTGCATCCCTCTGCAAGATATCTCACTATTTTTAACTTTTCGGAGCCTGTCAAGTCCTTCTTTTGACCCATTTTGCCAAAGAAAAGGAAGTTGCCTAATAATTATGCACACCTGATATAGGGTGTTGATGTCATTAGACCACACCCCTTCTCCTTACAGAGATGCACATCACCTAATATGCTTAATTGGTAGTAGGCTTTCGAGCCTATACAGCTTGGAGTAAGACAACATGCATAAAGAGGATGATGTGGTCAAAATACTCATTTGCCTAATAATTCTGCACTGCCTGTATCTTCCTTTTTAAATATTTAAACTTATGCTTTTAAATGAAATGTGATTTGTCATGATCACTATTTGTTTAGACTGTGATATTATGGTTTAAATAATGTAAATGCAGATGTCATACAGGTGAGACATTGACAGTTAAGGGGTTAAAGTCTCACTGCAGCGCCACAAGCCTGAGCTAATCACCTACCCAAAGGGTGACAAACACGTTGACATGTTTTGACAGGTGCAACCTCTTAAATTCTGGAGTTTTGTGTCAGAGAGTCGCATATTTAAATGTTGATGATTGAGCTCAGTGCTTTCAGATAGCTATAAGGCATAAGGGGGCAAAAACAAGCTCAAGTTGCACTGATTCTTTTTTTTTGGGGGCTGAATTTAGAGCCTTAAGCTGTTTTTGGGACAGGTGTGATGTCTCAAGACACCCTTTTCAGTCATTTAAAAATGTATGGTTTTAAAATGCCTTCAAGCAAGTACATTTTTTTGAAGTAAAGCATTTTCAGGAAAGTTTTGTCATTTGTCAGTCAGCCTACAACAACAGCTTTAAATATGAGTCAAATCGGATATTAGAAAGACAAATAATAACAACAAATGTGGACCACAGTTTACTGCAGTGCTGTGTAGTTATTAATGGAAATTCTCTTAAAATAAAATTATTAGATGAACAGTTGAAAGAGCTTAAAAATTTTACTTAAAATCTAAAATAAATAGAAAAAAATGCTCCTAACCAGGTGATTATATCCTACTTTACTACAGAAATCTATTAAATATGTATCAGTGGACAAAAAAGTTTTTAGTATTGTTTTATATTGAACAAAATATTAAAAGCTGAATTGTTTTCCCTTGCTTTAAAGTGAGTATCAGCTGTCTAGCACTCATTTAAATAGACAACAATTGAAAAGAGCACTGATTTAATCTATTTTAGTATGTTTTAATGTTCATTTGTTAATAAACTAATACGGGTTTGTAATATCTGCTATTTATTGTTTATTTATTAAACCACAACATGTAAATAATAAAACAAATATTTTTCATCATTTTAATAGCCAAAAGTTCAATAAAGATGCGTTTCTAGTTTGTTTAAAGTAATCGTTCACCCAAAACTGAAAACTTACTCGCTAGACGCTTTTACTTCACACTTGTTTCAAACCTTTATGAGTTTCTTTCTTCTGCTGAACACAAAAGAAGATATTTTGATCAAAGATGAAAACCTGTAACCATTGACTTGCATAGTATTTGTGTTTGCTATTATAGAAGTCAATGGTTACAAATTTCCAGCATTCTTCAAAGTATCTTCTTTTGTGTTCAACAAAGCAAAGACCCTTATTTTGTTTTTCTTCAGTTTTTTAAAGACCTATCCCTTTAATAAACTAATATTTATTTGTAATGTCTGCCATTTATTGTTCACTTATAAAACCACAACATGTAAATAATAAAAAAAAAAAGCTTTTCAATACTGGCCAAAAGTTCAACACAATTGCGTTTCTAGTTTGTTAAAAGTAGTTCAGCCAAAACTGAAAGTCTACTCACTATTATTTACTCAACCTTTACGAGTTTCTTTCTTCTGCTGAACATAAAAGAAGATATTTTGAGGAAAGCTGAAAACCTGTAACTATTGACTTCCATAGTATTTGTGTTTCCTATATGGAAGTCAATGGTTAAAGATTTTCAGCATTCTTCAAAATATTTTCTTTTGTGTTCATCAAATTAAAGACCCTTTTTTTCTTTAGCGTTTTGGTGAACTACCCCTTTAATAAACTAATACTGATTTGCAAATGATGCCGTTTATTGTTCACTTATTAGACCACAACAAGTAAATAATAAAACAACTGATTTTCAGCTTTTCAGTACTAGACAATAAATAATGCGTTCAATAAAGATGCATTTCTAGTTTGTTTAAAGTAATCGTTTACTCAACTGAAAACGTACTCACTATTATTTACTCAACCTTTGCTTGTTCCAAGCCTTTATGAGTTTCTTTCTTCTGCTGAACACAAAAGAAGATATTTTAAAGAATGCTGAAAACCTGTAACCATTAACTTCCATAGTATTTGTTCTTCCTATCATGGAAGTCAATGGTTACAAATTTCAGCATTTTTCAAAATATCTTTTTTTGTGTTCAACAAAATAAAGACACTTTTTTTTCTTCAGTTTTTAGTGAACTACCCCTTTAATAAACTAATATTTATTTGTAATGTCTGCCATTTATTGTTCACTTATTGTAAATAATAAAACTAACAATTTTTCTCTTTTCAATACTGGCCAAAATTGCAACAAAGATGTGTTTCTAGTTTGCTTACTCATCGTTCACCCAAAAAGTGTCAATGGTTACAGGTTTTCAGCATTTTTTTTCAGACCTTTTTTTTCTTCAGGTTTCTGGTGAACTATTCCTTTAATACACTAATATGGATTTGTAATATCTGCTATTTATTGTTCACTAATTGCACCTCAACATGTACATAATAAAACTAATAATTTTCTGCTTTTCAATACTGGCCAAAGGTTCAACACAATTGCGTTTCTAGGTTGTTTAAAGTAGTTCAGCCAAAACTGAAAGTCTACTCACTATTGTTTACTCAACCTTTACGAGTTTCTTTCTTCTGCTGAACATAAAAGAAGATATTTTGAGGAAAGCTGAAAATCTGTAACCATTGACTTAGTATTTCTTCTTCCTACTATGGAAGTCAATGGTTACAGATTTTCAGCATTCTTCAAAATATCTTTTTTTGTGTTCAACAAAAGAAACACCCTTTTTTAATTCAGTTTTTGGTACTATGCTAGACAATTGTTCGATAAAGATGGGTTTCTAGTTTGTTTAAAGTAATCGTTCACTCAAAACTGAAAACTTACTCACTATTATTTACTCAACCTGTACTTGTTCCAAACTTTTGAGTTTCTTTCTTCTGCTAAACACAAAAGAAGATATTTTAAGGAAAGCTGAAAACCTATAACCATTGACCTCCATAGTATTTGTGTTTCTTACTATGGAAGTCGAGGGTTTTCAGATTTTTAGCATTCTTCAAAATATCTTCTTTTGTGTTCAACAGAAGAAAGTAACTCAAACAGGTTTGGAACAAGCAAAAGGTAAGTAAACGATGACTTTTCTTTCCGTTTTTTTGGTGAACTATCCCTTTAATAAACTAATATGAATTTGCAAATTATGACATTTATTGTTCACTTGTTAGACCACAACATGTAAATAACAAAACAAATATTTTTCAGCTTTTCAATGCTAGACAAATGTTTATTAAAGATTTGTTTCTAGTTCGTTTTAAAGTAATCTTTCACCCAAAACTGAAAATTTACTCACTATTATTTAACCTGTACTTGTTCCAAACACTTGTGAGTTTCTTTCTTCTGCTAACCACAAAAGAAGATATTTTGAAGAATGCTGAAAATCTGTAACCATTGACGTCCATAGTATTTGTTCTTTCTACTATGGAAGTCAATGGTTACAGATTTTCAAAATTATTTTTTTTTCAGTTTTTGGTGAGCTATCCCTTTAATAGAGTAACACGCAATTGTAATATCTGCTATTTATTGCTCACTTATTGGACAACAACATGTAAATAGTAAAAGAAAAAATGTAAACATTAAAAAAGTTCAACAAAATTGCATTTCTAGTTTGGTAAAAGTAATCATTAACCCAAAACTGAAAGTCTACTCTCTATTGTTTACTCGATCTTTAAGAGTTTCTTTCTTGTGCTGAACATAAAAGAAGATATTTTGAAGAATACTGAAAACATGTAACCATTTACTTCCTTAGTATTTGTGTTTCCTACTATGGAAGTCAATGGTTAAAGATTTTCAGCATTCTTAAAAATATCTTCTTTTGTGTTCAACAAAATAAAGACACTTTTTTTCCCCTTTAGTTTTGGGTGAATCCTTGAAATAAAATAATACGGATAATTTTCAGCTTTTCAATACTAGACAAATGTTTATTAAAGATGCGTTTCTAGTTCGTTTAAAGTAATCGTTCACCCAAACCTGAAAACTTACTCACTATTATTTACTCATCCTGGACTTGTTCCAAACCTTTGAGTTTCTTTATTCTGCTGAACACAAAAGAAGATATCATGAGGAAAGCCAAAAACCATTGACCTCCATAGTAGGAAAAACAATTGTCAATGGTTTTTGGCTTTCCTCATGATATCTTCTAGAATATCTTACAGATTTTCAGCATTCTTCAAAATATCTTATTTTGTGTCCAACAGAAGAAAATAAAGTCAAACAGGTTTGGAACAAGCAAATGGTAAGTAAATAATGAATTTTTTCAGTTTTTGGGTGAACTATCCCTTTAATAAACTAATACGGATTTGTAATATCTGCCATTTATTTTTCACTTATTAGACCACAACATGTAAATAATAAAACAAATCATTTTCAGCTTTTCAATACTGACCGAAAGGTTCAATAAAGCTGTTTGTTGCAAAGATTTGCTTAACCAGTCACCCAGTTAATTCATGTATCATATTTATCTATGCATTTAATAACTAAATTACAACCATTGTGTTTCTCAGGTTAGTCAGTGGACCAGACTGTGTGAGCTGGAAATTCCCTCGGCGGTAGAAAAACACTTACAAAATCCTGAAGACGAGAGGTATCGACTTCCTCCTGCGATTATAAACTTGGAAAAGAGGTTAGGGGAACCTGTCAAAGTTCACAACGATGACAAGATACGCCGGCAGAAGCTACAACAACAGAAGAAGAACGATTCTCAACTGAAAGATGCCGGAAAGGAACCCCATCCAAATGTTGAGCTCAGCGCTGCTCTAGCCAGGCTTTCTACAGATGCAGTTTTGTCCTCCGTCCAGCAGAGAGCAGTCGGACATCAGGAAAGTCAAGAGCACTGATCTGCCAGAGCTGGAGCATGTGTTTGCTGAAGGCCTGTATTTCACTCTGACCGACGTCGTCCTGCTGCCCTGCATCCATCAATACCTGGTAAAAACAAACAAATCGAAAGCAGTTTTCATCTCATTATGTATAAATCACTATTGCCCACTGAGAAAAAGCCCTTTGCTCAGTTGTTTTAGCAGCTTTTTTTTGAGCCTCACCCGGTGCTTTCAAGTTCTGTCAAATAGAGGAGTCTCTTGTGCCTTTTTGACTTCTCTGACTTCAAGGTGATTCTGCTTTAAAGGGATAGTTCACCCAAAAAGGAAAGTTAATGAAAACGACTCCATTTCCAAGATTTTGTGATAGGGCTGCACAATATTGGAAAAAATCTGACCTTGCAATAATTATTTTTTCCCAATATACAGTTGAAGTCAGAATTATTAGCCCTCCAGAGTTAGCCCTCCTGTAATTGCTCCCCCAGTTTCTGTTAAATGTTGAGAAAATCTTCTCTCCGTTAGTTAACATAATAGTTTTAATAACTCATTTCTAATCAATGATAATAATAACAGTAAATGATATTTGACTAAATATTTTTCAAGATACTAGTATTCAGCTTAAAGTGACATTTAAAGGCTTAACTTGGTTAATTAGGCAGGTTAGGGTAATTAGGCAAGTCATTGTATAACGATGGTTTGTTCTGTAGACAGTCAAAAAAAATATAGCTTAAGGGCGCTAATACTATTGACCTTAAAATTATTTTAAAAAATTAACTGCTTTTATTCTAGCTGAAATAAAACAAATAAGACTTTCTCCAGAAGAAAAAATATTACAGGAAATACTGTGAAAAATTTCTTGCTCTGTTAAACATCATTTGGGAAATATTTCGAGAAAGAAAAAAAACTCACAGGAGGGATAATCATTTTGACTTCAACTGTGTATGTATATGTCTGTAATTACAATTTCATCAGATGACGTCAATAGCTCTGTTTGGAAAGAAATGTTTAGTGTTAACACATCTTTCGTTAACTTTAAACCTCTTGTTGAATTTGAATAAAACAATTATAAATAAAGTAATGGTTTGTACAGACAGTTAACCCAAAACCGCTCAATGCAACTTAAATGTGTACAAGCAAAAATGATAAAGAATACGGACTAACTTCTTATCAAAAATAATGTACAGTTATTCTTGTGTAGTTTCCATGCTTTGGCAGATTAGGAAGGATTGAACATGTTTTATGTTTATATAGAACATTTTTTTTTTTGTAGTGCTCAGCATAATTGAGTACACCCCATTTTAAAAATGAATATTTTATCCATTTCTCAGTCAATGTAGGCAATGTATTTTGGTGCATTTCAACAAAACAGATTTATTAAACAGATATATTTATTAAAATAATATTTTAGTCACCAAACATATTTAGAAATTGAAAGATAATACAATTAAAAGCAAATTATTGCAAAAAACTAATTACAACCTACAAAATTTCAACGAAATTTTCCTTTTTTTTTTTTTTTTTTTTTTTTTTGATTCTCTTGATTTTTCCTCTTTTTTTTTTTTTTAATTTGTATTTAATATTTTTCTATAACATAAATTTGGCTGTACTAGTTTTTGGACCGTTATCATAAGTTCTATCATAATCTAATGTATATGCACAAATATTGTATAGCTTCCTATTAAAATATTAATTTAAAAGAGAGATTTGTGAGGGGTGTACTCATATGCTGAGCACTGTCTGATGAATTATAAAAAAGGTTTTATATATATATATATATATATATATATATATATATATATATATATATATATATATGTATATGTGTGTGTGTGTGTGTGTGTGTGTGTGTGTGTATGTATGTATGTATATATATATATATATATATATATATATATATATATATATATATATATATATATGTATGTATATATGTATATATATATATATATATATATATATATATATATATATATATATATATATATATATATATATATATATATATATATATATACACAGTTGCGATCAGAATTATTTATTACCCCTTTTGATTTTTATTTTTTTTAAATATTTCCCAAATGATGTTTAACAGAGCAAGGACATTTTCACAGTAATAATGATAATATTTTTTTCTTCTGGAGAAAGTCTTATTTGTTTTATTTCGGCTGGAATAAAAGCAGTGTTAAATTTTTTAAAAACCATTTTAAGGTCAAAATTATTAGCCCCTTTAAGCTATATGTTTTTTCGATAGTCTACAGAACAAACCATCATTATACAATAACTTGCCTAATTACCCTAACCTGCCTAGTTAACCTAATTAACCTAGTTAAGCCTTTAAATGTCACTTTAAGCTGTATAGAAGTGTCTTGAAAAATATCTAGTCAAATATTATTTACTGTCATCATGACAAAGATAAAATAATTCAGTTATTAGAGATGAGTTATTAAAACTATTATGTTTAGAAATGTGTTGAAAAAATCTTTTCTCCGTTAAACAGAAATTGGGGAAAAAAATAAAAAGGAGGACTAATAATTCAGGGGGTTTAATAATTCTGATTGCAACTGTATATATAATTTTTTTTTTATTATTATAATTTTTGTTTATTAATTTTTTGCAAAATATTATTTCATTTCAGTACGTTTTTCAATGACTGCTGATAATTTTGTTTAGGTTTAGTTATTCATTTATTGTGATATTTCTTTATTTCTTTATTTTATTTTATTTTATTTTAGTTATTTAAAAAAAATTTGACCAGTAGTTTTAGGCTCAGTTTTAGTTATTGTTTACTAAAATAACCTTAATTCTGGACTGTTGTGCCTGATTAACTATTGCACATCCTGCAATGTGACTTTTGCAGATGTGCACATTGCAATATCGATGCTGTAACAATATTAGAGCCATACTTTGAGTATCTTCTGTTGAACACAAAAGAAGATATTTTTGAATAAAGCTGAAAATCTGTAACCATTGACTTCCATAGTAGGATAAACAAATACTATGTAAGTCAATGGTTACATGTTTCCAGCATTCTTCAAAATATCTTCTTTTGTGTTTAACAAAATAAAGCAACTCTTAAAGGTTTGTAATAATTAAAAGTTGATTAAATGATAGTTTGGGCGAACTATCCCTTTAAGGAAGGCCTGTGGTTTCTGTTTCAATTGAAATGGATCGGTGTTGCGTGGGACTGTGAATCAGATTCATTGCACTGCGATGTCCCTGAACTCGTTCACATGAAGAGCTTGACACAGCCTGACACCAGTATTTGTTAGACTATTACTCTCGAATCTGTGGCAGTTGATTTAATAAAGGCTGCCGGTGTGGATGCTAATAAAATAAATTGCCAAACGACATCCCTGCCTCTTTAAGTGCTCAAGCTCTTTCGGGACTATTTGTGCCAAGGACGATGACTGAAATGCTTCCAAAGAAAATCTTTTTTTTAATCGATATTGCCAATGCTGTTCGGTCAATAAACACTGATATTGATTTTATTGCCCAGGTCTAGTATTTAACCATTCGAATTTTAAATTACCGACTCGTCAACACTGCTCATAACCCAGTGTTATGGACTAGCATGAGTTCCAGAATTAGACTTTCACACAACAAACATATTCTGAAGTGATGTCTAGAGAGCAAAACGCATCGCAGACGCTTTGTCCCTTCAGACGCCCTGTGGTGCATTTTTGAGGCAAAGCTTGTTTGCGTCTGTCATCTCTTTCTTTTTCTCTCCAGTCTTCTCTCTCTCTTCATCATTGTTCATTCTGCTCTCTCTCCTCCTGTCGTTCTCTCGGTGGTCAGCGGCGCATCGGTGCCTCCTAGTTTCACACTCCGTCTAGCATGTCTCTCTCCTTCTGTCCTCCTCATCCCTTTCTCCCCGTCTCTTTTCCTCTGCTGTGAGCGATGATAGAAGCGGCGCAGCTGATCTCGGTTCAGCGGACACAACACTTTGATGGGTTACTTAAGTTGCTGTGTCTCACTGTCAGTGTGCATTTTTTAATATCCATTTATGCTATTTTAGAAAACTCCACAGGAGTGCAATATAACCCGCACTGCGTTGGCCATTTGCCATAACGATTGTTCATTGTTTTCTGAAATGGGACCGCTTGATAAATGTGTTTTTTGGATGTTGGTTTCAGCTTTGGACTGAATTTAATGGAAAAATTTAATATTGGATATTATATTATATTAAATTATATAATTTTTATACTACTGTGCTGTTTAATGCTCAATTCTAATAGACTGATAGACATTCTCAGGTGTGTATTTTATATATATATATATATATATATATATATATATATATATATATATATATATATATATATATATATATATATATATATATATATATATACTGTATAAATCACAGTTGACCCATGATTCATACGGTTCACAACCCACGGTTCAGAACACACGTGGCCCGTGGATTAATGAATTTTTGTTTTACTTGTAGATTAATCCTAAATTTGTAATGATCGCAGAGAGATCGCCTATCGCGTCATACAAATTACATATATGAAAGCATTTAGGCTTTCCTGTAAACTATAATGATGATGGAAGAAGTTGAGGTAGGTTATTCGGGATGTGTTGGGTTTCTTAGGTTATTAAAGGTGTTTTCTGTCACTTCTTGATTAGCCTGCATTAATGCATTCAGTGTAAGCTGTGCAATTAATCATTAAAAGATGGGGATCTCAACACCCACGCAACATAAATCATAAATTATGGTGATTTGCATATTTTTATTAATCTTTCAAATCGCTGCATTCAAATCTGCAAACGCAAAAATCATGAAAGAGATTGAGTCTTTAGTTTTTTGAGTTAGTTATCAAGTTACAAACAGTCAAATAACACAGAAGTTCTGGGATAACAGTTTATAGTTTAGATAAAACCACTGATGTTTATGGTTAAGATTAAAATCACCGACATATGCATTTAACTTGACGCTCAAAAAAGAAAGTTGTAGGCAGCAGTTACATTATTTAACCATAAGGGACAACCAGCCATCAAAAATATGCCACTAAATAATTCTTCAAAAATGACACATCTAGCAATGAAACATGAAGTTTTATAAGTGAATCATTTATTTAAAATGAGACTAAAAGTAAATATGGGTTATACAAATTATAATGTTAGATTTCTACATTTAGTGTTATCAGTAACAGTAGTAGTAACAGTGAGTTTTTCTCAGTACTGAATATTTTACAATTTATTTTTATTCAGCTGATAATTTCTTCAGTTTATTATTATTATTTATTTATTTATTTTAAGGGGTTTTTCACCTATATTATGACAGGGCAGTAGAGATTTCAGACAGGAAAGTATTGGGAGCAGAGAGAAGGAGGCAAAGGACCTCGAGCCGGGAATCGAACTCGGGTCGCCGTGAGCACCATGATGCTATATGTCAGCGCACTTAACCACTAGGCTAATGGCTCTGACCTTCAGTTTATTTTTAATAAAATTACAGGTTCTAAGTTCTGTTCGTTAAAGCCAAAAGTGTCTTGCAGTGCTGTTTTTGTAATAATAGAAAGCAAATTTTCCATGACTAAAAAACCATAATGTGATCCGAACCGTGAGATTTGTGATCCGTTACACCACTAATAAACACACAGCTGAAGTAGTTCCAGGCTGGTTTTGACCACATTAGAGTTCCATATCACTACGCTGAATGATTTCAGTTATTTCACAGGCAACAAAAGTAAAATATATTCACAGTATTATGATATTAGAATATAGAAGTAATATTATTATATTAATTATCATACAGTGGGGGAAACAAGTATTGAACACGTCATGTTTTATCCTGTGAATATAATTTATAAAGGAACTGTTAACATGGAATTAAACCAGGTTTTGGTAAAACCCCAAACAATACAAACATAAAAATGAAACAAAACAATAAAAATCTGAAACTTTCAAAAATCTGAAGACTTTAACAGAGTGTAAAAATCTTGATGGTTCTGTGGGTCTCGTCTATTAAATCTGATCTTTATTTTGTATTTTCTATTGGATTCAAGTCAGGTGATTGGCTGGGCCATTCTACAGCTTGATTTTCTTTCTCTGAAAGCATTTGAGAGTTTCCTTGGCTGTGTTTTGGATCATTGTCTTGCTGAAATGTCCACTCTGGTTTCATCTTCATCATCTGATAATGTAGATGTTGGACTGAAGCAGCTAATGTTAATTTACAATGATGAAGGGCAGAGGGACTACAGAGAGATTTCAGCTGCTGTCTGGGCTTTCACTGCCTTTCTACACCTCCCTTTCTTCATGTATTCAATACTTTTTCCCTGCATCATTTCATTTTATCACACATAACCTTATTTGTAAGTTTATTAGTTTTTTCTGCATACATGG
Organism: Danio kyathit; assembly: GCA_903798195.1. Classification (NCBI taxonomy): domain Eukaryota; kingdom Metazoa; phylum Chordata; class Actinopteri; order Cypriniformes; family Danionidae; genus Danio; species Danio kyathit. Next base: position 62,250,771 of record LR812519.1, on the reverse strand, counting down.
ATTTCTGTGATTGCTATCAACATGCGGTGATAATTTCAAGTCAACAGCACCTTTAGAAATATATTTTCTGAGAAAAAGTAATAGTGACATGTTCAATACTTATTTTCTCTATTGTATATCTTTATCTAGCATAAATCTAAATCTGTCTAGCTATACATTTTTAAACCCATTAAAAGTGGTCTCTTAATTTTATATACATGTAATTTAATATGTACTATTTGAGGCTCTTCAAATTAAAACTACCACATCTCTGCTTAAACCCTTTCAGATCTCCCTCCGAACTCACTCTCCCTCCACCCTTTCCCATCTGCCCTTGTTGTTGAGATGGTACCAGCACACACAGGAGCTCTCCAGTGTACTGAGAGCAGCAAAAGACTGTGGGATGGCCCTTCTAAACCTCAGTACGGTCGACCTTTGCACTTCCCACCGGGAAGCCCCCCCACAAGCCAGCGAGGAGCCCAAATCCAAGCAAGAGCCCTTCATCGGGGGCCCGAGGCCAACACTCACCAAACTACAGGTAATTGAATTTCACTCTCTCCTATTTCTCTTTCATTTGATTCCCTAAATCTTCTCTCTCACGGAAAGGAGATTACACAGAAGCGCTTCTCTTTGCCACTCCACTAAACCTGTCAGTGGCGAACTCGCATAATCCCCTAAACAGCGATCTGCTCTCAATACGTTCAGTGCCGCACACCCGTCCCTTTACGGCAGCCCTGTGTGCCACCGCGGGGCCTGAACCGTGATGATAAAGGATTTATGCACTCCAGCGAGGCAGAACAGCAGCCGTTCTGACTCGCTCTTAACTGATGGGACACCCTGCCACTCGATACTTTAAGGAGGCTGGTGTTACGCTGCTGTGTAACTCTGACAAGCACCGCCGCTTCTTTCAATCGCATGTCTGACATTCATTAGCTGTAAAGAATGCTTGCATTTATCAAGAAAATCCATACAATAAAAGAAGCATTCATGAGCTTTGTTTGATGAGATTTGAATTGTCATCGTGCTGTCATTAATTTAATGCTTTAGAGAGGTTGTTCATGCAAAAATGGAACTTTCTTTACCATTTACTTACTCTTTATTTGTTTCTGTGGAAGTCCTAGGAGGCTATGCATATAAATATTTTTTTCTTGTGAAAACAACTTAATTATCTTGTAGTCTTGACATAACTCGCTTGTGATCTGGACATGAAGTCGTTTTCTCGTAATAACGCATTTAATTTTCTTGTGATCTCGACATAACAAAAAGTTGTTTTCACATGATCACGACATAAGTAATTTTCTGGTGATGTCGACATAGCAAAAACTTTTTCTGGTGATCCCGACTTTTTCTTGTGATCTCGACATAACAAAAAGTTGTTTTCTGGTGATCACGACTTTTATTTTCTCATGATCTCGACATAAAGTCGTTTTCTGGTGATCACAACTTTTTTTTGTGATCTCGACATAACAAAAAGTCATTTTCTCAATCACGACTTAATTTTCTTGTGATCACGACTTAATTTTCTTGTGATCTTGACATAACAAAAAGTCGTTTTCTCGTGATGTTGATATAACAAAAAGAGTTTTTCTCGTTATTACGACTTAATTTTCTTGTTATCTTGACATAACAAAAAGTCGTTTTCTCGTGATCTTGTCATAACAAAAAGAGTTTTTCTCGTTATGATGACTTAATTTTCTTGTTATCTTGACATAACAAAAAGAGTTTTTCTCGTTATCACGACTTAATTTTCTTGTGATCTCAACATAGCAAAAAGTTTTTTCTGGTGATCACGACTTTATTTTCTCATGATCTCGACATAAAGTCGTTTTCTGGTGATCACAACTTTTTCTTGTGATCTTGACATAACAAAAAGTCATTTTCTCAATCACGACTTAATTTTCTTGTGATCACGAATTAATTTTCTCGTGATCTTGACATAACAAAAAGTCGTTTTCTCGTGATCTTGACATAACAAAAAGACTTTCTCGTTATCACGACTTAATTTTCTTGTGATCTTGACATAACAAGTCGTTTTCTCGTAATCTTGACATAACAAAAAGAGTTTTTCTCGTTATCACGACTTAATTTTCTTGTTATCTTGACATAACAAAACTCGTTTTCTCATAGTCTTGACATAACAAAACGTTTTTTATTGTTATCACGACTTAATTTTCTTGTGATCTTGACAACAAAAAGTCGTTTTCTCGTAATCTTGACATAAGAAAAAAAGTTTTTCTCGTTATCACGCCTTAATTTTCTTGTTATCTTGACATAACAAAAAGAGTTTTTCTCGTTATCACGACTTAATTTTCTTGTGATCTCGACATAACAAAAAGTCGTTTTCACGTGATCACGACATAAGTCGTTTTTTGGTGATGTCGACATAGCAAAAAAATTTTTCTGGTGATCATGACTTTATTTTCTCATGATCTCGACATAAAGTCGTTTTCTGTTGATCACAACTTTTTTTTGTGATCTCGACATAACAAAAAGTCATTTTCTCATAATCACGACTTAATTTTCTTGTGATCATGAATTAATTTTCTTGTAATCTTGACATAAAAAAAGTCTTTTTCTCGTAATCTTGACATAACAAAAAGTTTTTTATTGTTATCATGACTTAATTTTCTTGTGATGTTGACATAACAAAAAAGTTTTTCTCGTTATCACGACTTAATTTTCTCGTGATCTCAACATAACAAAAAATTATTTTCTCTTCATCACGACATCATTTTCTTGTGATTTTGACATAACGAAAAGTTGTTTTCTTGTGATCACAACATAATTTTCTCGTTATCTTGACATAAAAGTTGTTTTCTCGAGTTTCCGACTTATTTTTTACTGCTTATTCTAGCATTATTACTTCACATTCAGTGTTTCCCCTACCATAATATTAGGGGGGCGCCCCGCCCTCCCAACGGCTTTCCCCGCCCCCCTTAAATTCAAGTTAATTGTATTTTATATATAGCACCAGATCACAACTTCTTTTAATAAACAAGCTAAATAGCCATATGTAATATCTTATTTACACAACGGCATGTGATTTCTGTCTCTACATGGTCGCGCGATTACAAATATTTGCTCTCTGAATCGCTCATGGTGGAGTTCACACAGCCACTCTGCTGTATGGGTATGAGAGTGCGCGCCACATCTGACAGGACCGAAGACGCACGTGCGTTCCCGTATATTATGCATAGCCTACAGCAGCTACAACACAGGTAAATGATGTGTGGGGGCGATCAATGTGTTCGCGTCACAGTGACGCAGGTTAAATATATACAGATGCAGTGCGAGGTGTTTACAGTTTATTGGCGCGACTCACGCAAGTGATGCTCTGCTCTCTTTGTTGCAAGTGCAGTCATTGTATTTCCAGTGTTTTGAGCTAATGTTCAAGCGGAGCGTTCGCCCCTATCTAGCATCTCATCCAACTGTATGACCGCTCCCGGAAGCACCGCGAGTCTCCCACAAATTTATACCGGCCCCGTGATCCCCAAAAATGAGTTAAAATACTTGGAAATCATGGCGACGAGAGTGAATAAGCAAGAGTACAAATCGCGAGAGGCACTGTAATAGCATTACATTTTTTCGGTTAAATGAATAGAGCAGTAAAGATATCGCGAGTTCAAATCCCCCTCTCTCTCATCATGAGTTATCTGCTGTCAATAGTTGGAGACGAGCTAAATATTTGAAAGGTCCGTTTATGTATTTAGGCCTTTTTACATAGAACAACTGAAGGCTCTGTTTTGACAATATTGCAAGTTCACTAAAGGTTGGCTGGAATTATTAGATAAATAAAACTTAATTTATTTTAACATGAATGTTAAATAATATAAATTCTTGTAACACAATCATTGCTATAAACAGTAGTTTAAGACCTTTTTCCTTTTAGTTAAAAAGTATTAGATTTATAGGTGTTCATTTTTAACTTCTTATGCATCAAATGTGAGCTCCAAACTTGTTTTTGATTGAGACATGTTGAATTCTTTCATCATTTGCAATGTTTCCAAATTGCATTGTAATTTTTCATAACAATTTTTATATCTGTCTTATATTATTTTCTGTGGCAGTTCATTCCGCTGTGGTGACCCCTGATAAATAAGGGACTAAGCCAGAGTAAAATTAATGGATGAATTATTTTCTGTAAAGCTGCTTCTGGCCATGACACGTTCACACCTAAATGGTTATAAGAGACGTGTTTAAGGTATTACATGCAGCATCCTAGATTTATTCTCTTAGGTAAGGCAAGATCTTCTCTTATGGTTCGTACTTAGAGGGAAAATGTGCTTAATGCCTTATAAAGTGTGAAGCATTAGAATCAGTAGATCACCATGACAAGGAATCAGTACTCTGTATTGGCTGCAAAAATCCTGATCGGAGCATACCTAGCTTTGACCCAACTTGGCTGTCAGAGCAGCAATACTCCCCCTGTCTGTACAAGATCTTAGTAAGTAAGTTAGTAAATACACCCTTAGGAAAAAGAAGTATACTAAAGTAAAGGTCAAGTATAAAAGTATTATTTATTTAGTACGTATGCTAATATCAATGTATTAGTAGTGTACTTGAAATGTTATTCCAGAAGCCCATTAAGATACACTGCAGTGACAAAAGCTGCACACTTTGTGGATAAAAAAGATATAAAAATAAATGTTCATTTTTAGCTTGTACGGTTGTACAGTTCAAATAGTTGTTAAGTTGTTTACTGCTGTCATTAAAAGAAACAAATTAATACCATGACTTATTGTGTCGGTGTCAGTCTGAACAGCCGCTCCGCACCGCACCCCCAATCCTCCCTCAGCTCCCCTCCCCCCAACACTGTAAACCTAGGGGAAACACTGGCATTATTTGCAGCTTTTACTTTTTAAAATAACTTGCAGAAAGGACGCATTGAAGCAAAATCAAAATGAAACAGGAAACAAACATTCTTCATAATCTAATTCATACATGCAACAACTTATTTTGCGCCATCTAGAACCTACGCTTTAAAATGCGAACAGTTAATGATGTATAATCATAAAAATAAATATAATCATGTACATTAATCATGAGCTTGATTGGCTGTTCAGAACGCCCTTACATTTATTCATTTTCATTTTTGGCTTAGTCCCTTTATTAATCAAGGGTCACCACAGCGAAATGAACCGCCAACTTATCCAGCATATGTTTTACGCAGCGAATGCCCTTTCAGCTGCAACCCATCACTGGGAAACACCTATACACTTTCATTTACGCACACTACGGCCAATTTAGCTTACTCAATTCACCTATAGCACATGTCTTTGGACTTGTGGGCGAAATCGGAGCACCCGGAGGAAACCCACGCCAACACGGGGAGAACATGCAAACTCTACACAGAAATGCCAACTGACCCAGTCGAACCAGCGACCTTCTTGTTGCGAGGCAACAGTGCTACCCACTGCGCCAACGCGCCGCCAAGAATGCCCTTACAATCAAGAGAAAACAAAAATCATGATCAAATAAAAACAAGAGAGAAAAAATATTTGAATGCATGGCCTCAAGAACTTCCACATGTTTCAAACTAAATTGGAGTTTTTTTCTTTTGTTGAAAAGTGAAAGAGATATTTTGAAGACACTGGAAATCTGTAACCATTGACTTCCTTAGATTTTGCTTTTCCTACAGTGAAAATCCACTACTTAACTACTACCTACTGTGGTAACTGATTTACAGCTTTTTCAAACTATCTATTTTTTTATTCTACAGAAATAAAGGAACTCATACAGGTTTGGATAAACTTGATGGTGAGGGAAATGGTGATTTATTTATTTTTTTGAGTCTCTTTAACCAAATAAAAAGATCATGAGGAGCTTAATTGTACTTTGCATTTTCTTTTTTTATAGCATTAATGTATTCTCATTATCAGTAAGACTTTGCAGACTTTTGAAATGCCATTATTAACTTCTGCCATTACTAATGTCACAGTTGAAAAATAAAGCTAGCTACTGGGTCAAGTGCAACTTCATATGCCAAAAATTGTTTTAAATTGTATAACTATTTATTTTTTGCTCAAACTTTTATTGGTAAACCTTATATTTAGAAATGCATTTTTGTTTTGTTTGATGTGTTTTGTGTTCTTCTTTTGAACACAAAACAAGATTCTGAACAATGTTGTAAAAAAGCAGCCACTGATATCTATAGTAACAACAAAGAATACAATGGAAGGCGATGGCTGTTTTTTCCTTCAACATTCTTCAGTATAAGTTACTTTATGTTCAGTAGAAGAAACTCAAAACTCAAAAGAAAAGTCTTGATAAAATGAAAACATGATTTGGACCAGTATAACTTTAACGATCACTGCATTAAGCAAATAAAGTAAATGGGGCATAATTCTATTTAACTCTATTTGAATTATAGTGACGTGATTATCATGAAAATGTAAAAGCTACTACTCTCTGTTTTTCACAGTTCACCTAATTCCATTTTTTCGTCATTTCATAAACAGGAGGTCAAATATGTTTCTCCTGAAATGTGGGCTAACGTTTAACCACAAGTCTATGATAGAGTTTGTTCTTAAACAAAAAGAACTGTAGTGACCCTGTAGGAAAATCAGTCAAGCATCTAGACATGTCAGAATCTTTAACTATATTAACCAGGGTAAGATATCTTTTATCTTGTGCAGAAAAAAACTAGAACTATGTTCTTTTTTGCCTGTAACAATGAACAACAATCCCAGAAGTGTTTACACATTAGTTGGAATTAATGAATGAATCAAAGTTTAGCATTGTATCTGTTGATTTACAGCTTATTCACAACAAGATTATGAGAACAAGAGCTTTATTAGGGTTCACAGCAGTGCACAACAGCATTTAATTGTTATAATTATTTTATTTTAGTGTTTTTGTTAATGCTATGTGATATTAATTTTGAATTTATATTTTGGGATGAAGTTGCTGGTAAAACATGATTTGTTAGCTAACTCTTATACAAAAATTGTATGCACTAATCTGGGTTTTATCATTGTTGATTAAACAAATGTTATTGATGTGGGTGTGACCTCAAAATAAAAAAAAAACAGTATTTTTATGTATTATATTTATAATAATAAAAATAATAAAAACAATAATAATAATAATTATTATTATTATCCTCTTTAATGTGAATCCGCTTTTGTTGAAACATGTCTGCTCTATATACACTACCTGACAAAAGTCTTGTCATCTATCTAAGTTTTAGGAACAACAGATAATAACTTGACTTCTAGTTGATCATTTGGTATCAGAAGTGGCTTATATGAAAGGCAAAGTCCTCTAGATTACACTTATTTTACCAAAATAAAATATGATCATGTCTTGATTTTTAATTAATTAGGACAGTGAGATCTGATTTTGTTTAGACAAAAGTCTCATCACTTAACAGAAATAATGTACAGTATAGAATATAAAGTCATGGTGCAGTGGAAAAAGAATTAATATTCAATTCAATTCAATTCAATTCATCTTTATTTGTATAGCGCTTATACAATGTAGATTGTGTCAAAGCAGCTTCACATGGAAGATTATAGTGAATTGAAACAGTGTCAGTTCAGTTCAGTTTTCATAGATTAAGTTCAGTTCAGTTTAGCTCAGTTCAGTGTGGGTTAATAATCACTACTGAGAGTCCAAACACTGAAGAGCAAATCCATCGATGCGCAGCTCTACAGATCCCGAACCATGCAAGCCAGTGGCGACAGCGGCGAGTAAAAAACTTCACCAATTGGCGAAAGTGAAGATTTAAAAAACCTCGAGAGAAACCAGGCTCAGTTGGGCACGACCATTTCTCCTGTGGCCAAACGTCTTGTGCAGAGCTGCAGTCTAGGCGCATGAAGCTGGACCTCAGCGAAGACTCGTCTCTCCTTGGAGCGTCACAGGGGTCAGTCTCAGGCTCTCACTCCACGATGACCACCACAGCAGCTGCTCAGGATACGGCCTGGTCCAGAAAACCTTAGGATCATCTCGTCACTGGTCATGGATCGCATCAGTGGCACTGCATAGTCTGAGGGCCTCGGGATGAGAACCCCCAGGTGGAAATACAGAATAAGGAGAATAATTAGCATAGCTGCTGTTCATAGTGTATAAAAACAAGAAGCAAAATCCTGTGTGGGGCACATCTTGCGTCATACTACTATGTCCTGCACTGAGTGTATGCTTTGCTAAAAAGATAGGTCTTTAATCTAGTTTTGAAGAGCGAGAGTGTGTCTGAGCCTCGGACATTATCCGGAAGGCTATTCCAGAGTTTAGGGGCCATAAATGAGAAGGCTCGACCTCCTTTACTCGACTTTGATATTCTAGGTACTACTAGAAGCCCTGAGTTTTGAGATCTTAAAGAGCGGGTTGGATTGTAGCGAGACAGGAGATTGGTTAGATAAACAGGAGCTAGATTATTTAAAGCTTTATAGGTAAGGAGTAATATTTTAAATTCAATACGAAACTTAACAGGCAGCCAGTGTAAGGAGGATAAAATTGGGGTGATATGATCATATTTTCTAGATCTGGTAAGAACTCTGGCAGCTGCATTTTGCACTAGCTGAAGTTTGTTTATAGAGGATGCTGGGCAGCCAGCAAACAGAGCATTACAGTAGTCTAGCCTAGAAGTCATGAAAGCATGGACTAGTTTTTCTGCATCTGATATAGATAGCATACTTCGCAATTTAGCGATATTTCTCAGATGAAAGAAAGCAGTTTTTGTGACATGGGATATATGATTTTCGAATGTTAAATTGCTGTCTAATATCACACCTAGATCTTTTGTAGTAGATCTAACGCTAACTTTGTATCCCTCTAATTGCAGGTCGAGTTGTGAGAACTGCTGTGTACAGGATTTAGGCCCGATAAGTAATAATTCTGTTTTGTCTGTGTTTAAGAGAAGAAAATTGTTTGTCATCCAGTCTTTAACATCTTTAATACACTCAGTTAGCTTAGACAGTTCAGGCATCTCATCAGGTTTAGTTGAAATGTATAATTGAGTATCGTCTGCATAGCAGTGAAAGTTGATCCCGTGTTTTCTAATAATGTCTCCCAGGGGAAGCATGTATATTGTGTCTATATTGTGTCAATATTGTGTCTGACTCCCATGAGCTTGGAAGACTGCATCCATACATCTCTGACATGACTCGAATAACTTATTAATAAAGTCATCTGAAATGGCAAAGAAAGCGTTCTTGCAGGACTCCCAGAATTCATAAAGATTCTTTGAATTTACATTCAATGCCCCCTCCTTCATCTTACCCTAGACATGCTCAATAACCTTCATGTCTGGTGACTGGGCTGGCCAATCCTGGAGCACCTTGACCTTCTTTGCTTTCAGGAACTTTCAGGATGTGGAGGCTGAAGTATGAGGAGCGCTGTCCTGCTGAAGAATTTGCCCTCTCCTGTGGTTTGTAATGTATTGGGCAGCACAAATGTCTTGACACCTCAGGCTGTTGATGTTGCCATCCACTCTGCAGATCTCTCGCACACCCCAATACTGAATGTAACCCCAAACCATGATTTTTTCTTCACCAAACTTGACTGATTTCTGTGAGATTCTTGGGTCCATGTGGGCTCCAATAGGTCTTCTGCAGTGTTTGTGATGATTGGGATGCAGCTCAACAGATGATTCATCTGAAAAATCTACCTTCTGCCACTTTTTCAAATGATCAACTAGAAGTCAAGTTATTATTTGTTGCTCTTACAACTGGAATCGATGACAAGACTTTTATCAGGTAGTGTAAAAGTACCATGGTATTTATATTTATTAACATTATCATAACATAACCAGCATACTTTCTAATAGCTCTCACCTTATAGCAAGTTTGCACTTCTCCTAAACCAATAGTAAAACTTTAAAATGCAGTGCTTATTACTTTTTTCATGATGAATCACTTACTGCAGTCACACACCCCAGTGTTTCCTCACCATTCCAGATAATAATGTCCCCATAATGCTGTATTACACGGCAAGCTCAGCTTGTGACATCATTACTGTGTCTTTTTATCCCCCCCGGAGGAACCGCTGATTCAGTCAATAACCTCCTGTGCGGTCCTCTGTCTGCTTATTCAATTGGCCAGCACTTCCATATTAGTCCTGCTGATTTACCCAGCATCTAAACGGCCCACAAACTCCGACAACACTTGCAGAAATCTGCCGATAATGAGTAAAAAAGGCCTGCAGTGGCCTCATACACACTTCTGCTGTACGACTCCCACAGGACGAGCAAACAGAGTAACAGTACCGAGTCTCTTTTTTTTCCTGTCTGCCCCGGACCACAATGCAATAGTCGAGTCCCCGGTAGGTGATAAAAACACACAGCTGCTGTCGTCGAGTTTTTGGGCCGGCTGCAGAACTTCACTTCTAGCTTTCCTGTATCTCTCTGTGTGTGTGTTTGGTGTTTGCCACCTCTGGCATTCAGCTACTATAAATCAGATATTTCCCGTCACGCTAGTGGATATCAATTTGGTGTGTGTGAATGAGTTGGAGCTCAGCAGGCTCTCTTAATGCATAGCAGTCCGCTGGGATTTCTCCAGGCTGCGTGCTTTCTGCTTTAGGTCTGCTCTGCAGCTGTTGCTGGTGGCTCATTGCTTTTAGAGCAAATGACATTTTTATCCACCGAGCCAAACCTTATGGCCGGGCTGGATTTGTAATGGCAGAGATGGACCATTCATTGCTAGCTACTGTTTAACAAACAGAACTACAATCAGACCCGCTGTAGATCACTGACCAAGAACATCTCAGAAGCTCAGTTTTGACAGTGTGTGAGAAAATGGATGCTGATTTACAGATTTAGCCATTGATAAAGAATAAGAGGCACAACACATAAGAGATTGACTGTGTTTTGAGATATTATTGCAGATTTTAGCATGGAAAACCTGTGTTTGGCAGTGAGATGCCAAGACAGGAACTATAAACATTAGAACTGTCATGGGTGATATCAGAGTAATCTGGAGTAAAATCTTTAAAAGATATACAGGTGTGTATATGTAATAGGAATGTCCATAATAACCGATTTACCGTTAACCGGAAGGGTGTGTTTTTTTAACCGATTAATGGTATCAGTTAAATCATAAAAATAATTTTTTGGCTGCATAAATGTGCAACACATATTTGTTAACTCACAAACACACGTGCCTACAGACGTATTTTGCCAAAGAAGCAAAATGAAAGAATATATTGCTGGTCACAGTTTGACACCGACGAGTTGATGACAAACCAGCGCTGATGCTGATTGCCTCTGTCCTGGGTCCGCGTCATAAACACCTCCATTTATTTGGAGAAAGAAGCCGCAAAACAAAACTATCTGAAATGAGAAACAAGTCGGCCACAAGTCGGAGCGTCAGAGTTTTCTCTCCATCAGAGCGTGCTTCGGCACCACTTATAAACACAACAAATAGGCTATAGTTGTGATGATTTAGTTTCCATCTGGAAAATTACAATTATTAATAGTTCTTATAAAATATATATTTTTAAAATAGTCTAATCTACAAATCAAACAAATCTAAAGATTTTCTTGATTTTTGCAAATGATAACTTTTAACATAATTTTATAGCTTATAAAACATGTATGCAAGTTAATGCAATATCATATGTAAACAACGAAATTGTTATATGCTATAGTAGCCTATACTTTACAAAAAGTTAACATATGCGCCTTGTCATTGTCCTTCATCATTTGCAGCGCTTGCGAATCATAAATGAGACGGAGAAAATAAAAGCACACAAGCTCTAAGGTAAAACCAGATGCTCAAGACATAATCTTTAAATTAATGACTTCTATTAAAAATGTTGACAGAGGTTTGTGGTATAAGAATTACAGCAAAGCATTAATTAAATGCATTTTTTTTCTGTGGAGCGATTGATTTGAGGTAGCCTGCTATTTTTATTTGACGGAAGGAAAAAGAAACAGGATTTGGAAAAAATAGCATATGCCGGTTCCTGAAAAAGGATTCAGTCAGTGTTTTTGTTTTGTAATCTACTTTTGTAATTTAAGAATAAATATTTCTATGGCAGGCTTATTTATTTTATTCGTTTTATTTAGTTTATGATAGTTTAGTTATGTTCCGTATGCTGCTGTTTGCATGTTAACATAAATCAGTATTTTAAAATGCAATATTTAATGTGTCAGACACAAAATAGAGACGTCAATTCATTTATTTTAATTAAATAATAATTAATATTAATCTAACCAGATAACGATTAAAATTTGGTTAACGAGCAGCGGTTAGAAAAATGTACCGAAATGAGCATCCCTAATATGTAGTTTTATTGTTTAAAATAAAGTAATATTAAACAAGTAACAGTAAAATAATTATGTTAATAAAACAATATTTTACATACTATATACGTGAATTTTAATAAAATGACCATACAAAATGCATGTTATTTTACTGTTGTAAGATATTTACTTATAGCTATTTACATATACTGTAGTTCATAAGACAAAATAGCCCTTTAACTGCCCACCAGAAAAAAAAAATTGGATTGCATTTCTTAACTCCGAATGTCGCGAGTTAACACACGCCATAATTTCTAAAATATCAACCTCTACCATATGTTATGTCGGTTTATGGTAAAAGTACCAAAATTAATACATATACTATGAAAAATCGGAAAATATGAATTGTAAGACCAATTTATTTAAAAACATAATTAAAATGAAACATTTTTGAATACTAAATCATCTTTATTTTTTGAAGAATGCCATAAAATATTTCTGATTCTTATTTAACATGTTTTTTTTATTATTATTATTATTATTTTTTACAATATAGCCAAAATCAAGTGTTGTAGTGCAACAGGATTCTGTTTGTTTTTGTAAACCATCAATGCTGTGTTAGTGTAAACCATTATTTAAAACAATCAGTCTTTAAATGACTTGAACAGTCATTATTTAAAACCAACCATTTGGTAGAGCAGGCATGTTAAAGGGATAGCTAAAGTTATGAAAAAAAAAACACCTGAAAAAGTTTGTTAACCTTTTTTTTGTGTGACATTGTCCTTTTTTTAGCCTGATCTCTTGAGGAAACATAGCTATTTTACATTTTTTGTAAAATTAGTATGAATTCCTTCTAAGAATTTTTATGACCGTCATAAGAGTTCAGTCATAAGAAGTTCAGTCATAGTCAGCCAAGTTCAGTCATAAGAAAATGTAAGATTTTTAAGGCATTTTTTTGAGGCGTAGCACCAAACACCATCACTAAACCCAACAGTCATTGGGGGATAAGCAAATCATACCAAATTGTACGAATGAGATTGTACGAATGGTGCGACGCAAATGACTCTTAAAGGGAATTGGAGATGAGACTCTGATTGGTTTACTCTCAAAACACACCCATAACTCATTAAGACAATAAGCTCAACCCTGTTAGATCATGCGCCACGTCGCAGAGTGTATTTTCCTATCCTTAAAATAGCAAAAGTGGATTCGGACATGCCCTTAATGCTTTTGCGCCCTGCGCTTTGGACTTTGCGCCTATATCTTTAAAATAGAGCCCTATAAGTGGAAATCATGCTGGAAAACTGAAGAGTCGACAGGACTTGGAGGCTTTTTCTGAAGAACAATAGCTGTTTAACTGTTCAGAACAAACAAGGGACTCATAAGCAATCATCTCCAATCAAAAAATAATGTAGATCATCATGGTATTTATAAACTGTTTCACTTTATTATAATGAATGCAATATTCAGTGTTGCGTTGTTATTGAAAAACATACTATCTATTTGAATTGTTTTATACAAAGTTCTGTCCTATCTAATTTGCTTTCATTACATTATCATTACAACTACATTATATCATATATGTGCTCATGTGCTCATGTGCTATCATGTTAGCAGCCAATGAGCTTGCTTGTTGACATTTAAATGCCTTATTATTGTTTGTGCTATTAATCTACAGCCATCTATGTCTGCAAATATACTGGCAGTGGAAAGTCTTAGTACTTGCTCTGCATCAATAACAAAAGCAGCAGCGTAGCAGATCTACAGTGTGCCACCAAGACCAGCATTGCCATCATTCATTACCATACTAAATCTTTGCACCAGTTGTCAAAACAGAATTAGTGTTATTGTTAAAGAAAAAATTGACAACAGAGGCACCATGTTGTGCTCATGCTCAAAGTCTGCTCAAGTCCAAACATTTATACCCGACCAGAGTCACTTCTCACTTTAACCTGGCATGCATAAGTACATGATGTAAAAGAAAAAACTCACCTGAGACAGACCTGATAAAATTAGGGTGTTTTTAACAGCTAGACGTTTGTGTCGGAACCTGGCGCATTTACCCCATTAGCTTGGTTCGTTTGGAATATGTGAACACCGAAATTGAGCTCGGATCTGCACCGAAACAATCCGAGATCGCCTGAATGAGATGGTCTCGGCTCAATTGAAACGAACTCTGGAGCGGATCGATTGTAAAGCAATATGATCTAATAAATTAATGAATTAGGCTATGTAACCGTGTTTGTGTAATAGGCATACAGTATGGCAATATGAAGAGAGAATTATACAAATACGAAAGTGAAAACATGCTGAACTATTAACAAGTGCTGTTTATCTGTTAGTAAAATTGACCAAAATTACTATCTGATCATTTTTCCATATTTTAATCTTATAATATTTTGTATTAGGCCTATTGTTTTGTTCATTTCTGCACTGATATCTTTGAAAGAAAGATCAACATTAATCTGCTTCATGATCTGACTGCAGTCTCAGTTCATCTTTTATTTCTCTCTATAATGTAAGCCTATAATGCATAAATCTAGCCAACCTTTTTTAAGCTCATAATTAATAATGAAAACACTACTTATTAAATGTTGTATTCTTATCTTAAAATAACTAAATAAATGTTCCAAAAAATGACGGACAATAGATTAGATTAATAGATAGATTTTTACAACCCTTGACTGAACTGAAATATGGCCATGTATGAGAAAGTCGTACCTCTGATTTATATTTGGTGACGATGTCAGTGGGTGTCACCAAAATCAAAGCACACCTTTTCACTTATACAGGGAGTGCAGAATTATTAGGCAAGTTGTATTTTTGAGGATTAATTTTATTATTGAACAACAACCATGTTCTCAATGAACCCAAAAAACTCATTAATATCAAAGCTGAATATTTTTGGAAGTAGTTTTTAGTTTGTTTTTAGTTTTAGCTATTTTAGGAGGATATCTGTGTGTGCAGGTGACTATTACTGTGCAGAATTATTAGGCAACTTAACAAAAAACCAATATATACCCATTTCAATTATTTATTTTCACCAGTGAAACCAATATAACATCTTAACATTCACAAATATACATTTCTGACATTCAAAAACAAAACAAAAACATATCAGTGACCAATATAGCCACCTTTCTTTGCAAGGACACTCAAAAGCCTGCCATCCATGGATTCTGTCAGTGTTTTGATCTGTTCACCATCAACATTGCGTGCAGCAGCAACCACAGCCTCCCAGACACTGTTCAGAGAGGTGTACTGTTTTCCCTCCTTGTAAATCTCACATTTGATGATGGACCACAGGTTCTCTATGGGGTTCAGATCAGGTAAACAAGGACGCCATGTCATTAGTTTTTCTTTGCAGCTGCACGCTTGACTTTTCTCACTTCATGGTTCAGTTCTCAGTTTATTTTGCGCCTTGGTTTTTCCAGACGCTTCTTGCGACCCTGTTGACTATTTTGAATGAAACGCTTGATTGTTTGATGATCACGCTTCAGAAGCTTGGCAATTTTAAGAGTGCTGCATCCCTCTGCAAGATATCTCACTATTTTTGACTTTTCGGAGCCTGTCAAGTCCTTCTTTTGACCCATTTTGCCAAAGGAAAGGAAGTTGCCCAATAATTATGCACACCTGATATAGGGTGTTGATGTCATTAGACCACACCCCTTCTCATTACAGAGATGCACATCACCTAATATGCTTAATTGGTAGTAGGCTTTTGAGCCTATACAGCTTGGAGTAAGACAACATGCATAAAGAGGATCATAAATTAAAATAACAATGTATAACAGCTGAGGCGAATCCGTAGGACTCTGAAAAATAAACAGTGAAGCTTTGAGCAATGTGAGGAGAGTTTACTTGCATGCTACTTACTATTTTGGTCCGTTTAGAAACTTTGCCATATAAAAGCGAACCGCACCAAGAACAAAAAGCAACATTGTAACAATTTTAATCCTTGATTCGGAACAAAACAATCGATCTGCAGGTGTAAAAGCACTCTTAGACTCAAGTCCCACTCAATGCCTTTTCTTTTGCCGAGTAAACATGAACATAAACCGCATTGACATGTACACAGCCTACTTTTTGTATATTATTGATGGGCGGCACAGTGGGTAGCGCTGTCGCCTCACAGCAAGAAGGTCGCTGGTTCGAACCTTGGCTGGGTCAGTTGGCATTTCTGTGTGGAGTTTGTATGTTCTCCCCGTGTTGGCGTGGGTTTCCTCCTGGTGCTCCAGTTTCCCCCACAGTCCAAACACATGCGCTATAGTTGAATTGGGTAAGCTAAATTGTCCATAGTGTGTGAGTGTGCGTGTGAATGAGAGTGTATGGGTGTTTCCCAGTGATGGGTTGCAGCTGGAAGAGCATCCGCTGCGTAAAACATATGCTGGATAAGTTAGCGGTTCATTCCACTGTGGCGACCCCAGATTAATATAGGGACTATGCCTAAAAAAAATGAATGAATGAATATTATTGACTGTATGATGGATGCAACGTATTTCTGAGTTTTTGAGTTGTGTCCAGTGGATTAGAAAAATAAACGTGATAGCATGAAAGCAAATTTAATCGATAACCTAACACTGATGTTTTTCTACTGTTGCAAATTATTTTCCTCATCCCCGGTCGAAAGGCTTCTACAAAAAGAAACGCTTTGCATGAACATGCAGCTTAATGAGGCGGGTGGCTTTTCCTGGTGGATTTCATATCTATAAGATGGATTTCTGGATGTAAGATTACAAACTTTGTTCCTTTTCCATATGCATAAATGCACTTAACACAAATGCATTGAAGTGCTGAATTGTCCATCACTCATCAAAGATTGCTTTGCAGAGCACACTCATAACATGTTGCCTTGTCCATTTATTAAAGTTTGAGTATCTTGGGGGTTTAAGTGATCCTGTTTATTGATTTAAAAGAGTAGGGAAGTGTAGGGTGCAATGCTTTTGAATGTGACTTTATGTTTCTAAGATAAAGCATTTGAGTTTGTGTATTATTTCCTCCTTTCCTCTTATGGTTCCATAATTTGGATCCCAAATTGCTTAAGAGTGGATTTGGCAACACTTTTAAGAACAAATTCTAATTATCACAAATTATAATTTAACGAATTTACTCTCAATGTCATTATCCTGAACACTTCAAGAACAAAACACAGTCATGTAGTGTGAACGGCACAGCGATCTGCCGATGTTTAAAATCATGTCGTGTGAACTAGGCTTAATATTACTTGTGCGCAAGATGCCAGAATGTTGGTTGTCCACTGTCATATTGCAAAAACAAACAAACAACGATTTTTAATTTAATGTATTTACTCCCAATGTTGTTGTCCTGAAACGTTACTGGTAGTTCTTCTGCAGCGAATTGATGAGCAAATAATAACTTATAAAAAATAGAGTTGGCTACCAAAACGGCACCAATACCTATGTAACCGGTATGCACCAGACCAAATTAGCATATGAATTTCGGTGCCACTGGTGCTGCGACAATGACGTAAGAAGCATCAAGGGGTACATCAAAGGCACACATAGGTACACGTTGTGTCACACCATCCCTAACATTTAATTGGAAACAACTTTGAACGATATGGACACCCTCCTCGATGTTAGGCATTGTTTTCTGTTTGCTTGGCAATGAACAGAAGGCAAAGCACAGTACAGTGGATCAGGTGAGCGACTCCATTCAGATTCATCAACACGCATGATGGCATTCATCAAATTTGCTTGAACTAAGCATTCTGAAGTATAGTTATATTTAATTAGCGTAATTTTGTGGTTTAGAAGTATCAGTTCAGGCATTGTTTTGGCACCAGTACCGTTTTAAAAGTATCGATTTAGCGCTGGTATCGAAATAATCTCAAACGATACCCAACCCTAATAAAAATGAAAATAAATCAATAGTATTTTGTAGTATTTTCATTCTTTTGATTTTAATGGTAACACTTTAGAATAATTGTCCGTTGGTTAATGTTAGTTAATGTTAGTTAATCAGTGTTGTCGCCACTGGCTTGCATGGTTCGGGACTTGTGGAGCTGCACATCGATGGATTTACTCTTCAGTATTTGGACTTTCTTTCCCAGTGATGGGTTGCAGCTGGAAGGGCATCAGCTGTGTAAAACATATGCTGGATAAGTTGGCGGTTCATTCCGCTGTGGCGACCCCAGATTAATAAAGGAACTAAGCCAAAAAGAAAATGAACGAATGAATGTTTAGACATTCAGCAATGAAAATTAAACTAAACTGAACTGAACTAAACTGAACTTCAACTCGGAAAACTGGAGTGACACAGTTTTAATTTACTATAATCCTCTATGTTAAGCTGCTTTGACACAATCTACATGGTAAAAGTGCTATAGAAATAAAGTTGAATTGAATTAGTTAATACATTTTACTAACATTAGCCAAGTATGAATAATCTTTTAAAGCGTTTAATAATCATAATCCAACATTGACTAATGTATAATTAAAATCCAAAGTTGTGCTTGTTAGCTTTGTTATACTGTAGAGTTAACATGAACGTTATTTCACTTAGATTTAAAAAAAGATGATAAAATGTTCATAAATGTTCATTACTAATTGTTTATTCATGTTAGTAAATACCTTAACTAATGGACCATTATTTTAAAGTGTTACCGTTATAATTATATTGTTTTTTTATGTCAGTGATTCAGTTATAATGTAGAATATGTATAAACTATTTCTTATAGATCCTTTTTGAACCTTTAATTCTTTAACTATTCCTTTTGTTCTGCTTGTTTGTACATTTTGTTTAACAAAAAACCCCTTTCCTAGAGGCTTTAACACCAATTTCATTCCGTCTTCACCCCGTTCCACTTGAGTTTGTTTGATTGCAAGCAGGTTAATTTGATTCTAAATGGGTGACTAACCTCATCTCGCCCAACTAAACTAAAAGCACCTTATAAAATCCCTTAACACAACACAATACATTTTACACCATTGTGTGTATCTTAGTTTTGCATCTTATATTCTCAACTAGAAACAACTGTCATAACACGCCTTTTACCCATTCTTGTATGGGATTATTTTAATGATTAAGTACCACCTACGAAAATGTAGAATCAATTATAGGACTTCGACCTTTTAAAGCAGTTTCTAAAGTGCGATGAACTGCTCTGTAACGGGTTCCTGATTTAATTAGCACCCTGTCTCAGGTGTTCTGGGATAGTGTAAGAAGTGGTCAGCTTCCGTAAAAAGCCATCGCCTGAGGGCTTCTGTCACTACGCTATGCTTTAACCTGTGTTTATATGCCTTTTTTTGTGGCCTGCAGGAAAACGGGATAGATGCTGTTTACTCCGCTCACCCTTGCCCTTCACGCACTGTTGATTGGGAGAGCCTACCGGCGGCCGTCAACCCTTCTGAAGGTAACCTTGGGTGTATTTTCCACAGATGCGTTAACTATTTATAGTACATATTATATTACCAGTTGTGATATGCAACTTTTTGCTTCATATGGGGTGTCCGCGGGGTCTGAAATCTACTGAATGAATGTCTTGTAGGTCTTAAATCATTTTAAATGGGTCTTAATTTTCCTATGTCCATGTAAATGTATTCATGTTTAGTTTAAAATAATTTTTAAAAGCTTGTCTAGGCTAATCTGTTGAAAAAAATATGTATGTATACAACTAGGATTTGCTTGTTTTGACAGATTATTTAAAATGTGGCTAAGAAATACCCTTTTTTTTTGATCGGGCAATAAAAGACTTTTCTGCCTGTAGAAAAAAACCCTTAGTCCTGTTTAAGTCTGAAATTTATTTCATAATCGTCTTAAAAAGTCTTAAATTTGATTTGATGAAACCTGCAGAAACCCTGTTCATATAATATTGAAATCCACCGTTTTGCTAGTCATGCACATTGTAATCCCATTTCCCCCTTTTTCCTCATCATCAACTTCTATTTCTATTGTACTAGTCAATTAAAGCTTTTTTATTTGTCTAATTTCCTCCATCCAATCCTGTAAGGGTGTTGAGAATTGTAATACCGCTCTCCAGTGAAGCGTTCAAAATTATAATCCTCTATGGGTGACAAATAATATTCTCATCCTTGTTTTTTTATTGCATTTTCAACTGTTACTGCATCAAACTATGACTATTTTATAATTGATGCAAAGGGTGCTTTAAAGGCATAGTTCACAAAAAAAGAAACTTTTCTCATCGTTTACTTAAGATCTTTATGAGTTTCTTTCTTCTGTGGAACACAATAGAAGATATTTTTAAAGAAAGCTGGAAAGCCATTAACTTCCATAGTATTCATTGAAATCAATGGACTTTAGGTTCTTCAAAATATCTTTTGTTTTCAACAGATGAAGGAAAATCCTAAAGGTTTTGAACAACTTTGGATAACTTAAAGGTGCAGTATGTAAGTTTGACACTCAGTGGTTGAACTAGGTAT
This sequence comes from Danio kyathit, assembly GCA_903798195.1. NCBI lineage: Eukaryota > Metazoa > Chordata > Actinopteri > Cypriniformes > Danionidae > Danio > Danio kyathit. Next base: position 62,230,209 of record LR812519.1, on the reverse strand, counting down.
TGCACGCCTAGTTCAAAACACTTGCAAGCGCAGGTTTCCAGGTTGATGACACCAACAGGAGTGTGCCAAACTATCGAACCTAAAGGCTGATTTAAGTTACGTTACGTGATAGAAGGAATATTTTGCATATTAAAAGGAGTTTTTGCACCTGAAATTTATGTTTTAGAAAAGGCTTCTATTTCTTGCAGCTGAACAACAGAAAACTGACAATGATCACCTCAGGTACACCTCATGTGCTTTATTCAGTATTAAATGCTAATAATGTGAGTTTGAATGTCATTTCACATGACATTTATTGCCATACTACTGAAAGCAGCAGCAGATAGTTCACCTCAGATCTTGAAAATAAAATAAACTATTTGAAATTGAACTTTAGAACTGTGACTCAGTGCAAGCCAACACGTATCAGTGATTCAGCATGTACATTTAATAACGTTAAAGGTTTAATATGTATTAATTAGATTATAAACTTTACCATTTTGTTGGAGTGCAGTGAGTGCACTATTCTGTGCTTCTGAATGGCTGTATTAAAATTTCTGTTGTGTTTTGTCTGGTGCAAACAGCCAAATTGCTTATCACTGCAAATCTGCACGTAGCGTGTTGTTAGGACACAGGGTTACAATGTAACCTGCTAACCTAATGTTTATGTTCATAATATTTATATTATTTGCTAATTAATAACCTCATGTGGAACTCTGAATCTGCGTTTCATTTTGGAGTCTGCTACTGCCCATCAGAGATCGCATTTTGTTCATGGACGCACACTTTTAAAGCCTTCCTGACTGAATGAATCAAAATACAAGGCAACCGGGGGTGCTGAAATATAATTGGCTAAACTGGCAGTGAGCGAGTTAAATGACCAAAACAAAAACAGCCGTTCCGGCACGTAACAGACATTTTCAAAGCAGAATATCTGACTTCAGCATTGTTTTTCAGATAAACACGATTGTTCACTTGGCATGTTTCTTAAATATCTGCAAACATATTATGGTGTTTTTATGCTATATAAGAGTCAAAAACTTACATACAGCACCTTTAATTGTGTTATGTTCAATCCACTTAAATTTGTAAAAATGGTTTAGTTAACTTAATTTGTGTAGTAACAACATGAAGGTCTTTTGTACAACCCAGCATTTTTTACAGTGTATTTCTTTAATGTATATGATTGGTGGGTAAGAATATATAATCTAAAATAAGTTATGACTATTTTATCTGCTACCTCCAGCATTTCTTTGACTTTTGGAAGCATATTTTTGGGCATACCTGTAGAAAGGGGTTTGTGGGCATAGAGTATTCATGCCTGTCCTGTGTCACGCGCTGTCGTGCTCTGGGGTCTTAACTAGCTCGAACAGCAGGCAGCTGTTTTTTTCGCCAAGAATGAGTGAGATGCCAATCACCTCGCACAGACCCACGACTGCTCTCCGCGGAGAGACAGAAATCCAGTTGGTTTAAAGAGTCTGGAAACAATCCTCATCGATCCATGCCCCTGAGAGCATAATTTACTTGAGTCAAAAGCCACCTTATAAATCTGTTTGGCAAGAAGTAAACAACAACCAAAAAAATATATATATAATAATACAAGGAATTTGGTACCTGATTTTATGCTTTTGATAGTAGATATTAAAAAGGAAACAAAAATCACTATAAAAAAGGCTGGGTTCCACACAATTGCATGTTGTCCCAACACAAATCAATTAAGTTAACCTAATAATTTGTAAAAAACTTATGTTATGTTATGTAAAAAACATAAAATTAAGATTAAGATGTCCCAAAAAAACTTAAGAATTGTGTTTCAGCTTTTTTTTTTTTTAAATAAGTAGTTTGAACAAGCCACAAAATAAATTTTTTACGTGATTTTGGCTCTCAAATTTGTATTTGTAATGGCTCGTTTCCACTGAGTGGTACAGTACAGTTCGGTATGCTTTTATGGCAGTTTCCACTGTCAAAAAGTACCAAAAAGCGAACCGAACCCTACCACTTTTTGGGTACCCTTTCCAAAAGGGTACCTAGCACAACAAAACTTCACTAGTGTGTGTACAAGCCAGGAGAAAAACAACAACAGAAGCATTACTTTTAAATACACAGCCGAGATATTACACCGTTATAATATAATATAATAACAAGACATGGTCGACCCTAGCTCAAACAAACCTTGTCGTCGTCTTGATGAACAGCCACAAAGCTAAGAAGATAAACCTGTTGTCCTGTTGTTATTTACATGGCTGTCTAAAGTGCGAGCTCGGGATCGCTCGCCGTGCGTCTATATATGAAATAACAAACTTCTTGAGCTGATTATAATAACTTGCTTGTGAGTATTGAAGTGCTTCTTACATTTGATCCTTAAGAAATGGACAAACGCAAGAGTGAAGCCGTAAAAAACAAAGGAGCAAATGATTCTTTCAGCAACCTAAAACATGAACAAACTGCCATGTTTAACTATCATCATTGCCTTTTGGACCCTTATGAACTCGAAATGACGGAATTACCTTTTAACAAGTTGTTAATGTTACATGTGCTGGTGAAGAATAAAGAGAAGAGGTTTGTATATGCTGTGTATGTTATGTTTCGTATCGTTTATGAACCCAAATAAGGCCTAAATGTAAGTTTTGGGTATTTTTATTTGTAATTGGTAACATTTCAGAGACTGTATGTCTCTGTATGTGTTCATAAAAGATTTTATTTAATTTTTATATAATCGCAGATGTTACAGTACACTATAAAAAAAAATCAGTTATTTTACATTTTTTTCCGGCAGCTAGGGTGCTGAAAAAAAACCCTAAAATAAAGGACTTTTACCATAAAATAACAGACATCAAATTATAGACATTTTCTTAAAATGAAGTTTCCGGTAAATTTCTGTAATTTACCATCTGTTATTTTACGGTAAATGTCTGTAATTTAACAGGCCATAATATGTATGGGGCATCCTCTTTTTTACCCTTTAAATAAAAGGAAATGTCACAAAAATTTACATTTAAATTTTATTTATTTATTGCAGAATTCAAAGCTGCTCTTTTCCATATTTTAAAAGCTAATGGTGAAAACAGCTGTCAGACAAGATTAGACTTTTAAATTTTACCGTTGCTTTAAATAAAGCTATTACATGCCTAAAGTGGACTTAGAAGAGTGCGTGACATTTGTGCAATATTTATGGTTCTTGGTTCTTTTTGTGGTTTGAAAGATTTCCCCCAAATTGCATTGCATGAACATGAACATTCTACAAAAAGTCACCTTTGATTTTTTTTTTCATTATGCATGAATGGAAAGACTTTGAAGTGAGTAAATGATTGACAGAATTCCTTTTTGTCTCTGACATGAGCTATGCCTTTTTGTCTGTATGGTATATTCAGTGTGCTGTAAGTACTGCTTTTTACTGCTCTGGCCAAGGTCAAAGGAGAGTTTCATCATTTTTATTCTGTCTTGAAATAATAATCCATTTGCATTCTAAGATTGCTTATTATTTGAGGCTTTTAGGAGGTTTTTTTTTTGAGTTCATTGCGGTCTGCAGTCAACTTCACTGCTCTTTTCACATTTGCATCAAACTCCATTTCAGAGATGAACTCCTGAGTAAGTGTAAATTATTCTCTGCAAAGTGTAGTGAAGACACCAGAAACATAATTCCCTGGACATTTTACAGTCATTTTGCCCCTTCACAGCTGATTTTCCAGTGTTTTAATGCAGGGCCTTTCAGATAAAACAGTTATGAGAACTTGTGACACTAAAATGAATGAAACATGCCTTTATTTCGTTCTATCCTTTGCTTTTACCATCGCGGCTCTTCCTGTCAGCATGCGCCCACACACGCCTCTCTCTAATGTCTTTTCAAGTGCTGAATCTGTGAGTGGTAACAGAGAGAAGGTGTACGAACAGAGAGGTCTGTGTATGTCCTGCTGTTTGCTATGAATCCTCCATCTCTTGAGCACTCCACTAATCGCTGCTGTTGCCTCTCAACAGTCAGGTTACCTGTGGAGTGAAAACAAGCTCCATTGTTATAGGACTGTCATAGTGTTGGGGAAAGTGAATCAGCAGTCTGCCCAGAGCTCTGAATTTTTCGCATCCTAACTTTTAAAGCAGATTACTCAAGCAGACATTTAGATGTGTAGTCAGCAGTTCCTACCTTCCCACACAGAGCAAAACATGGTCTCATGATGTTTAAGTACTAGCCAGAAGAGCTTCTGACTGGAAAATGGTGTAGGAGTGCCTCAAGGCTTTGTGTCGGGGCCCCTTTACATTGTTGAACTAAACATCGTCTTTACATATTTAATTTCCCCCCAGTGTCCTCTAGGACATTTTCAGTGTCTCTTGTGATATTTTTACCCACACTTAGTTGTTCGGGGTGTTCGTATCTGCGTCAGTGGATAAGATGTTACTACGTGGGCACATCCATAGAGGAGCTGTCGTATGGACAAGATTACAGAGTCCTGCTTCATTTGGAAGTCTTTGGAAATTTGACACGCTCCTTTACCAAAAAAGGAGCCATATGAATTTTACATTTGCTGGCCGTATTCTTTGGGAGCTAAATATTTAGACGTTTGTAAGACTACCGCAACTACCACCCACATTTTGCAAGCCACCTCCGGAGCGCTGATAAATATTGTTTTAAATCGAGGGCAGTCTGTGGGAGGATTGCATCGCCTGGGTGTCTATTATGCAGTTTGTGGAGAGCGAGAGAGAGAACTAGTCGCTGTCACCGCTACAGAGCAGAGAGAAGCCCCAGGGGCCACCTGGGGAACGTGGTTGGCAGCGGTGCCTTGAATGTGAATTCATTTCCGCTGTCAACGCCGCGGCCCTGTTGAGCATTAAGAGACTCCAGCGTGTTTATGTGGGAAGGGGCCGTTTACATGGGAGGCGCATTCCGGACGCATCTGCCTGTTTTGGCAGCTCCTTGTCTGAAATGCTTCATCTCTAGACAGTTTATGGCCATAGAGGAGGGAAGGTCAACTTAAAGCCTTTAGAACCTTCAAAGGCACAGTCGCATGATTGAATGACTTCGAAATCACTTCGTAACCTTCAAAGACACCTGTCTCAAGGAGCCAGACTTTGGCAAACGTGCATTTCAGACAGGAAGAGACCATCTTGGCTGCCTTTTTGTGTGATTTTTAGGCAGGGATAAATCTGAACCACAGTGAGAGACTGCAACAACCTTGCAGACTTGCTTTATTTCTCGGTGACTCAAAATAACCCGTGGACCCTGATTCTTGGAATATGTTCAACTTGGATTTCAAACTGTTCTTGCCATTTTTATGTGCAATTTGCATTAGGCCGTCTCTGCAATTTCAGTCAGAGGTAGAGATTACATGCCGCTTCGCCCATTATTGCTCACTTCAGTGGCTTGACTGTATTAACGCATTTAGAAGCATTGTGAAGAGTTATTGTGGCTCAACTCATACCTGAATTAGTCACTGTTGTTGCTCGCACTTCTCAGAGCTAAACTGAATGTGCCTTTTCAATTCCAGTTCATTTGAACTTAGCGGCGAACGTGATGGAGAATTGAAACAGTGCACATCACTGTGTTTTTCAACTTTGAATATATCAATGAAAGAGTTAGCTAACACTTCAATGTTTTAAGTTTACATGTCGTACCCATGGACGTGTATTAGAAAAGAGTATTGGATATGCCGATATTTAATAATTCAGTATATCATGATAATGTACATGCACAATATTGATAGGATTGTCAAACTACCAAAATTTTGTCAAAATACCAAAAATAATTACAATGCTCAGTATTTATAAGTACACCCCTCACAAATCTATCTTTTAAATTCTTAGTTTAATAGGAAGCTATACAATATTATATTCGTGCATATACAGTTGAAGTCAGAATTATTAGCCCCCCTGAATTATTAGCCCCCCTGTTTATTTTTTTCTCCAATTTCTGTTTAATGGAGAGAAAATTTTTTCAACACATTTCTAAACGTAATAGTTTTATTAACTCATTACTAATAACTGATTTATTTTATCTTTGCCATGATGACAGTAAATAATTTTACTATTAATGATATTTTACTAGATATTTTTCAAGACACTTCTATACAGCTTAAAGTGACATTTAAAGGTTTAATTAGGTTAACTAGGCAGGTTAGGGTAATTAGGCAAGTTATTGTATAACGATGGTTTGTTCTGTAGACAATCGAAAAAATATATAGCTTAAAGAGGCTAATAATTTTGACCTTAAAATGTTTTTTAAAAAAATTAAAAACTGCTTTTATTCTAGCTGAAATAAAGCAAATAAGACTTTCTCCAGAAGAAAAAATATTATCAGACATACTGTGAAAATTTCCTTGCTCTGTTAAACATCATTTGGGAAATATTTAATAAAGAAAAAACAATTCAAAGGGAGGCTAATAACTTCAACTGTACATTAGATTAGTCAGTACTGAAGCCAAATCTGTAGCTTATCTAACAAAATAACTTCCAAAAACTAGTACAGCCAAATGCATATGTTATAGAAAAATATTTAATACAAATTTAAAAAAAGAGAAAAAAATCAAGAAAAGCAAAACTTTTTTTTAATTTAGTTTGTAGTTTGCTATTTTATTTTCTGCAATATTTTGCTTGAATTAAATTGTATTATCTTTCAATTTCTAAATATGTTTGGTGACTAAAATATTTTAATAAATATATATGTTTAATAAATCTGTTTTGTTTATATGCACTAAAATACATTGCCTATATTCACTGAGAAATGGAGAAAAATATTCATTTTCAAAATGGGGTGTACTCAATTATGCTGAGCACTGTATGTATTATTTAATCTTTTTGAGCGACTTTGATAGTCGTATTTGTTCAGTGTTAGGCAATTTATTTTCAAAACATTAGCAAATTTTTCACGTCAATCTGGCCTACGCTGAAAAAAATGATGTCTGCAAAACTGTTGCAAACAATTTATTTCTGTTGAATTTAAACAAACAAATTAAATTGAATAAAAATCTACTTATTTTGTTTGTTTAAATTCAGCCTAAATAAATTGTTTACAGCCACTTAACGTTAAAAAAAATTGAGTAAATCCAAGGAATCATCTCTGAATGATTTTTTCAGTGTACAGCATTAGCCATGTTTTCATATAAAGATGCAAATTAAATTCATGTGCAAAACTGGAATATCACATAAATCATTTGCATATAAAACACTGTTTCCATCCAACCAGTACAAAAGAACAAAATGGCCACTATCACATGCCAAATATCAAAAGAAAAATGGAAGTTGCTGCTTTACGAGAAGGTCTTTTTCATATATATACTTACTTGCGTCTTAAAACACGTAGACGAAACACAATGTGCATTTTCTATATTTACCGCTCGCACTTGGAAGATTTGCGCGTTCTGCTGATGTTTTCCTTTAAGGATGGTCGTCACACATTTAAAAAATGTTCTAACCTCATCATCCACCAAAACATACCTGATGCTTTCCGCCATTTTTGTTTTCACGTGGTCTGTTGAATTAAGATCACATGACTTTTTTCATGACATGACATGTGTTTCATTCGTAGTTTATACACATTTTCTTTCTTATTGGATAAAAAGTTTATCTTACTCAGTTGTGTGCATATTTATGCGCATCTTGGCATTTTTATCCAGGGTATTTTTATGTGATATTCCAAAACGCGCATAAAAATAGCTGGATGGAAACGCAGCTATTGAAAATTTGATGACTATTTATTGGCCTGTTGTTTAAGGCTCTATTTGTAAACAGTTAAATTGACTAAAGTCTGTGGCCGAAATCTACTCGACCATTAGAAAAGTACGTTTTATACAATATCAATGCAAGTAGTATGACTTGAACTACCCGCATCAGTTGTGTCGCTTCACTCCCATTCATGAATTCTCTCGCGGTGCATCATGGGATAGCGTAGCGTCCATCCGTTGCGCTCTTCAGAATTTCACCGGAAGTAGTAGGTCATCCGGGTACTTCATCCGCATATGGTTTTTCAAATTCTATGAATTCAGACCTACTTCTCGGCTTGCATATTGTTTTTAGCATACTATATAGTATGGAAGTATGCGATTTCGGACACAGCCTGTGTAATGACAACTAAGTACAAAAGCATTAATTAATCTCAGGTGATGTTGATCTCTTAGTTCAATAATAGAGTGTTTAAGTCATGATTGTACTACTTATATCCCCAAGAAATCAAAACTAACCATATGATTTTCTTAGGTCACATTGCTAGTTTTGTAGTGAACAATTCATCTGTGCATGCCAGTAAGAAAAAAAAACTATTGTTTGTCCTTCTAATCTTTAATTGAAATCTGAAAATGCACTTTCTGTTTTTTTTTTTTTTTTTTCAGCTAAATTGCCAGATTACATATATCTTAGGAATTGGACGTGGCTAACATACTTAACCACGCCCCTCCAACTGTCAGTTTTTGCATCGTTGTCTGTTAGGTTGTAATAACTCTCCCCAAACCCTTTTTCAGATCTTTCTGAATGAAATGCCTACTTTACTGCATCCAATCAGCTTGTAGTAGAAAAAAACAAGCCACGCCTACTGTTTTCTCATTTAATATTCCGTTTCCCTAGGAACTGCATCACAATACTAAAAAACATCACAGCTTCCAGTTCATGGAGACTTTAAACTAACAATCCTACAATGGAATATTTGTACTTGGTATGTTTAAGTGTAATAAAATAAGGTATATGAACATGTTTGGAAAACTACAATTCAGAAAGTTCTCAGGAGTAGCTTAAATAATGTGTTAGTACTCTTTGGGTAGGGGATTCATAAGAATAAACAGCAAAAATCAGTCCGAGGCACTTAAAAAAAATGTGGAAAAATATTTAAAAAGTTTTTATTCACATGGCTTTTCCTTAAATTAATTTTAAATTCAGACTTGAATTGAAAGAAAACCCATTTTTGGATTTTAATACAGCTTCATCTTTTAATACAGCTGACTTTTTCCTCCATACAAGTGCCAGCTACAAATGGCACTTCCCCTTCCAGTAGCCGATATTTAGCTCACTTTGATTAATTGAGCCTCTGATTCTTCAGTTAGATTGGTTCAGTTAATCAATATCAATTAAATGCTGCTGTCAAAGCTGGCGTGCAGTTCTTTTGGTCCCAACTGGAGATTCATCAGCACTTTCTCAACTTGGTAGCAGTTCCAATACAGCCTGCACTCCAGAGAGCTTCAAATGAGTTTTACTAATTGATCAAATGTTTGAGTCATGAATTTGTGTGCGAAATGCCACCTAATGAATATTCATGCTTGTCATTCTCCTAACCTGCTAATGTTATTTTTCTCATTACCTGACAAGCGTTTTGGGTTTTTGCCCCATATTTACACAAAAATTCTATTCTTGGGCGCCAGCAAATGCTGATGGTTAATTAAATTTCTGCTGTTGTTATAATTTACAGCCTGGTTACAGTGCGAAACAAGCTCTCTTCTCAGCCTTTACATTGTCCTTGTTAATTTGCATGCCGTTTTATTCTATTGTTACTCTGAATAATACATTGGATCAGGCCACAGAGAACCGCAAATTACAAGTGTTATTGGCAATTTTCCCCACCTCTCTTATCTCTCTGTCTTTTCCGTACTTTCATTGTACATTCTTTTCTTCTCATTTCCTACTCAACATCTGTATTTAAAGGACAACGAAACCCCCTGTCTCAGCAGGGTGTTTTCACACCTCTAGTTTGAAAAAAAGTCAGGAAAGTGGGCGTGTCCAGCTCTGGGAGTGTCGGGGAAGGGGAAAGAGGGAAGGACTTGCAAAGAAGAGCGTTTCCATTTGGGCACGCGCTGAGTTTCACAGACAAAACAAACACACAGACGCAGTATGTTTGAGACCGCACGGCGAATGGGAGAAAAAAATCCTCCGCATTTCTCTGTAACTTATGTACTCGGAAAGCCGTGTGTGTATAGACTATCCTGTCACAAAATGCGGCAAAAATCCTGCACAATGGGAATAGTTTGTGTTAACATGTTTACACTCGGAGAGCAGCATTTACAGCAGATCTTTCAGTCTATAATATTATACTGTAATATTGCAGTGATATTAACATACTCTAAACTTAGTAATTAAATCATTTTGACTATGGTATGTCTTTAAAAACTGAAAGAGCACTGCTGACGATACAAACTAACTTTGCAATCTGGGTTAAACAAAGGGCACTGATCACACACACTTACCAAATCTGTAGACAGACAATCAAACTGGAGCTGTGTCTTTTTTAAAAGGAGACGAGCGGCAAATCCGAATTTCATCATTTCCAGATGCGAAAAGCTCTCGGGTAAAAAATGTTCCTTACAAACGCGTTTCTGTCACGTGCACTGTAGTCCACACGTGATTCCAGCAGCTCTCTCATAGAGGGAAAATGAAAACAAAACCTTCGTTGCAACACAGACGACCCGTGTCTCCAAATTTTAGTTCTTTCACTTGTTTTGGCAACACAACGTGGCGTCTCTCTGCCGTCTGAACACTGTAAACAGTCTCCGGGGCTATCATGCATATTAATGAAGTTTCGCGTCATACACAATAGAGCGCGCTGATTGGTTTGAACAAAGTCTTTGTCATGAATTAATGCCGCACACTCAGATACGTCACAATGTTCTCGAAAGGACAGACAGCCAATCTCCTGGCTGGATTTACCCCTATGTATCTCATGGCCATGACGCAGCTTCAAAAATTAGTTTCAAACCGGAAGAACGAATTTGCTCAAAATAACGCAAAAACAACCAATTTTCACTTTTTAGTGCAATATATGTGTCCTAATAGTGTTTATAGCAGCGTGGGACACATATATGACTGTCAACAGCTCAAAAAATGTCTTTTGGTGTTTCATGACCCTTTAACACAGGGGTGTCCAAAGTCGGTCCTGGAGAGCCGGTGTCCTGCTGACTTTAGCTCCAACTTGCTTCAACACACCTGCCTGGAAGTTTTTAGTATACCTAATTAGAGCTTGATTAGCTGGTTCAGGTGTGTTTGATTAGGGTTGGAGCTAAACTCTCCAGGACACCGGCCCTCCAGGACCGAGTATGGACACCTCTGCTTTAACATCAACTTTCAGACCTCAAGCTGTAACTCCTGTCTAGCTGTCAAATGTGTCTTTTTTTTTTTCTGAATGTCCACTTGGGTGTATTAGATTGCTGTTCTCAATTGACCAGCTTTCAGAGTTTTTAAATACCTTTTTGTGTGTGTGTGTTGAAGACCCAATTAAAGAGAGTTTACTGTTGTGTTCAGTCAAGCTTGTTTACAAGAACACAAGAAGTCACAATTTCTCTTGACTTTATCGCTAAAGCAGAAAATCACCTAATTATCACCTTTCCCTTCTAAGGGCTTGTGAAGAGTCTTATCGAGACCCATTTGGGTTATTGATCTGTAGTTTGGATGGAGTTATTTGGTTTTAGCTATTTTTTTTTTTTAACCTACTGAAGTTGAAGCCAATTTTTGTTGTTGTTTTGCTAAGCCTGACATTCAAGTGGTGTGTTACAATTCTCATTATGTTTAAAAGAATGCAGAAAGCACTTGTTTACTAAACGCAGTAGTTGAGTTGACAAGATGTCTGAATCTTCCAATTTTCCTTTCATCCTGACAAAAACCTTCAAGCGACGATTACTGTTTTCAAAGTCTTTTTAAAGTTATGTCTAGCACGGCATGAATGTATCTAGAGTTTCCAGACACAACAGTAAGTTATGCACTGTTTGTTTTTGGCTATGTTATGATTTGTATTATTATTATTATTATTATTATTATTATTATTTACAAAATGATAGTATATAATTTCTTAATTTAAAAAATATCCATAAATTGGCTTCTTTACATTTTGCGATTCATGTTGTTATTTTTTTCATTTATTTATTTTTTTGAATTGCATTATGGGACCTTGATCTTTCCTCCAACAAATTTTGATTTTAAGTTTAAAATAGTGACTTTTATTGTCATTTTTAAGAGTTTAAAATTCTATATTGTCTGGAGTGTTGTCAATTATGGTACAAAAAATTGGTAATAAACTGCCGGTATACTACCTGACAAAAGTCTTGTCGTCGATCCAAGTTGTAAGGGCAACAAATAATAACTTGATTTCTAGTTGATCATTTGGAAAAGTGGCAGAAGGAAGATTTTTCCAATGTATCATCTGTTGAACTGCATCCCAATCTTCACAAATACTGCAGAAGACCTATTGAAACCCGCATGGACGCAAGATTCTCATAGAAATTAGTCAAGTTTGGTGAAGGAAAAATTATGGTTTGGGGTAACATTCAGTATAGGGGCATGCGAGAGATCTGCAGAGTGGATGGCAACATTAACAGCCTGAGGTATCAATTACAAACCACAGGAGAGGGCAAATTCTTCAGCAGGATAGCGCTCCTTCTCATACTTCAGCCTCCACATCAAAGTTCTTGAAAGCAAAGAGGTGCTCCAGGATTGGCCAGCCCAGTCACCTGACATGAACATTATTGAGTATGTCTGATGTAAGATGAAAAAGGAGGCATTGAAAGTGAATCCAAAGAATCTTGATGAACTCTGGGAGTCCTGCAAGAACGCTTTCTTTGCCATTCCAGATGACTTTATTGATAAGCTATTTAAGTTATTGCAGAGATGTATGGATGCAGTCCTCCAAGCTCAAGGGAGTCAGACACAATATTCATTCTTTTTCCACTGCTCCATGGCTTTATATTCTATACTGTACATTATTTCTGTTGAGTAACAAGACTTTTGTCTAAGCAAAGTCAAACCTTACTGTCCTAATAAAAAATCAAGACATGATCATATTTTATTTTGGTAAAATAAGCGTAATCTAGAGGCCTTTGCCTTTCATATAAGCCACTTCTGACACCAAATGATCAACTAGAAGTCAAGTTATTATTTGTTGTTCCTAAAACTTGGATAGGCGACAGGATATGGAAACTGCTAATTAACAGATTTTTTTTTTTACAGCATGTGTACAGATTTGCTGTTTTAAAGCTTTCTCATTAGAACAATCAGAAATCAAATGAATATAACATTTTCAAGAAAGCCTTTAGTCTACTAAATTTACATATAACTTGCATATATATTATATTTAGTCTACTAAACGTATATACTGTATAAGAGCATTTGCCAAAGAAAAAAATAGGGTTAAATAAATAAACATTTGACTGTTCACTCTCATGTGTATATCCTTTAAATCATTTTTATATTTCAAAAAGATTACACCACGAATAACTTAATGTAATATGCTGCCAATACAAAACAATGCAAAAACAAAAAGATTAGACTGATATTTAATTTGACGATCACAGGAGGAGCAATTTTCAACAAACTCATAAGAAGTACACTTTTGTAGAAAACACTTTGAAGGACGTTTCTTTGACGTTATACATAAAGAATTTTTGAGTTCAAGTCCAAACTCTTATTCACTAGAGATGTATATGGGTCAATCTTGGTATGTGCTGAGTGTAGTTGTTGTGTTCAGGTGTGACAGCTATTTCCTCAAGTTCACACATCAGTCAACGTCAGTTCAGGGAAACACTTCAAATTCTCCACTGAATGATAACATGATCTTAAAGCCAAGGTAAATGTCTCAGTTATAGTTCCTCTGGGTTTTTTCTTCTGACATCACGCTTTAAACTTCACAAGGTAAGAGGTGCTAGGGATTGTACTTATTGTAAAGTGTTTTGGTTGACTTTTCCAATTTTATTAAAATATTCTTATTTCCTATCTTTTGTATATCACCCAAAATTGTATTTTTCAGTTACTCTCTGAACTAGACCCCTCTCATTGTAAATTGTTTTATTAAATTATTGCTTTTTCTGGCTAAATTTTACATCCATAAATATACATTTTCAAAGAAACACCCTTACTTTTTATTTCCAGAAAGGATTTATATGTGATCACTTTAAAAGACTAATAATTATATTGCATAAAAAATTCTTTCTCGGTGTAAATTTTTTTATTTTGTATAATTTGCTGGGATTTATGTAACCCATTTTGTCTTTTTGTTCATGTTGTATCTTAGTTCTTTCTTGCATGATGATAATAATAATAATAATAATAATAATAAATGATAAGAGTTGGCAAGATATGGGTAGTTGAAACCAATTTAAAATAAACATAAATGGCCTGATCATACACCCGGCGCAATAAGGTGCAAGACATGTTTGGCACAATTTGTTGCTTTTTTTTAGACCAGAACAACCCTAATTTTCCCGTTTTGCGCCACATTATTTAAATAGCAAATTCATTTGTGCCACTTTGTGGACTCATGGGTGTTCCGGTCAAGAAAGAAGGTGTGTTAAGGGGCATTGTTGGCGCGTTGCTATTGTGAGGAACTAAAACAGACTGCACAATTGACCAGCTAAAAGTTGGTCAAAAGTCCAGTGCAGAGCACGTTAGTTGTGCACCTTAAACGTGCACACACAGGATGAACAACAATACACAAAAAGGATTAAAATATTTAAAAAAAATTTTTTTTCTACATTAATATAAAAACCACTGCCTCCATGCCTTCTTTATTTCGGGGGGGCTTTTTTCAGTTTATTTATTACAATTTGCTTTTGTATAATGCTATTATTATTAGCAGTATCATTTATTATTTGCCTATTTATATTTGTTTTATTAAAAAGAAGCTTAGATTTGTGCACCTGTTGGGTTTTGGACCATATAGGGCATAAGAATAGGACAGGTGTTTGGATATTACTGCATACTTCGTTATTATTGTTTGTTCATTCGCTTGCTGGAAATTAGAACTGAATTTAGAAATAGTTTAGAAACAAATTGTTGCGCTTAACAAACTAAATATGTAGGCTAATGGATGTCTTCAGTGGAGTGCCTGCAACACCGTTTCCTTATCCCTGAAAGTAAAGGTGTAAAGAGAAAGAGGCAGAATAGAGGAGGCTCATTCTTTATCCTCTCGCTGCAGATGGTCTGTTTAACTGTTTTCTCGTTAGTGAAGCGTTTAGTTTTTCCACTTACAAAGTCTGCCATGTAAATAGCAAATGCACCATGGCGCAACGCAACTGACTCCTAAAGGGAATGAGAGATGAGACTCTGATTGGTTTAATGCACGTTATGCTCAAAACACACCCATAACTTATTAAGAGAATAGGCTCATAGTCATAGTCTGTTAGACCATGCGCCAGGGTACAGAGCGTATTTTTTCGTCCTTAAAATAGCAAAAGTGGATTCAGACACGCCCTTAATGCTTTTGCACCATGCGCTTTAGACTTTGCGCCTAGATCGATAAAATAGAGCCCAAAGTGTCAAACCAGAGCACGTGGTTTTCTGTTTTTCTGTTTTTAGAAATATATGGATGAAAGAATTATTGCCATTTACTAAAATAGTCACTATAAAATTAGGCCTGATGTACTTATTAATGATTTTTCAATTTTCTAAGCATTTATAAGAGCTGTAATTTATTGAACAATGCTTGAGACAGTCTTGAGACCGCAATCTTTATAACAAGAGATCCATGAAAGACGACCATATGTCTATTTATTGCATTTTTTTTACATTGTTGATTGGATTTTTACAAGTTAAATGCAGCATACAACAAAGTACAGTAGATATATCATCACCAAATATACCTTATATCTGCTTGTTAAGTTGTGACGTATCGGTGACTTATGAAATACTGTTTCCGGGTCCAAGCCGCTGCTCATTTGAATTGAGAAAATATTCATTTATGACCACTTTTTAGTCATATCACACATTAAAGTTAATTTAATATAAAATCATGGTGTACACAGCAGTCTCTGGACTTGCTGTATCACCAATATTTTAACAATTCATAAATAATTAATCACTTTCTGACCATCTGATATTAGGCATGGATATATATATATATATATATATATATATATATATATATATATATATATATATATATATATATATATATATATATATATATATAATTCGGTCGTGATTTTCGAAAGTATTACATCGCTTTGTAAGCGTTTATTATTACCATTTGATGAGCCTTCCTGTACAGTTTAATATGGCGCTTAAACCCGTCACACTTAACTAGCGAATACATGCCCCAACCCTCCAACTCATAGTGCCACAAGTAAACCATGAATAAAAGTAAACATATATAAAACATACATTTTAACTGATGACGATACGAATTACATTCATTTTTGTCATGTGTGTCCGTAAAATTGTTACATCAACATATACTTCCTATGCCTTTGGAATCACCTGAAGGGGTCTCGTCACCTCTGATAGGGGCGGTCTGACCCCCAACGGGTCTGTTTGCTCTCCCTCGCAACTCAAGTGTGAATTTGAAACTGTCTGGTACGGCGGAGCAGTGTTAGACAAACAGAACAACTATTGTGCACATCTGCGTGGAACAATGTAATCTCTGACGTGTGGTTTGAAGGTGCTGTAAGGGTGGTGTTGGGTTTCATGGGCTGTATTTACATTTCTCCAGACTGTTTTGGCGACTTCTTTGTCTGACATGAACCCACATACTCGAGAAGACATTGGTGTTGTCATAGCTGGGTTGGATTGGGTGCTAAATACATATTACTTCCTGCGGTTGTAGTCGAGTGTGCATTGATTTGTGCATGGGTGTTCCCGACTGATTGGCTTTGCCAATTAAATCACCTTTTCTAGAATTTTAAACCAGTATTAAATTGCTGTTTATTTAGTGTAGAATAGCAATGTTTTACAAAAGGCTTGATTTTAATGCTTGGTTTCTTGTGGCCAAAGTAAAATCAATTATGAGAACTTCCTATTTCATATTTCCTTTTGTAAAATATGAACCTTTCATTTTGTTTCTCAATCATAAATGTTGATGCATTTATGTTCTTATTAACTTTGACTTTCCATCTGAATGTCAGCAATTTGAGAGATTTAGTTGAGCAATATTCATTCATTCATTTTCTTTTCGGCTTAGTCCCTTTATTATTCCGGGGTCACCACAGCGGAATGAACCGCCAACTTATCCAGCATATGTTTTACGCAGCGGATGCCCTTCCAGCTGCCGATCCATCACTGGGAAACACTCATACACTCTCAATTACACACATACACTACGGACAATTTAGCTTACCCAATTCACCTGTACCGCATGTCTTTGGACTGTGGGGGAAACTGGTGCACCCAGAGGAAACCCACACGAATGCGGGGAGAGCATGCAAACTCCACACAGAAACGGCAACTGACCCAGCCGAGGCTCGAACCAGCAACTTTCTTGCTGTGAGCCGACAGCACTACCTACTGCGCCACCGCATCTTCAATATCAATGAGATGCAAAAGGAAATTTGATTGCACATTTTATTCACAATTTTGTCCACAATTCTTTGTCGCAGGATAAGTTATGTGTAGTTCCAGCCTGATCTCACAAGGAAACGTAACCATTTGATGTTTTATTAGTTTAGTGGGTAATTCGTACATGAAAGACAACCATTTCACTTTTTACTGCATTTTTTTTTTTGAACATTGTTTATTGGACTTTTACAAGTTCAATACAACATACAACAAAGTACAGTAGGTGTATCATCACCAAATATACTCCCCTATACATGCCCCACACCTCCAACCCATAGTGCCACAAGTAAACCATGAATAAAATTTAACAAACAAACATAGAAGGTGATATCTAAGCATTCTGTCATGTTATACCAAGTAAGAAATAAATCTGCCCCAGTACTAGTCAAATAAATCTTCAATTGAAATGCAATTTTTTCCAAAGGCATGTAGGACAACACTTCTTTAATCCACATAGAATTATTTTACTGCATTTTTTTAACTGTGACTTGTAATTGGCAGATTATTTACTAAGGCCCCGTTTACACTAATGCGTTTTCGTTTTGAAACGGCGTTTTAGTTAAAAAACGATCCACGTCCATACTAGCGTTTCATCTAGCGTTTCTAAACCTATCTCCGTCCACACTACTCCACCAAAAACGTATATCACGTGACCATTCGCGCACTCTGGCATGCGCGGTCAAGTATAAACAGGAAGCATGTGTCTCGCTCGGCATTTGGTTATTGTTAGTCAACAAACTCTGGTTGAACGATGAACACGAGCGATTAGCGAGTGCTCGAACAATAGCTTGCCTCTTGCGAATATAAATATATGCAGCTGCTGTAGTAAAAAAGGCAGAGTTTAACTGCACAATGGCGCCTAAAACGGACAATAGTGCAAACAACGCTCCTATTTCTGTGTCCATGTTGTTGTTTACAGTGAAGGCTGGTCTGCCGTCTTCCGCTAGCGTTATAGTCATGTGATAGGGGCTTGACGAATAAAAGAAGGATACGCAATGACCCAAAAGCCCCAATCAGGTAGCGAATCTCAGCAGCCCCGCCTCCGTTTTCAGATGTCTCCGTTTTCCCCCATCCACACCGAGACGGAGCAGCAGCGTTTTAGAATGAAAACGACCTCTCCAAACGCTCCGTTTTTGGGGCTAGAAAACTCTGGCGTAATGTGAACGTATGGCGTAACCGTAACAAAACTTTAAAAAGCAATGCGTTTTAAAACAAAAACGCATTAGTGTAAACGGGGACTAAGTTTAACCATCATTATGAAATTTGCAAGCAATTTTAAACTCTTCATTATCAATGAGATGCAAAAAAAAATTTATTGCACATTTTATCCACAATTTTGTCCACAATTTTCTTTGTTGCTGGATAAGTTACGTGAACTTCGAGCCTGATCTCACAAGGAAATGTAACTATTTTACGTTTTATTAGTTCAGTGGCTAATTTGTAGGAATTCATGCGTTCAGTCGTACAAAAATGTATGCTTTTAAAAAGGAGGCGTGGCACCCGACCCCGCCCATAAACCCAACCATCATTGGGGGATAAGCAAATAGTATTAAATTGTACGAATGAGATCGTACGAATTCGCCACTACATCAAAAAGTTACGAATTGCTGTGAGATTGTGTTGGTACTTCCCAAATGCGTCCCAAATTGTATACTTGATCACTATTTAATGCAATTTTTTATAGTATGAATAATAGTTTAAGTAGTCATTCTTTAGTTGAAAATTCTTTTTATTCTGAAATGTGAATGTGGGTACTCATGATCGGCACTGTTTTGTAGTTTGGTAATTTATTTCACAAATTTAGCAACTGTTAAACCTTCGTTTCTGTTTAGTAAAAAATGCACTTCATAGTTGAGTGTTTAGGTGTGTAGTGTGGCATTTGGGTAAGACTAAAAAATATTTTTGGTTGGTGTTTAATTTAGGGCTGCAGCTATCTATTATTTTGGTAAGTGATTAATCTGCCACTGTAATCGATCAATCAATTGGATGAGCTTTTTCCATTTTCTTTGAAGATCTTATGACTGGAATGCAACAGAAAAGTAAAAAGCATATAAAAGCCAGTCACAGATATCAAAGTCCCTTTAAGGCAGGTAATTTCACTCAGCGGCCATCTTTGGAACGATCATTCTGTTTGATCACGACACCAACCTCATTTATGGCCGTTCTACACATGATCATCCTCTGGATATTGCTTGAATATCGCGCTGGTCTTCTGAAGTAATCCACAACTTGGTCTTGATGGCGAATCTACTCCAGAAACAAAAGTTACTCTTTGTTTACAAGTTTGTGGGCGTTTGAGTAGTTGCTGCTGTCATGTGATGTGCGTTTGACAGGACTGACTGTACCTTATGTTCATTTCATACAGATTACAAAACCAAAAAAACTTTTGTTTTCAAGTGCACTTGGTTCATTTAAAAGTAAAGATTTCAAGCTTTATTTGGATATATTTCTCATGTCTGTGAAGCAAGTGTTCGCTGAGATTCCAGTGCATTTGTTGACACTAAACTGTCGTCAAAGCACACGTCTGGTCTAAGCTTTTCCCTGGAGCAACGCCAGTCTGTAGCGATTGATGGTTGGCTCCTGTACTAGTAGGCGGGGCTTTGTTCACCATATTGACTGTTACACTTTTCCCCATGCAAAACTATACGAGTGACAAGTCTTGTGTATTCTATAGTCTTTGCAGATATACACACACATGCACACACTCAATTTGCAGCTACTGCACCATATTCTGAATTTAAACAATGGAATTCACCAGAAATTACATTAACTAATAAAATAATTACAGGATAAAATAAAAAAATCTGCATATTGCTTAAAATTAATATATACCAAGCTTATCAAATAAATGTTATACAGACAGAAAGTGAAGTGTAAATTATATATATTTTTAAATGAAGCGTAGATTACTACAAATTTAATTGATTATTTATTTTGTAATTGATTACATCAAAAACTTTCAAATTCACCCCTAGTTTAATTGAACATTTTGTTAAAGTAAACGTTCAAGAACTTTCTAAATCTATAATGCGTTATTTGATGACAACATCCTGAATTAACCAAAATCTCGGATGAAAGCAACTTTGCAGATGTGAAAGTAAATTCTTCCAGCTTATAAAAGCAGTGGCAAAAGAAAAATGTTTAGTGAAGTTCTGCAATCCTTTCTACAACTTTCATCATTAAATCTGAAAAGCCTCCGTCAAAACCGTAATATTGAGTGAGTTTGGGAGGGAAGTGAGATTTTGAGCCATACAGCTATCAGTAAAGAGTCCCTCGTGGCCCCCAAACCTCAGGTTGAGTACCGCAGCTCTAGTGTCTATAAAGATTCTCTGCTTTCTTTCTCGTTTCCCAGGCCACTCTTAAATCCGGTCTTAAAGCCAGGCTCTTCTGCACCTTCAGTTTTTCTCTTGCTCCTCTTTCTGTGAGCGTAAAACATTTCTCGATCGGATGGTTCCTGTCAAAACTGGAATCACTCCTGCTGAAAGAGCGTAAATCCCAGCAGGCTTTAGATCATTCCTGTTTCTGCATCTAGCTACCCAGGTGGGTCTCGCTTTTGGACATTTTTGTCTAATTAGCATCCAGTCCTTGTCTTGACAGTCCACTTGTGCGAAGCAAAATAAAAGTGCACATTCTTCTGGAAGAATTGTAAGGGTTGCATAAATGGCTTCTTTTCACACTGCCTAATGCCTTCTCTGTCTGGCTTTTTTTTTGCTTCGCTAATAAACCGAACAGCTACTTGAATGTCTGGAATTCCCTGACAGCATGTCTCCTTTTTTCTAGCTCACCTTCACTCTTCTCCTTCTCACCGTATGTGAAAGAATGAGACGCACACGTCCATCAAACCCAAGGAGGTCCATAATAGGTGGTGAAAGCTGCCGCAGGACCTGTAGAAGTATGCAATGCGACCCTTGAAAAGCAAACTATTCCAAGTGGAGACGTCAAATGCTGTAGACAAGTCTACTTTTCAGATATACTTTTCAGTGCCTTCCAAAAGCAAACTGGACACTTTATAACAGTGGTCTCAAACTCAATTTCTGGAGGGCTGCAGCTCTGCATAGTTTAGCTCCAACCACCTCCAACTCACACCTGCTTAATAGTCTCTAGTAGTCTTGAACGCCTTGATTAGTTGGATCAGGTGTGTTTAATTAGGGTTGGAGCAAAACTGTGCAGAGCTGCAGCCCTCCAGGAATCCAGACCTATGGATTGGAACATCTGCTTTATTAGAAAGAGAGTTAGAGAGTTCTGTAACGGAACTTGTGGAAGAATACACATCATTGTTCTGATCAGACGTAGTGTTGGAAACTTGTATGAGCAGTGTTTACTGCACCGAATCAGATTTTACCACACATAAATAAATTATTATTTCATATCCACAAATTTTAAATGTGTCAAAACAAGCAAAATATAGCTGATACTATTTGTTTAACAAAACATTTCTTAAAAAAAACAATTGACATTTAAAAAATAACTGCTGTCATGTATCTAAAAATATGCACAGCAATCTGTCGTGGCTAAAGGTCCCTTATAACTACTCATAAATAGGGAGTTAATCTCGTATTAAAGCAATGTTATTGTAAAAAATGATGAACCATATTACCAAAAATACCTGTAACAAAAGAAAGCGGGTGAAAAACATTCCATGTGTGATAATGAAAGGATGATCACATACAAGGTTAACGCTAGGCCACATAATCTGTTTAAAGAATGATTAAAGCGAAAGCAGTCGGTGCTGCTTACCAAAAGACAAATGTGGAGCTCTTGAAAGCAGCAAAACTATGGGTGCAAGAGCATAACTTTTTGTCTAGTCTATTTGAAAGAGAACCGATCACACCAGTTGCATTTCTACGGTTGTTTCACGGAAGGAAATGGGAGCGCGCATCGTTTTTAACCTGTGCACGCGAGTGATCATCCTGCCATTCGGTATTTAGCTGCTTACTTTTGCTCGTGCAAACATAATTTGTTTTGTCTTGCTGCTTCTTGATTGTAAGATCACATTTGCATGCATATTGGGCCATCTTTATTGTCGTGCCCTGATTTTAAGAAAACTACAATTTAAAAATTATTTTCAACCAGCCAAAGTGGCTAGTGGCGGTGGCTGTCTAACCCGCCACAGGTGAAATCTACCCGCATTTGGCGGGTGTTAATGTCAAGCCCTGATCACTAACATCAACACACTTTTAGATTCCTATTGTTGCACATTTCTGCTGTTTGATTGGCTCTTAGATCAATAGAGAGTAAAAAAGTCCAGGGCTTATCATTGTTATTGACATCAATTTTATTGCGATTCGATATAATATAATTTATCGGCACAACCCTAGTTCCGCTCGATATTTCTAGCTATGCTTATGATGTATGAGCAGCTAGCATATGCTCTTTGAATCATTTTTGCACTACTCAATTTGTCAACAAGATGTCAGCACAGAAATGGGCCGTTATTTTGGAAAGAAATGGAGAAACGAGACAACAACAGTAGTACCCATAAATGTGACGAGTTGACAAGTGCATGTGTGAAGGGCTTCAGCTGTATTTAACAAGTACAAAGACATTTTTATTGATCATAACTTTTGTGTTGAAGCTCAGACATGACAAGTTATTGCATGATAGACTGGGAGTTAAAAGGTATGACTTTGAGCTTAACTATTATGCCAAAAGGAAATATTTATAGTCATATGCATTGTGTACATCATCGCTTCAAATATTTTCATGACAGGTCAGGACATGCAATAAGTTAGAAGATTTTCTTTTTTTCAGGGAAGGCTAAAATATGGTTGTATTTGAAAAACAGTTGTTAAAATGTGATGCTGGTTTGTAGCATGACAAGAATGCTGACTGCTTTCTGTTATTATTAGAACTGTAAATAATTTAGTTATTTATATGGCTCTGGATTTGTTTTGTAAATTGATATAAATTGCTGTTTGTTTTTAATTTTTTACAAATATTTGAATAATTTAAACTTATTTTATTAATTTTTTATTTTTTAAATAAATGTTATACATTTTATTTCATTATTTAAACCTTTTTTTTTTTTTTTTTTGCTTATTTCATTTTCTTAAACAATATAAACTACCTGACAAAAGTCTTGTCGTTGATCTCAGTTGTAAGAGCAACAAATAATAACTTGACTTCTAGTTGATCGTTTGGAAAAGTGGCAGAAGGTAGATTTTTCTGATGAATCATCGTTTGAACTGCATCCCAATCATTGCAAATACTGCAGAAGACTTATTGGAACCCGCACGGACCCAAGATTCTCACAGATATTAGTCAAGTTTGATGAAGGAAAAATCATGGTTTGGGGTTACATTCAGTATGGGGGTGTGCGAGAGATCTGCAGAGTGGATTGCAACATCATCAGCCTGAGGTATCAGGACATTTGTGCTGCCGCTTTAATTACGTACCACAGAAAAGGGCAGATTCTTCAGCAGGATAGCGCTCCTCCTCATACTTCAGCTTCCACACCAAAGTTCCTGAAAGCAAAGAAGGTCAAGGTGCTCCAGGATTGGCCAGCCCAGTCACCAGAATGAACATTATTGAGCATGTCTGGGGTAAAATGAAAGAGGAGGCATTGAAGATGAATCCAAAGAATCTTGATGAACTCTGGGAGTCCTGCAAGAACGCTTTCTTTGCCATTCCAGATGACTTTATTAATAAGTTATTTAAGTCATTGCAGAGATGTATGGATGCAGTCCTCCAAGCTCATGGGAGTCATACACAATATTCATTATTTTTCCACTCCACCATGACTTTACAGTAGATTCTACTGTATACTGTACATTATTTCTGTTAAGTGATGAGACTTTTGTGTAAGCCAAGTCAGATCTTACTGTCTTACTAATTAAATAATTAAAAATCAAGCCATGATCATATTTATGATATATGATAGCAAATGATAAACTAGAAGTCAAGTTATTATTTGCTGTTCCTAAAACTATTGTCAGGTAATTTTTTGTGCCCTCCTTTTTTAGTTTAGGCACTGGTACTGTTTTTAAAGTGTAGACTTGGCACAGATATTGTAAAAATAAAATTATGTTGTCATACTCTTACTCTGATTACACCACTCCTTTGTTCTAGTAGTTCATTGCTTATTTACTCACAAAACAGCCAAGAGGTGGTTTTCCCCTTTTCACACCATGTTCATGTAAGACTGACACACAAATTACTTAATTTTTCCACTCTTCAAGGCCAAGAGCAATTTGAGGTTGAGGTTTTTGCAGTTATCTTGGCTCTCTTCAGAAACACAGCAGTGATTTTGCTTGCCCTCAGAACGTCGGTCGGAAAACATCATGTTCAGTTGTGAAACAGCATTTGTTTAAAGTATCAGAATAAAGAGAGAGATTATTGATTAGCATTAACTTTTACCTTCTGGAACTTTTCTTATTAAAGGTCATGTTAGTATGTGAAAGATTTCTCTTCAGTTCGGTATCTGTCTTACAGCATATCCTCTGTGTTATGGCTGAACTTTTTGCAGTCCCTCTGCCTGCAAGGATACAATAAACAATATTTGCTGTTTTGGATAGTCAGCATAATCAGGTGCGTTTTATGAGTCCTCCTCCTTTCCAGTATTCGCATTTACAATTTAAACTTTATGGCTTTTGTAAATCTTTCAGCAGGTCATATACTGTATGTGGATAGCAAACCTGAACATGTACGTTTCTGAGAGAGTTTCAGACTCAAACGCTTGTCTCCTTTACTCAAACTAATCAAATAGTTTTTATATTGCATTATTGATTGAAAACTGGACTAGATGTGTGAAACGGGACCACTAAAACTTTCTAGAAATAATAGATATTTATTATATGATTGTTTTTTTTCTCTGCATTTCTAGTACTTTAGTTGTAAGCTGAATTTTACAAGAGTTTATAATTATACAATTGTTATAGCTTATTTATTGTCGGGATGGAGTGTATTGGCTTCCATACTGGTTTTGGCTGATCAATTATTTTTATTGTTTTGGCTGATCCACTTATCTGTTCAGATAGGTTCATATACCGGTATATGCTTGCAAATATAAATACTTTTGGGTATCACTACAGTCCAACATTTACATATCAGTAGTTCCTAATTTGACTCTCAAACATATTTGCTTACACAAAGCTACGATTTTACATTAAAAACCTTTTTTTTTTACCTTTTGTTTTTAACCAAATTTCTGAAAAGGTCAATTTTTTTAAAAGACACCGTGTGAACACTACGGTTGGGTATCATTTGGGCTTTGGGGTCGATATGGTGCTAAATCGATACTTTTAAAACCGTACCGGTGCCTAAACCGATACTTTTGAGCCACAAAATTATGGTGGATGACTCTTGAAAAACTTTTTATTTTACAAAACGTCAAAAACCTGGAAACAAAGCATCCAATACCTGTTTGTCATGGGGGCATAAATGAAATGTTCCTGAATGAAAGTGAAACTGGCAAACTACAGTTAAATTAAAAAAAATAATAATTAAACACCCGAAATTACATGAAATTCTGGAGGAAACGACCAAGTTAGGATGATTCTAAGGGCCCACGCGGTTTTGGGGCCCCAAGAGATACAATTAGGGGCCACCAGACACCACCCGCCGCTCTTCACTTTCATCCACGACCCCCCCCCCCCCCCCCCCCTTCACTTTTGCCCACGACAAATCCACGCCCAACGATACCCATCCCCCAGACGCCACCCTCACTTCACTTTTGTCTGCGACCCCACCTCTTCCACGCCTCCTCCCCCCGCAGCTCTTCACTTTCATTCGCAACACCCACCCGCTCTTCATTTTTGAGCATTACTCAATCTATGTGCTATAACATATAAAACAGGATCATGAAAGGAACATTCAAAAAGTAACTCATAGCAACAAAAACAAATGCCCAACACCAATGACGTTATTTGTATCCTTCAGTTGTTTCGAATTGAATGTTTAGAGATGGTGTGACACAACACATACCTATGTGTACCCCTTGATGCTTCTTACTTACGTTCTTGTCACAGGACCAGTGGCACTGAAATTAGGTGCATACTGGTTACATAGGTATCGGTGCCAATTAGAAAATTGATGTCATTTTAATCTTGACCATTAGCCATTTCACCTAATTTTACGTGATTTTGCTCCTGTAAAATGTATAGGTCATGTCTAGGGCCAGACAGAATCTGTGGACATTTTTTGCTATTTCTGCTGAGAATTTTTTTAAAAATCTGCGCATTCATGTGGAATTATTTCGGGAGTATTAAAACTAAAATCTTAATATATGAAATAAAAAGTAATACCTTTTAAACTTTTATTTAATGTTTACAATGCAAATCCAATTAGATCCACTTTATTTGGTAAACAAAGCAAGTCTCTCATATAATATATCTACTAAAAGACAGAAATATTATTTTACAAACTGCATTGTAAATAAATTACATGAACATTTTCACATTAGTCAATAATTATACTGAAATTAATTTAAAAACTGAATAAATATACGTTTATACACATTTACACAAGTAAATAAACAGAATCAATAATGGTTTAAAAATCTGCGGCGCAGATTCCGTATGGGCCTAGTCATTTAGAAAATTCCTGAAAATATAATTAAAAAAAAAAGACAGTATGAGTGAACACTGATTCTTTACAAGTTGTTTAGAGAACAAGAAATTTGATGTCTTTTTTTTAATACTGACCATTTGCCATTTCAACTAATTGTACTTGATTTTGCCCCCAGTAAAATGTAAAGGTCATGTCTAAACAGAGCAATTAGAAAATTCCAGACAAGATCTTTTTTTTAGACTGTGTGAGTGAACACTGATTTTTACAAGTTGTTGAGAATACAAATAAGAAATTTAAGCCATTTCACCTAATTTGACATGATTTTAGCATTATTTGAAATGATAACTTCAAATACAGCACTCTGTCTAAAACTTGGCTTGTTTAGGGCTCAATTGTCTCCATCTCGCCTTGTCTTGGAGCGTCAAGAATGTTCAGGAACTCAAGTTTCAACAAAAGCTCTTCACGGCCATCGTCCTTGTTTACATTGCGATCTCTGAGATATTGTGGTGTGAGGTGCAGAGCATCACTGATGGATGACCGATAACAGATCCTCAGCATATACAGCCTGGAAAGGCCTCTGAATAGACAAAACTTTCTTCACTCATCCTTTGGGCTCTTAATGCAGGTTACCCTCTGTTTGTTTTATCGCTCTTCTTTCTGTTTAAAACTTTGCACCCCTGTGAACACAGACTGACCTGTGGGGGACGAGCTGAAGTGTTTTAGAGGGGGAAAACAAGCAAAAGCCTCACCCAGAGCTGTACGTGCACAGAATACATATCAAACCTAATTGCTAGCTGTCACTGTGAGAATGAAGGCGGCTCTGTATTCATTTATTACCTTTTTTCTATTTCTGCGCCCTACTATTGAAACCTCATAAGTCAATAGCGGGTTCCACTAATCAAGTCAGCTTCTTTACTAATGAGTTTCCCTGCATTGGTTAACCTCTGAGTCACTTCATGGACACAGCTCTGAGTCTCCGTCAACTTCCCACACAAATCTGCGTGGGCTCTTTGGGAACGTGAGCTCAGCCAGATGGGCTGCACCAGCGCCGCCGCTCATGCTTTATTGTGGACGTGGTCGCAATACAGCTGTTGTTTTTCTCTCTCAGCAAATGTGAGAGCTTCGGGCTGGGGAGAGTTGTCGTCCCCACTGCTCCTCCAGTTTCCTCCGAACAATGTAATCGTGAAGGCGCAGACCTTCAGTTTGTCAGAAAGCAGCCTCCCTGTCATACTTTATGCGTATGTTCTCTTTGAAATCACAAAGAGGTCGTTAAAAGGCCGTTAGAAAATGTCTCTGCGTTTGTGGAAAATGACCCTCAGGCTGCGTACACATTCAATAACTAATGCTACTTTTTGTGTGTAGTATTTTTTTTTCATCCTTTTTCCTGGGTTGACTTGTAGAACTGTTATATGTTTGAATGTACACTACCTGACAAAAGTCATGTCGCATATCCAAAATTTAGGAACTTCCTTCCTTTTTTCCTTCCTTTCCTCCTTCCTTTAGTTCCTCCATTTCTTCCCTCCTTCCTTCCTTTCCTTTTCATTTCCTCTTTCCTTCTTTCCTCCCTTCCTCCCACCCTCCTTCCTTTCTTCCTTTCCTCATTTTTACCTTCAATCCTTTGCTTCTTTCTTTAATTTCTTTCCCCTTCCTTTCTTCTTTTCCTCCTTCCCCTTTTCTACCTTCCCTTCTTTCCTCCTTCCTTCCGTTCTTTCTTCTTTTTCTCCTTCCCTCTTTTCTACCTTCCTTCCTTTCCTCCTTCTGTTAGTTCCTCCCGTTCCTCCCTTCTTTCTTCCTTTTCTCTACTCCTTTCCTTTTCCTTTCCTCCTTTCTTTACCCCTTCCTTCCTTCCTTCCTTCCTTCCTTCCATTCCTCATTCTTTCCTTTCCCCATTTCTACCTTCCATCCTTTCCTCCTCCATTATATTTCCTTCTTTCATTTCTTTCCTTCCTTAATTTATTTCCCCCTTCCTTCCTTGCTTCCTTCCTACCTTCCCTTTTTTCCTCCTCCCTTCCTTTCCTTCATTCCTTTTCCTTTTCTCCTTCCTTCTTTCATACCTCCTTCCTTTTTCGTTCCTTCAATCCTTTCCTCATTCCTTTTTTTCCTCATTTCTACCTTCCTTCCAGCATATGTTTTACGCAGCGGATGCCCTTCCAGATGCAACCCATCACTGGGAAACACCCATATCTCATTCACACACAGTACAGACAATTTAGCTTACCCACTTCACCTGTACCGCATGTCTTTGGACTTGTGGGGGAAATGGGAGCACCCGGAGGAAACCCACGCCAACACGGGGAGAACATGCAAACTCCACACTGAAATGCCAAATGACCCAGCTAAGGCTCCAACCAGCAACCTTCTTGCTGTGAGGCGATTGTGCTACCCGCTGTGCCACCGTGACACCCACATTCAACATTGTTTTCCGTATTTAGTCCTTGTAAGAGGGAGTTTAAGTTAAGTGGCCTGTGCGAGAAGAGTGTTTCTACAGGTGGTTTGTCAAATACACTCACCTGTGTGAAACTCACTTCATAAATGCACTTTTTTATTTAAAGCAAAAGCACAGAATCAAGTGGTGACATCATTTAGAAGTTAGTTTTGAGATAATTTTAGAAGTTTAAAACAATTTAATTGCTTTTTTGTCACTTAAATTGGGCTTCTCTGATTTTCACTGTCATAGTTGTGTGCTAAAATGTGGTTGTTTGTGTGGTTAATCTCATAGGATGTACAGTATTTAACATTGAGCCTGGTCATGATGTCTGAAATGTCTCTCACTTGTTGGATAATGCAAATTGGTTTCAAACTCCTGGTTTGACCCGAATCTGTCAGTGTTTCGGAAAGTAGAAGTGGATGGGTTTTTTTTAAGCTGTAAAGTTCAGATGTCGAAAAAAAGCAATTAATACAAATTTGACCTGTGTCTAACCTCTATATGGCTTTGTAATAATTTGCCGTCTAGCAGCATTCCATGTCCAGCTCAGGTTTCACAGTGTTTTCCTACTAAGTGTCCAAAACAAGAATCAAACATGGATTTCCTAAATGGAGAGAATAAGCTGATGTCTTTGAGGTTTGGCTTAGTTACTTGGGAAAGTACAAGTCTGTATTTTCTAGCTAAAATGCTACATTTCTGTTAATGGATTTATGTAGACCACAAAGCCAGAATGTGAGAAAAATATGGCTTATGTTGAAATCCTCACTATTGTCTTAAATGCTTAAGCTGTTGTTTTTAAAATGCACTGCCTAATTAGTGTTTGTATTCTCATTTGTAATGCTGTATGAAGTGTTGAATTGTAATTGGATTGTGTAATTTGATTGTGTTGGTGTAATTAGTTTCAAAGTAACTAGTTACTGTAATTAGGTTACTTTGTCGCAGAAAAAGTAAAGTTAGTGATTACTTTTCATTTTTAGGTATTTTTATTACAGTTTCTGATTATTTAAATATATTTAAATTCTGTACATAACTTCAACAGCTCTGGATGAATTAATTAAGAGAAGCAGAGTAATTCATTTATCAAGTAGACTGAACAAGCATGAGAAACAATGAACTGCAGAAATATACACTCACTGCTCACTTTATTAGGTACACCTTATTAGATACCGGGTTTGCCTTCAGAACTGCCTTAATCCTTGGCATAGATTCAACAAGGTACTGGAAATATTCCTCAGAGATTTTGGTCCATATTGACATGATAGTATCACGTAGTTGCTGCAGATTTGTCGGCTGCATATCCATGATGTGAATCTTCCGTTCCACCACATCCCAAAGGTGCTCTATTGGATATTGAGGTCTGGTGACTGTTGAGGCCAATACTCAGGTAAAATGTGGTGTTGACATGATCCTCGATTGGTACTAATGGGCCCAAAGTGTGCCAAGAAAATATCCCCCACATCATTACACCACCACCACCAGCCTGAACTGTTGATACAAGGCAAGATGGATCCATGCTTTCATGTTGTTGATGCCAAATTCTGACCCTACCAATCGAATATTGCAGCAGAAATTGAGACTCGTCAGACCAGGAAACGTTTTTCCAATCTCCAATTTTGGTGAGCCTGTGCGAATTGTAGCGTCAGTTTCCTGTTCTTAGCTGACAGGAGTGGCACCCGGTGTGATACATATAATGTTTATTATTCTTAAAGTCTTACATTTTCTAATAAAGCTAAAATGTCCTGTTTGGCTCAGATTGAAAGAATTAAGAGTTTAATTTCTATTGTACAGTTGCAATCAGAATTATTCAACCCCCTGATTTATTAGCCCCCCTGTTCATTTTTTTCCCCAATTTAATGGAGAGAAAAAATTTTCAACACATTTCTAAACATAATAGTTTTAATAACTCATCTCTAATAACTGATTTATTTTATCTTTGCCATGATGACAGTAAATAATATTTGACTAGATATTTTTCAAGACACTTCTATACAGCTTAAAGTGACATTTAAAGGCTTAACTAGGATAATTAGGTTAACTAGGTAGGTTAGGGTAATTAGGCAAGTTATTGTATAACGATGGTTTGTTCTGTAGACTATTGAAAAAAATATAGCTTAAAGGAGCTAATAATTTTGACCTTAAAATGGGTTTTAAAAAATTTAAAACTGCTTTTATTCTAGCCGAA
This sequence comes from Danio kyathit, assembly GCA_903798195.1. Classification (NCBI taxonomy): domain Eukaryota; kingdom Metazoa; phylum Chordata; class Actinopteri; order Cypriniformes; family Danionidae; genus Danio; species Danio kyathit. Next base: position 62,198,899 of record LR812519.1, on the reverse strand, counting down.
ATAAAACAAATAAGACTTTCTCCAGAAGAAAAAATATTATCAGACATACTGTGAAAATTTCCATGTTCTGTTAAACATAGTTTGGGAAATTTTTAAAAAAGAAAAAAATTGGTTGAATAATTCTGATTGCAACTGTATATGTGGCATTGAAATTTATAAGTAGAGCATTTATACGTTGAATTTTTACTGTTTAGTCAAGTAATAAAACCTCTTATTGAGTTACTTTTCAAACATTGTAATTAAAAATGTAATTTAAATACAATTTTAATGATGTTATTAGTAATTAACAACATTGTTAAGTAACTTACTCTGGTTGTATGTAAAAAAAAAAAAAAAAATCAAATAGATTTTCATCTGGTTTGCTATTCATCATTACATCACTTACGTCAGGCATTATTAGGTTGGATAGTTGGACAGCTTTGGATGTTTCAATTCATACCACTACGATACTTGGCAGTATTGCTTTTAACTTCAAAGTTTCGAGGTAAGCATTTTGCAGCATAACCACAATACTTTTCATTGTAAGTGATTTAAGGACACTGATTTTGGCCTTCTGTAAACTTTGCTTCAGCTCCTGATTGTTCACTGAAGCTGCGACTGTGAATCGTTAGCAGAAAAACAACCTTGAGGATGTCCTCCAGAACAATCATTGCCTAAATACCTTCATTCAGTCGTCTCCTCATCTCTCACACACACACACACAGATGTAGCCTCTTGAACACACTATTCTGATCAGCCACTCGAGGGGCTTGTTTTTCTTCTGCTTTTGTGCCTTTGGTAAAAGTTCCCTCCTCCCTGGCTTCCACTCGCACATTCACACTTTACTGCAGAAAGGAAGGAAATTGAGGTCTGGATTGCTGGAAAATATTCTCCCCTTGGTTTGCTGGTTGGAAACCTATTGCTGGGATGAGGCCATGAGCCTCTTGTAAGTAGGGTTTTGAAGTTAAAAAAAGTCCCCATTTTTTATTTTCACATCCATTTTTGTTGATTTAGAAAATAATATTTAAGTGGAAACATTCACATCACCATTTCATTCACTGCTCTCAATCATTTGTTGAGTATTTCTCAAGTGTTTTGGCCTGTACGATTTTATTTTATTTCTTTCCTTCCTTCCTTCCTTCCTTCCTTCCTTCCTTCCTTCCTTCCTTCCTTCCTTCCTTCCTTCCTTCCTTCCTTCCTTCCTTCCTTCCTTCCTTCCTTCCTTCCTTCCTTCCTTCCTTCCTTCCTTCCTTCCTTCCTTCCTTCCTTCCTACCTTCCTTCCTTCCTTGCTTTCTTCCCTCCTTCCTTTCCTTAATTTCTTTCATTTTCCTCTCCTCCTCCCTTCTTTCCTCCCTTCTTTCCTTCCTCTCTTCACTTCTACCTTCCATCCTTTCCTCCTTCCTTTCATTCCTTCTTTCATTTTTTCCATGCTTCATTTCTTTCCTCCTTCCTTTCCTCTTACCTTCCTTTCTTTCTTTCCTTCCTTCCTTTGTATTCCTTCATTCCTTCCTTCCTTCTTTCTTTCTTTCTTTTCTTTTCTTTCTCTTTCTTTCTTTCTTTCTTTCTTTCTTTCTTCTTTCTTTCTTTCTTTCTTTCTTTCTTCTTTTTTCCTTTCTTTCCTTTTTCTGGCTTCTTCCTTCATTTCCTCCTTCCTTCCTTTCTGTCTTGCTTCCTTCCTTCCTTTCTGTCTTGCTTCCTTCCTTCCTTTCTGTCTTCCTTCCTTCCTTCCTTTCTGTCTTCCTTCGTTCCTTCTTTTATTCCTTCCTTCCTTCCTTCCTTTGTTCGTTCCTTCCTTCCTTCCTTCCTTCCTTTCTTCCTTCCTTTCTTTCTTTCTCTCTTTCCTTCCTTCATTTCCTCCTTCCTTCTCTTCTGTCTTCCTTCCTTCCTTCATTTCTTTCATTCCTTCCTTTCTGTCTTCCTTCCTACGTTCCTTCCTTTACTCCTTCCTTCCTTTCTGTCTTCCTTCCTTCTTTCCTTCCTTCCTTCCCTTCTTTCCTTCCTTCCTTCCCTTCTTTTCCTCCTTCATTTCTTCCTCCCCTCCTTCCTTTCTTCCTTTCCTCCTTCCTTTCTTCCTTCCTTCCTTTTTCCCTTTCTTCCTTCCTTTTCCTCCTTCCTTCCTTTCTTTCCTTCCTTCCTTCCTTCCTTCCTTTTTTCCTTCTTCCTTCCTTTCCTCCTTCCTTCCTTTCCTTCCTTCCTTGCTTCCTTCCTTCCCTTCTTTTCCTCCTACATTTCTTCTTTCCTTTCTTCCTTTCATCCTTTCTTTCTTTCCTTTTCTCCTTTCTTCCTTCCTTCCTTCTTTTCCTCCTTCCTTCCTTCCTTCTTTTTCTCCTCCTTCCTTCCTTCCTTCCTTCTTTTCCTCCTTCCTTCCTTCCTTCCTTCCTTCCTTCCTTCCTTCATTTCGTTCCTCCCTTCCGTCTTTCCTTCCTTGCTTTCCTCTATTCCTTTCCCTTTCCTCCTTGCTTCTTTCCTCCCTCCTTTCTTCCTTCTTTGCTTTCTTATTTCCTTTCTTCATTCCTTCCTTTCCTCATTTCTACCTTCCATCCTTTCCTCCTTCCTTTCATTCCTTCTTTCATTTCCGTCCTTCATTTCTTTCCCCATTTCTTCCTTCTTCCCTTCCCTCTTTTCCTCCCTTCCTTTCCTTATTCTACCTTCCTTCCTTTGCTTCTCCCGCCCTTCCTTTCCTCCTTTTCTTCTTTTCTTCCTTCTTTTCTTCCTTTCCTCCTTTCTCCTTTCCTTCCTTCCTACATTTCTTCCATCCTTCCTTTCTTCCTTCCTTTACTTATTTCTTTATACTTTCATTCATTTTTTTTTCTTTTTTTTTACTTCACTACTTTATTTACGTCTTTCTTTGTGTCTATTACTATTTTAGATATTTTTGTTTTGGTTTCAAATAAATGTGGTTCTTTCGAACTTTTTATTCATCAAATAATAATGCAAAAATATATATTTCGCTTTTTGAAAAATATTAGTACGCAGCTGTTTTATTTCTGAAGGATCACATGACATTAAACAGAGCCTGTTTCTTTATTGACTGAACTGTAGGAAATCATGTGAAAGGGCACATGAAAAAAAGAAGAATATGTAAAAGATACTGTGGAAAACTAATATCATGAGGAAAAAAATTGCAATACTGCTATAAGATTTTACCAGTACTGCCCCTGATTGAACCTCATGATATTTTTTTATTTGTTTCAACCTATTTCTTTCCAACAAATACATATCTCACTTTCATCTCAATCATCTTTCTCCATATTTCTGTTTGTCTTAAAGCACTGCAGGGGGTTTTGGACCAAACCTGGCTATGCCATGTCAATTAAAAACTCAATCATAAAAATAAAAAAACAATATATATCATTATTCTATGGCACTCTTTCAGCTTGGGTTTTCCTCCATCACTCTTAGCATCAGAAATGTCTGTTTGGGGAATACTCCCTTTATGGAAGTTTGACCATTACTTATTTTAAGAGATGTTACTGTATTACCAGTCTCTATTATTTTATTTATTTTTATTTTAAATGACTTTATATTATTAATTTTTTTTAAATAATTATTTTATATTTTACATATGTATTTTTATTAGTTTATTTTATTTTTATTATTTGCTTTATTATATTTATTTGCTTGTTGGTCTGTTTATTATAAATTTGCTATATTAATTTGGGATAATTATTTATTTAATTAATTTGCAATTATATATTTCTGTATTTACTTATTTATTTATCTGCGTATTTATTAGCTTTTTCCTGCATTTAATTTTCTTCTTTATTTTTTTGCATTTATATTAGATTATTTCCTGTATTAATAAATGTTCTTATTTATTTTTCTTGTTTTTTTAATTAGCTTTATTTTGCTTTTATCTATTTAGTTTATCTAATTTATTTATTTATTTAATTCTTTTGCAATTACTTATTTACAGATTTACTTTTTCTGCTTTATTTACTTATTTATTTCTCTGCAAATTTGTTAGTTTTTTTTCCTCCTATTTATTTTTCTTTTTATTTCTTTGGATTTATATTTGATTATTTCCTGTAATAATAAATGTTCTTATTTATTTTCATGTGTTATTTTGCTTTATTTTGCATTTATTTATTTAATTTATCTAATAAAATATTTAATTAATTTGCAATTATTTATTTATTTACTTTATTTATTTATTTATTATTTATTTACATTTTTTTTCTGCATATTTATTAGCTTCTTTCCTGCATTTAATTTCCTTTTTTATTTCTCTGCATATAAATTTGATTATTTCCTGTGTTTATCATTTTATTTTATATAGTTTCATGTCTTTTTAATTTTTTTATTGTATTATTATTTTATTTTTATTTTATTAATCTGTTTAGTTTATATAATTAATACATTTGTTTTATTTTGTTTATTTGCTTATTTGATTACTACAGTATTTTTATTTCAATGTTTTATAAAACTGATTCCACCAGACTGATGCATTCTTGTGAAATCTAATGCGATTTTTAAACTATTTAAGGCTTTACTCACCAGCCACTATTATGTTAATAGCTTTTAATTATCTTCTTTCAGTTATTTAGCTAATCAACCAATCTGCATATGCTTTTAATGGAATGCATAATCAGCATATCAAAATAAATTAGTTTCATCTTTGATTAAAAAAATAAAATAAAAAATTCAGGCTCGCTGTTCATTGGCTTCAGTTGATCATGAGGATTTGATTCTCCTGATGGATGGGAGATCTTTATTTGACAGCACGCCGACATTCCTCTGGATTTATATCTTCTCAGAGATGCAGCAAATGTGCTCTCGGTTAATGAGTTACATCTCCAGCACATACCACATTACAGCACTACTGTTAGAGGAACACAACAGAGAGACTGAGACTGAATCACTGCCTTTTCTTCCTCACCTGAGTCTGGTTGGTTGTTTTGTTCCCTGTTAGACTCCTAGACATTTATCATGTTTTTCCTTCTGTTTTGGGTTTAGTTTGGCTCCAGGTTGTTCTTCCGACTTCATCAGAGTTGTGCATGATAAGCGACAGACACATTATTTATACTACGCTGCAGTTATTTTCATAAAAAAACACAAAACAAAGCAAAAAAGCTAAAGTAGTTCCAGACAGATTTTGAGCGCATTACACTTTCATATCACTACGCTGAATGATTTCAGTTATCACACAGCCTACACAGCCTTCCAACTCCATTGGAATAATCTGAATAATTAGGTTTAGCAATCGTTGTTGTATAAGGAGAATAAATCACTTCTCGCTGTTTAATTAATCGAAAATAATGCATCACCACCTCAGATGCGCATTATTTCTCTTATTATACACTCATCGGCCACTTTATTAGATACATCTTACTAGTACCGGGTTGGACCCCTTTTGCTTTCAGAGCTGCCTTAATCCATCGTGGCAGAGATTCAACAAGGTACTGGAAATATTCCTCAGAGATTTTGGTCCATATTGACATGATAGCATCATGCAGTTGCTGCAGATTTGTCGGCTGCACATCCATGATGTGAATCTCCGATTCCACATCCCAAAGGTGCTCTATTGGATTGAGCTCTGGAGACTGTGGAGGCCATTTGAGTACAGTGAACTCATTGTCATGTTCAAGAAACCAGTCTGAGATGATTCATCAGAAGATGGGTGGGTACACTGTGGTCATAAAGGAATGGACATGGTCAGTAACAATACTCAGGTAGGCTGTGGCTTTGACACGATGCTCAATTGGTATTAATGGGTCCAGAGTCTGCCAAGAAAATATCCCCCACACCATTACACCACCACCACCAGCCTGAACCGTTGATACAAGGCAGGATGGGTCTATGCTTTCATGTTGTTGACGCCAAATTCTGACCCTACCGTCCGAATGTCGCAGCAGAAATCGAGACTCATCAGACCAGGCAACGTTTTCCAATCTTCTATTGTCTCATTTTTGTGAGCCTGTGTGAACTGTAGCCTCAGTTTCCTGTTCTTAGCTGACAGGAGTGGCACCCGGTGTGGTCTTCTACTGCTGTAGCCCATCTGCCTCAAGGTTGGACATGTTATGCGTTCAGAGATGCTCTTCTGCAGACCTCGGTTGTAATGAGTGGTTATTTGAGTTACTGTTGCCTTTCTATCAGCTCGAACCCGTCTGGCCATTCTCCTCTGAACTCTGGCATCAACAAGGCATTTGCGCCCACAGAACTGCAGCTCACTGGATATTTTCTTTTTCTGACCTTTCTCTGTAAACCCTAGAGATGGTTGTGCATGAAAATCCCAGTAGATCAGCAATTTCTGAAATACTCAGACCAGCCCGTCTAGCACCAACAACCATGTCATGTTTAAAGTCACTTAAATCACCTTTCTTCCCCATTCTGATGCTCGGTTTGAACTGCAGCAGATCATCTTGAGTTTCTGCCATGTGATTGGCTGACTCGAAATTTGCGTTAACGAGCAGTTAGACAGATATACCTAATAAAGTGGCCGGTGAGTGTATTGTTATAATAATTCAATGGCCCATTGTCAATTATTACTTGTGTTTATAATTATTTAATCACACATTATTTTACGGTACAATTCTCGCTATTAGCAAACCATTAACTAAAACTTTAGCTCAATAAACTCCTAATTTGCTGCGTATTAATAATTAGTAGTTTGGGTAGTATTGGGTAGGATTAGGGATGTATTATAACATCATACTTTTATAAGTACTAATAAACAGTCAATATCCTTACAATAGGGCGGTAGTAAACCACTAGTTAAAAGTGTGACATAAACTAAAGGGTTAGCAATTATTCAAATTAGTATTTCAAACAGAGCGTTTGCCATTTTTTTGCTATTATTAATGATTTAGCCACGTTGTTTCATAAATATTGCATTGTTTTCAGTCATTTCTGTGACTTCAGTACAAAGTAATGATTGAAATATTTCAATGTAGAGTGAAAATCCCCTCCCTATATTTGGAGAAGCTCAAGTCAAAACATGCTAATTTATTCGCAAGAATCTCCATGTTTGTTTTCCGTCATCACCTGAGCCCGGTTGATTGTTTTGTTCCTCGTTAAGACATTAATCATCAGGTGTTAATAACGACACGTGCTAGACAAAGCTGTACATCGCTTTAGTTGGGTTGTTGTTTCCTCTCCGGCTCCAGGTATTTCTTCCGACCCTCATCAGAGAATCGTGCATCAAATGAGCGCAGCAGTGCACGACAGACGCGTCTGTGATTTATATTGCATTGATGGTGTTTCTTCAACACAGCTTGAGCACTCGATTCAAAACAGGAAACACGCTGCAAATTTATTCCCCGTGGCAGAGAGAGTGTGGCTGTGTGAAAACAGCCTTCAACTCCAATTAAAGTTTGAGATGACTTGAGTGGCTGGAAAAAGAAAAGAAGAAGAGGTACAAATGTGTTTTTGAGAGCGTTCTCGCTTTCTAGTGTAGCCACCGAAATAATTTGATGCGTTTAATCACCACTGAAAATGCTGCTCAGCCGTTTGCTTTCAGTTTGTGGACCGTTCGGATGTTAAATCTGGCATTTTTAGCTGTTTTTGAACTGGTTTGTAGTGAGATTGAGCCATGTTGTTTATATTTATCGATCCATTTTATGTAGCAATTTAACTTGACATTTATTGCTATAGTTATATAGATGTATTTGTTTGCCATTTTCTTTAGGCATTTGTTTATTTATTTATTTTATAGCTACTAATGTTTTACTTTTTATAGCTGCTTACTTCCTCCTGATTTTTTTTTTTCATTTATGTAGTCATGTGTCTGTTTGCTTGTTTGCATCTGTTATTTATGCAGCCGTATTAATAATAGCTTTATTATATATATCTGTAATTTTTTCTGTCTGTTACTGAGAGCTATTTATATGTATGCATTTTTAAATAATATTTTGTATTTTATATAGTGCTGGACAAAATAATTAATCACATCCAATATATATATATATATATATATATATATATATATATATATATATATATATATATATATATATATATATATATATATATATATATATATATATACAGGGCTTGACATTAACTTTTTTGATCACCAGCCACGGTGGCTAGTAGTTTTCCAACATTACTAGCCATTCTCCATTTTCACTAGCCACAATTTTATTGTTGGGAAAATATATTTTCTACACATAAATATGAGTTTGACATGCTAAAATTACTTGATTTAGATTTTGCGTTATCTCCACATGCTTCATTCATTTCACTTTTTGTGTGTCGTGTATGAGTTTCCTCAATGTTCATGAGCAAATGGGTCATGGTTTCATAGTATTACAATTAGTTTTTATTTCACATAATTTTCAGAGCTCAAAATGAAGGATTTACCAAATTTATGTCTGACCACCAAACATAAACAATTAATTATTTCTTAGCCACAAATTTTAAATGTGTCAAAACAAGCAAAATATAGCTGTTTACTATACTTTTTAATTCTGTTCAAATAATGGTGGAAGTGAAAGCAACCGGTGCTGCTTACCAAAATACAAATCTGGAGCTCTTGAAAGCAGCTAGACTGTGGGTGCAATTCATCACTTTTTGTCTAGTCTATTTGAAAGAGAACCGATCACATCAGCTGTGTTTCTAGTCACAGTTGCTTCACGCAGGGAAACGAGAGCGCGCACGCGTTTTAAACAGTCGCGCGCATCACCTCAGCTGTTGGCGCAGTGATCGTCCTTTCATTCGGTATTCATCTGCTTTTTTATTGCTCACGCGAACGTCAGTCGTGTTGATTCTCAATTCTAAGATCGCCTTTGCATGCATATTGGACTATCCTTATTGTCAAACCCTGTTTTTATGAATTATTATCCGGGAAAATTATTTTCAACCAGCCAAGTGGCTAGTGGGAGTGTCTGTCTTACCCGCCACCACTGAAATCTACCCGCATTTGGCGGGTTGGCGGGTGTTAATGTAAAGCCCTGTATATATATATATATATATATATATATATATATATATATATATATATATATATATATATATATATATATATATATATATATATATATATATATATATATATATATATATATATATATATATATGTATATATATATATATATATATATATATATACATATAGTTGAAGTCAGAATTATTAGCCCCCTTGTTTATTTTTTTTCCCCAATTTCTGTTTAACGGAGAGAAGATTTTTTCAACACATTTCTAAACATAATAGTTTTAATAACTAATTTCTAATAACTGATTTATTTTATCTTTGCCATGATGACAGTAAATAATATTTTACTAGATATTTTTCAAGATACTTCTATACAGATTAAAGTGACATTTAAAGGCTTAACTAGGTTAACTAGGCAGGTTAGGGTAATTAAACTGATTATTGTATAACAATGGTTTGTTCTGTAGATAATCGAAAAAAAATATAGCTTAAAGGGGCTAATAATTTTGTCCATAAAATGGCTCTTAAAAAATTAAAAACTGCTTTTATTCTAGCCGAAATTAAACAAATATGACTTTCTCCAAAGAAAAAAATATTATCAGACATACTGTAAAAATTCCCTTGCTCTGTTAAACATCATTTGGGAAATATTTAAAAAGAAAAAAAAATTCAAAAGGGGGCTAATAATTCTGATTTCAACTCTCTTTCTCTCTCTCTCTCTCTCTCTCTCTCTCTCTCTCTCTCTCTCTCTCTCTCTCTCTCTCTCTATATATATATATATATATATATATATATATATATATATATATATATAATAATTTAATAATAATTTAATAATTTAATAATTTAAAATAAGATATGTACGTATGCTGTGAATATTTATTATACATGCATAAATACACACATGCATGGATCTATTTAAGAAAATGTCTATATATATTTAGATTATAGATGTATAGTGTGATGTGGCTGTATATCGGCACTGGTGGGGAGGCGTGCGTTGTGAGTGCCTTAGTGTCCCACCAGTGATCGGTATGTAGATATAGATATACAGCCATATTGCACTACTGCGAGTGTGGTATTGCGTTTATACAACAGTTCGACGGCATAATCGTGTATATATAAAAGGAAATCAAACATGGAGAGTCTAAACCCTTTTGTACGAGGAACTACTTTCTTTCACCATTCATTCACATCTGCAGCTGATGTCAGAACAGCAGAAACCGTTGCTACTTAACAAACATCACTTTAGAGCTAGTATTTGATTGATTCTCTACAGAGATTTCCCAGTATTTCTCTGTTGCAATCGGGAGATCACAATAATTAACCCAGAAAAAGCCAGAGCAACGCAAAGGCTAGCAGATTACTGTTGTGTTTGCGATAAGGAAAAACACTAAACACATGCGGGAATTTCTTCTTTCTTTCTTTTTACTGAACTAGTCTGCAGTAACGAAAACAGGAGACTCAGGGTTATACAAAGAGTGGCCAACAAAAAATATATACATTGCTGATACAGTATGTGAGTCCCATCTCACATTCAATACACTATGGTATACATACAGCACTACAACATACAAAAGAGAGAGATCAACTTATATCACTCACCAATTTTATAATGATTTGATCAGCTGTGGTTTAAAATTACGCTGGCTTTTTCCTCCTCTAAGAGCTTATTATGCGGTCTCTGTTGCCATCTTGTGGATGGACAACGTCAACCTTCGTTGCTCTGCTTAATGACAGGCTAATGGTCACCGACGCTCTCTCCAAAATGTTAAATATTTAAAATATGCACTATCCTTATAAATAAACTTCATAGCTACAATCAAAACAACTACATTCTTGCCTAAAAAAAACCTCATAGGTACATTATGTTGCAGAATAGCAGGAATATTTGTCAAGCTGAAGAGTGTCCTCGGCTTGTTGCTGTACGTGGGCGGAGTAATACACAAGGGTGAAGAGGCTGTAGATATCGCAGAATATTGCAGGGCTATCAGCAAATCAGATTCAAGAACCACACAAAACATACATACAGTTGAAGTCAGAATTATTAGCCCCTCTGAATTATTAGCCGTCGTTTATTTTTTCCCCAATTTCTGTTGGAGAAAAGATTTTTTCAACACATTTCTAAACATAATAGTTTTAATAACTCATCTCTAATAACTGATTTATTTTATTTTAGTTATGATGACAGTAAATAATATTTGACTAGATATTTTTTAAGACACTTCTATACAGCATAAAGTGACATTTAAAGGCTTAACTAAGTTAATTAAGTAAACTACGCAGGTTAGGGTAATTAGGCAAGTTATTGTATAATGATGGTTTGTTCTGTAGACTATCGGAAAAAATATTGCCTAAAGGGGCTAATAAATTTGACCTTAAAATGGCTTTAAAAAATTTAAAACTGCTTTTATTCTAGCCGAAATAAAACAAATAAGACTTTCTCCAGAAGAAAAAATATTATATGAAATACTGTGAAAATGCCCTTGCTCTGTTAAACATAATTTGGGAAGTATTTAAAAAAGAAAATAAAAATTCAAAGGGGGGCTAATATTTCTGACTTCAACTGTATATCTATTATGTCGAAAGAAACTTTTATTTTGGATGCGATTAATCTTTGCCCAACACTGCATTTATGTAACCACTATTTAGCCATTTATTGTTCATCTTTTTGTAGACATTCAATTTATTTGTTTAGAATGTATTCGTATGTGTTATGAAACTGTTTTTACGATCTATTTGTTTAGCGTATTTATTTTTTAGTTTTAACTATTCAATTATAATAATTATAATATCAATTATTTATATATGTTTGTTTGTTTTGTGTTTGTATATTTATATTTATGCTTTGATGGCAATCATTCACATTCAGACACACTTTATCTGTTTTTCATCAACATTTTATTCTCGTTATTCTCTGGCAGTTTGCAGTATTCTCTTAATTATGGAGCGATATAAAGAGATTTCCGAAATCTCCTTTGTACAAACCTTTGACTAATATATAGGGGAAAAATTATAATTAATAACCTTACATTATCAAATGTATTTGTCTCTGGTGGAAATATATGCAAATTTTAACAAATATACAAAAATAATGCCTCATATTTTCATATTTAAACATATTCAAAAACTTGTAATAGAAACAAACCTGCAATTCTTAACCTGATCAATTAACTGGTGAAGTATGATGATAATACTAGTTCATTAGACTCTGCATATCTCGTTGCATTGTGTTTCATTTCCCGTCTCCTCCCTAACATTGAATCCTTTCCCCTAAAGGTAAGATGTCAGACGACCGTGCACTGCGCAAACAACAGCAGCTCGACAACCTGCTGGCAATGGTGTTGAATCAGGCCCAGCCGGGACACACAGTGGTAGATTTCTGCAGCGGAGGGGTACGTCAGATGACATTTCCGAAAAGCCTTGGACTCTTTTCTGTTTTCTTCCGAGACTCTGCATGTGTGTCAGTAAAGCATCTGCTCTCCTCGTATAATCTAGGGACGAGCTCTTGTTATTCTGTGCATACATATAAGCCCTGACGTTACAGCTCGCGGGCAGCAGGTCAATATTCACATGGGTTTTTTGTGAGCACGCTTTGATCCAATGAGCAGTTTTTTTCTAAAATTTTTTCCTCTGTTTGTTTTCTCAGGGGCACGTTGGGATTGTTTTGGCCTACATGCTTCCTAAATGTCAGGTAAGGCTTTCTGATTTGTTCAAGTGTAGCGAGGTTTGAGTTAACGCAGTCAAAGAAAAGAAACTAAATCTGTCTTCATCCCTGGTGACCTCATTTGTAGACACTGGAAAAATGCCACACTTGTTGTTTTTTCTTCTTTTTCTTTCTCTCCAAGACTTGAAGAACCACCGTCATGCATTACTAAATGACTGTTAAGCATCTTTCATTGCACTGAACTGTTTTATTGTGAAGTATATACTGTAGTCAGTGGTTTTATTCTGATTAATTAAACTGATTTATTTAACCCCTTAACTGTCACACAGTTTCTGAGTTCAGACTTGAAAATAATATATGCATATTGTGTATTACTGGATCACAAAACTTATGTCTTATGTTGGATGGGTTTATTTTTTGGAAATAGCCCAACATTGTATGGGACAAAAGTATAGGTTTGTCTTTTGTGTCATCCTAATAATCATTAAAGATCATGTTCCATGAAGATAATGAAGGAAGGAATTCCATAAGGGAAGGAAGAGATTTAAATGAAGGGAGGGAGGGAGGGATGAATGAAAATAAAATGTATGAATTGATCAACAAAATGAAATAAAATGTATGAATGAATGAACAAAATAAAATTGAATAAATGAATGGAATTGATTGAATGAATGAATGAATGAATGGTATTAAATAAATATAGGAATAAAAGAAGGAATTGATTTGAATTAATGAATGAGGTATAGATGAAATGAAATTGAGCAGGTGAATGAAATTTGAATGAATGAAATGGAATTGAATGAATGAAATGGAAATGGATGAATTAATGAACGGGAATGCATTATGTGAATGAGGAATGGAATGAAAGAAATGTAATTGAACAGATGAATGAAATGAAATTGAATTGAATGAATAAAATGAAATAAAATTGATTGAATGATGTGAAAGGAATGGAATGGATGAAATGTAATTGATGAACAGATGAATGAAATTAAATTCAATAAATGAGTGAGATTAAATGAATGGAAATGAATGATGTGAATGAGGAGTGGAATGGATGAAATATAATTGATGAACAGATGAAGAAAAATAAAATTGAATGAATGAAATAAATTTAATTAAATGATTGAATGAATGGGAATGAATGATGTGAATGAGGAATGAATGAAATGAAATTGATGAATAGATGAATGAAATTAAATTGAATGATTAAATGGAATTTGAATAAATCAAATGGAATTGAATGGAATGAATGAATTAGATTGAATGAATGGGGAATGGGATTGTCGAAATAAAATTGATGAATAAAATTTCATTCATTCATTCGATCATTCAATTTTAAATGAAGGGAGGATTGAATGGAATTGAATGAATAAATGAAATTAAGTTTAATGAATGAATGACATGATATTGAATGAATGAAATTGAATGAATGAATGAGATTGAATGAATGGGAATGAATAATGTAAATGAGGAATGGAATGGACAAAATGAAATTGAGCTGAATGAATGAAATTAAATGAAATGGGAATGAATGAATGAATGAAATTGAATAAATGGGAATGAGCAATAGAATGGATGAAATGGAATTGAATGAATGAATAAGATTAAATGAATGGGAATGAATGATGTGAATGAGGAATGGATGAAATGAAATTGATGAATAGATGAACGAAATGTAATTGAATGAATGAATGGAATAGAATTGAATGCATGATTGAATGGAATTGAATGAATGGAATAGAATTGAATGCATGATTGAATGGAATTGAATGAATGAATGGAATAGAATTGAATGCATGATTGAATGGAATTGAATGAATGAATGGAATAGAATTGAATGCATGATTGAATGGAATTTAATTAATGAAATGAAATTGAATGAATAAATGAATGGGATGGAATAGATGAAATGAAATTGAATGGATGAATCTCTCCAAGATTTTAAATCTACTTTAACCAGCACAGACAGGCAAATCCACTCTGTACGTCTTGAGTATTAGAATACTCTATGTGAGTGCTTATAGGCATTTGATGGTTCAGTGGAGTATCAGGTAGACGTTCAGACAATGTACTTCATTTTCCCTCCAGATTTGCTTTCCTTTTGATGAAATGGCCTTTCAAAGAAGAACAGCTGAGATGAATCAATGAGCAATTTGGAAATGAAGCAGTAAGCTGTAAGAGATATAATACACGGCACGGCATGGTGAAGTATCCTCTTTTTTGTCACTGATCAGGTTATCCTTGTTGAAAATAAAGAGGAGTCTCTGGTCAGGGGCAGAGAAAGAAGCGCTCAGCTCAGATTGACAAACATCGGCTTCATCCAGACTAACCTGGACTATTTCACCGGAAACTTCAACATCGGGGTGAGCGCCACCTTCTGTATAATATACATCATATTTATTTGTGAAATGTAAGAGGAGTAGGTAGTTTGTTGTTGTTTTTGCAGCAAAAACGTGTATTCAGTGTAAACAACAGCAACAATAGCAGGGGGGCTCATAATTCTGACTTCAACTCTATATATATATATATATATATATATAGTAAATGAGTATTATTATTAATATTATTTTTAATATAATTTTTTTTTCAAACATTATAAGAGTGAAACTTACATTTGTTCTTATTAATATATAAATATTTAAATATACAGAAGACTAAGTAAGCATACTTAACATTATTGCTTTCAAAATCATTAAAATTTTTCTTGTGGTTTGAAGGAAAGTTGAAAAGTATAAAGATATAAAACGGCAATTATGGAGTATTTTGGCGCTGCACTGTGAGCCTTTTAATATGTCATCAGATAATTATCGTTCTTAATATACCTGGCAAAAACTTTTGATATATAAATTATTGCACTGCATATCCTTTCAGTGGGTGTCTTCATTCATTCATTCATTTTCTTGTCGGCTTTGTCCCTTGCGGGGTCGCCACAGCGGAATGAACCGCCAACTTATCCAGCACGATTTTACGCAGCGGATGCCCTTCCAGCCGCAACCCATCTCTGGGAACTCAGTGGGTGTCTTCTTTTTGAAAAATTCTTAGTATATCTACTATTGCGTTATTTTCTAAATAAACTTTGAAATTAACTTTATAGTCGTTTTTTTGTTTTTGTTTTAAGATTAGGAAAAAATAGTGGAGTTATTAAAATAACATTGAATCCCTCAGATACCAAATAGGGCATTAAATATTTAATTGTGTGTTTTTTAAATTGTGTGTATTTTGATTCTGTTTCTGAATTGTTCATTTTTTTTTGCTCATTCCTTTTTAAATCCCTTAATTTTCATGTAGTCTCAGGCGTTTGGACACCACTGTATCCTTTCATCGTTAATTGTTTTTGCTTACAGCGTTTGTTCTTGCGACGAGCCGTTTCAATAATTTCTCATAAACAACCTTTATCTTTCTTAGTTTTTTGCCAGAAGGTATAGGTCTCTCTGCATTTGCATTGCATTGTCTTTTCTTAACGGATGAATTCTGGCACTCTCTAGTTGCAGCTTGTTTAATTCTCTCTGCCGTCCATATTAATTATGCATTTGTCCTTTTTATTTGCTTTCAAAAGCGAGTGGGATTCTCATTACCACGTTTTGAGTGATGAAATTGGCTCATTGACAAGATGCTGTCCAACTTAGCCAAGCATTAACAATACATTTATTTCCTAACGAGACGTCCGACACTAACTCTAAAACAATACTATTATTTCCATATAATAATTTACACACTTATTTTGTTTTCTCTTATTATCTGTTTGGCCAGACAACATAACCACAAACAGATTAGTTATTAGACAAACTTTTTGTTACACTTTGTTTACAGTATGTGCACCTTCAGTGTATAAATGTACCGTGTTTACATAATTACATGCAAGAAAGCTATATATGGGCGCAGATATGATTGAAGATAGATCCCTTTTACGTCGCGGCTCTGTTGATGAGCTACCACAGCTGGCTTAGCGCAAGTGTGGTAGCCCGTTGTCGCGAGGTGCGTGCGCAGTCACCGCCAGGCGAAAGTATAAATCCAGTTTAACACTCAGGGCCGGCGCGTCCATAGAGGCGACCTAGGCGGCCGCCCTGAGCGGCAGAATAGTGAGCGAGAACCCCCCGGTCCTCACTTTCGTTCGCGACACCCACCCCCTCCTGGTCCTCACTTTCATCCGCAAACCAGTAAGTTTCTATTTCACTTTCAGGTTGAGGGCGTTCGCCTAGAGCGCCAGTTCAGTTTGCTCCGGCCGTGATTACACTATATACATTACACAAAATAATAAAATAGGCTAAAAGTTTTATTCGTGGCTAGAGCTTAATTAATTTGATTGACATATAGGCAATGAGACCTTTACTTCGCCTGACTGAGCGTGAGTTTATTGCATGCTGCGCTGTATTCGGTAGCACAGATCGCTCTGATCTGGGTGAGAACTTTACCAGCGACTACATGCACTGCTGAAAGCCTTTTTTTCCTGCTGGGCATCGAATCAACAACAACATGTATACATGGAACACAAACTTGCAGACTCTTTGAACAACGAGGAAATAATTGCACCTAATTCAAAGCCCAGACGTCTGGTTTTTATACCCGCGCGCCACCTGAAGGACGGTTACGGCGTGTTGTGAATGTCGGCTGTCACCGCAGAAAGTTAAATCTTTCTTTAATTTGGACTTTTGCTTGAAAGCTTTAAAGAGTGGCACAGTTGCTGTCCAAGTTACGTTAGCTATGAATTAAATCATAACCCATATATGCACCAATAAACAAGTAAAATGAATAAATAAATAAAATAAATATGGATTCTTAAATGTCGGTATTGTTTTTACTCCAAAAAAAATATCAATGAGTTTTGACAAATGTTTTATAAAAATAAATTGGGCAATTTTCAACATTTCAGCTATAGGCTGTTATACGATTCAGTTAAATATAAGATAGACATTTAAATATAGATAGATATGTAACAGGTTTCTGTGGGGTTTTTTGTTGTTCATGGTGATCTTTAATATATACTGGGTGGTGTAGCTACGCACAAATATTTTCTAAAACGTCAAGCAGGAATTTGTCTATAGGAATGTAATAGGCTACACCTTGTTGACCAATTTATGTATGTGTGGCCATTAAAAATACATGTTCCTTAACCAGATGGTTTTTCAAGTTACTTATATAGAGATTGTTACTTCAGTCATGTTGTTGTAATCTTTTAATTTGACTATAGTTACTAGGGATGCACCGATACCATTTTTTCCCAACAGATCCGATCTCGATACCAAAATTCTGAATATCGATCGATACCGATCCGATCCGATCCCGATACTGTGCCGTTTTTTTGTTGTCCCCAACGCTTTTTGCGTTGAGACTGATAGGTGCATCTTTTGCATGGTTTACTAATGTTTTGCTGTTGCGCGCTATGTGCTCTCCAGCGGAAAAAGCGTGTTACGTCAGTCTCGTCTTTTTCATTCTTCAATCAAATGAAAGCAGAGGCGGAGTTGGGTTTTCTTTGAGGTGACAGCAGTGTCTGTGTTGTCAAGACGACTTCGGCGAGCTTTTAATGATGGAGGAGAGACTTGTGGTCGCTGTTTCAAGTCATTCAAAGCTGTATGACTTTACAAATCTTAAATATCATAATGCAATTAAAAATTACAATTACTGTCAGGAACACTCGCGCACAATACGGCTCAGCTGATTCAGTCGTTTCCTAGTGACATAAAAAGAGCACCGCGCTCCTTTTTATCTTGTCATCAAAAAAGGCAGTGCGGTGCGCCTCGCGTTTTTGGAATGGAAAAGCATGTGCAGTCACAGTAACAGTATTTTTAACAGTATTTTGTCAATGAAGCAAAATGAAAGAAGGATATTTCTGCTCATAGTTTGACACAGAATTGTTGACAAACCACCCAGCGCTGATGTGGATCGCCTCTGTGTTGCCAGAGCCGTGTCATAAACTCAATAAATAGGCTATTGGTAATTTAGTGTTCAACTAACAAACCAACCTTTTTTCTATTTGGAAAATTACAGTTATTAGTAGTTCTTATATAATATAATTTTCTAAATAGCCTACAAAGCCTAATCTACCAATCAAACAAATCTAAAGTTTTTTTTTTTTTTTTTTTTTTTTTTTTTTTGCATAGGCTAATGGACCTCGCACCAAACTGAGGCTTTCATTTTACAGCTTAAAAAAAACTTGTATGCAAATAATGCAATATCATATGTAAACAACAAAATTGTTATATGCTATGTAGTAGCCAATACTTTACAAAAAGTCAACATAGAGCCTTTAGGTTCATTGTCTTTCATTACACGCAGCGCGCGCACATGAACCGCGAATGAGACAGAGGAAATAAGTCATAATCGTAATTAAATACATAATCTTTAAACTAATGAATTCTATTAAACATGTTGACAGGGGATTTGTAATATGTAACATTAATTAATTAACATTAATTAAATGCATATTTTGGAGCGATCTATTAGGTAGCCTGATATTTTTATTTGATGGAAGAAAAAAAACATGATTGGACAAACAGCCTGCCGGTTCTTAAAAAGTCAGTGTTTTCGTTTTGTAATTTAAATTTGTCATTTAAGGGAAGATCTAGAGCAGGATTTATTATATTCTTTTTGTTTAGTTTCTGTTTTTCTATATGCTGCTAAAAACACAGCAGGTAAAGATGCTATATTATGTTCTGTATGCTGTTTGCATTTAAAATAAGTATTTTAAAATGCAATATTTAATGTGTCATACAAAATATAGGCACGTCAATTATTTTTTTTATTAATATTTTAATATTAATCTGTTTGCGGTTAACATTCGGTTAACAAGCCCAAATTAACCGAAATGAGCAGTTTCTATAGGCTAGCTCTGGTGCTAAACTGAAATCATCTTCTTTAGTAAAAAAAAAATAACAGACCTATAGGTATACATGACAGACGGCACAATCTAACTAACCTTGTGATATTGTCCTTTCCTTTTTAATATTAAGATTTTTCTTTGATATCTGCAATAGGCTATTGACATCGTTGGTAAAATAATCAGCCTTTTATTAAATTTATTAATTATATTAAATTACAGCCTGATATTTTCCTGCAGGTTTGATGCAGATTAAACTAAACCGTCTGATGCCAGTTTTACTTAATAATTCCTCTCCAAATCTTATATGCTTCAGCGCCAAAACACAAACTGGTCAGTTTAATAAAATATTAATATATAAAATTACAGTGAAATGTTCACAGTTTCAGAGTAGCCTATATTAGGCTAAATCATTTTCTGTTAATAACAATCCATATTGCGCCCGTCAGTTTCACCTTTAATTTATTTAATAAACTACTTTGACCACAATGGGCCAGGCTTTAAAACTATTCGCAGCAATTAATGTATTCACCGTAGAAAAATAAACTCAATCTGAAGGATGGGAGAACAAACACATTGTAAGAATAATCTTATACGGAGCGCCGCACCTCACCTCTGCGCATGCAGCCGGCACGTGAATGAAAGCGCTTGATGCATCGGAGACAGCGCGCATCGCTCCGGTATCTGCAGACATTTGCAAAACAGCAGCTCAAATGGAAGAAATAAGTGCGTTGAGGATCTGTCCATTGCATTATTGAGGCTTTTCTAAACATTTCAGGTAGGCCTACTTTGTGTGTGAAGAGCAGGTAATAACCGTCTCCACTCCAGTATTGCGAATGCGATCTGATCTAACAGACAAAGCAGCGCAAACATGATGAAATGAACTCCTGCTGCAGGTCAAAATTAACCCATTTAATGCAAAACTCCACTAATTATTTAGACTAAAGGGAACAAGTAGTCTTAGAGAAAGTTTTTCATGTTGTCAAATGCGACAAGCAGACTGAATTGTGAATGAATGGAGAAAGATTGACGGGCGCAGCGGCGGGAAGCGCTGAATTGAACATGAATTTAAACACTTTAATATTCATCTGTACTTCACATTAAACTGTAGAATGGCTTCAGAACATTTCGGATATAGTGGGCCTACATGACAATGTTCTAGTGCCTTAAAATAGGCTTCATGTAGCCTATTAGTTGGCTTATAAACACAGAATATATCGCATGCGCAAGATCGGATTTGGATCTGTACCAGCTGGCCGATACCCGATCCAGCAAAAATATGCGATATCGAACCGATATCCAATCCAAGTATTGGCATCGGTGCATCCCTAATATTTACACAGTAAAAAATAAATAAAAAATCGAAATCGTGAATCGGTCAAACTTTATGAAAAAATCTAGATTTTTATTTTTTTTGCCTTATCGCCCAGCCCTAATTCTCGCTTGAGGAAATGTCAAAATAAAGCTGTAAGGGTCGTTCACATATCATATGAGAAGCACTTCTCACAAAACAGATGCTTTATACCAGGGGAGTCCAAACTTGGTCCTGTAGGACCGGTGTCCTGCTGAGTTTAGTTCCAACTTGCTTCAACACACCTGCCAGGAAATTCCTAGTATCTAGTAAGAGCTTGATTAGCTGGTTTCAGGTGTGTTTGATTAGGGTTGGAGCTAAACTCTCCAGGACACCGGCCCTCCAGGACCGAGTTTGGACATCCCTGCTTTATACACATAAATACTTGTGTATAAATGTTAATGACTAACCTTTCTATAAACATAATTTAATTATAACTGCAGATCAATGGTCTGCCTACTGCAACGTCTGCAATTATATAAAATAAATAAATGCAACATATATGAACACATACAGACCCTTACAGTCTCCGATATAATACCAATTACAGAAAAACTACACGCAGCGCACATTTAGTCCTTATTTGGGTTCAAAAACAACACACAACATATAGCCCACAGTCAGTGCAAACCTCTCATCTGTATCTTGTCTGTATCTGTATCAGCACATGTAACCTCTGTTAGAAAGTAATCCCATCATGCCGAGTTCATAATACTCCAAAAGGTGATGATAATAGTTAAACATGGCAGTTTGTTCATGTTTTAGGTTGCTGAAAGAATCATTTGCTCCTTTGTTTGTTTGTGCGTCAGTTTCGAGTTTGTCCGTTTCTGAAAGGATCAGATGTCAGAAGCACTTTAATAATCACGCGTGTGTTATTATCATCAGCTCAAGAAGTTTGTTATTTCCAATATAAATGCACGACAAACGCACACGAGAAAGCGAAACCACTCGCGCATTAGATGGCCTTGTAAAAAACTACGGGGAACAGGGTAGATTCTACTCTTCTTCTTGGCTTTGTGGCTGTTCATCAAGACGACAACAAGGTTTGCTTGAACTCGGGTCGACCATGGCTCGTTGTTATATGTATATATTATTACAGTGTAATGTCTTGGCTGTGTATTTAAAAATGCCAGTTCTTTTGTTTTCATTCTCCTGGTTTGTTGCATGAGCGAGTGACGTATCTCTGTAAACCAATAGTGTTCAGCTGTGCGTCTCGCTCCGCCTTTTGGTAACTTTTGTTGTAAAGGATTCCCCAAAAGTGGTACGGTACGGTTCGCTTTTAGTTACCTTTTGACAGTGGAAACGGCCATAAAAATGTACCAAACTGAACCGTATCGTACCGTACCACTCAGTGGAAACGGGCCGTTTGTAAAATGCAAACCAATACATACTAGCATTTTATTTGGTCAAAAACGAACAGGCAAAATAAATACCTGTGTCCGCTTATGATACATTGAGGTCTTATGAGACTGAAGTTTATTTACTTTTTATGGTTTACTAATGTTGAGTATTTTTCATACAACACAGGCAAAGTGGTTTGTTGTGAATTGAAATATTGCAAAATGTTCTTGCAGTTTTTTTTATTGTGGCGAAAATATTATCTTATATCACGGGACTTATTTATGAAAACAAGACAAATACTTTTTGTTTTGCTTTTCTTTTGCTGCGTCATTTTTAGAGAGACACAGTTTGTGTAATAAATGAAGAAGTGTGTTGTTGCAGCAGTATCAGTCAGTAATGAGATGTTCAGGTCTGCAGCCTCTGGCCTCAGGGATCCTCTGAGAGCTGCGGCTGCAGGATTGTGCTTCACACACAGGTTTATCTGCTGCGGACACACACACAAACTTTATCAAACCTTCAAGCTCCCTCTATGCAGGATTTCTTTTGGGCCACAGTCATGAGAAGCCAGTGTTTGAGATTCATATCGAACCATTTACAAAAAAAATGTATGAAGATGTGTGATGTCATCCTAGATGTGTGTCTGTGTGTGTTTGAGCGACATTTTGTTTGAGGCAATTTTGTTGTAGAATATATGATATATATGTTTTTATATTTATCTTTATATATATATATAGCTGCACGGTGGCGCAGTAAGTAGCACGATTGCCTCACAGCAAGAAGGTCACTGTTTCAAGCCTTGGCTGGGTCAGTTGGCGTTTCTGTGTGGAGTTTGCATGTTCTCCCCATGTTCGCGTAGCTTTCCTCCAGGTGCACCGGTTTCTCCCACAAGTCCAAACACATGCGCTATAGGTGAATTGGGTAGGCTACATTGTCCGTAGTGTATGAGTGTGTATGGATGTTTCCCAAAGATGGGTTGTAGCTGAAAGGGCATCCGCTGCATAAAACATATGCTGGATAATTTGGCGGTTCATTCCGCTGTGGCGACCCCAGATTAATAAAGGGACTAAGCCGAAAAGAAAATGAATGAACGAGTTTCACAAATTTGCAAAGATTTCATGACAGAGTTTCTTCCTGTAGGTTTAATCTTTCGCTCATTTATTATATGAATATAGAGCTACTGTGGTTTCCCCAGTTTCATCGACATTTTAATGCCACTGTGCTGGTTTCCCAGAGTTTTTTTTTTTAACACACAGGGTGGTGCTTAATTTCCAAATTATTATTAATAATAATAATAATATAATTATTATTATTCATTCATTTTGTTTTTGGCTTAGTCCTTTTATTAATCTTGGGTCGCCACAGCGGAATGAACCACCAACTTATCCAGCATATGTTTTACACAGCGGATGCCTTTCCAGCCGCAACATATTATTGGGAAACACCCATACACTCACATTGACACACACTACGGACAATTTAGCCTACCTAATTCACCTGCTCACACAATTCACCTATAGCTCAAGTATTAGCACTTGTGGGGGAAACTGGAGCACCCGGAGGAAACCCACGCCAACACGGGGAGAACATGCAAACTCCACCCTGAAATGCCAACTGACCCAGCCGAGGCTCGAACCAGTTTCTTTCTTGCTGTTATTATTATTACTATTATTATTATTAATATTATTATTTTCGCACATTAGAATCACAAATTTTGATGAAAACATACCTCACTACAAATGAACATCAAGGAAAAAGTCCTCTATTTTTATTTGTATTATTTATTATATTTTTAAATCATTCCACCACAGAGGAACAGTGAATGTGAAAGTTCTGGAAAGTGATTGTATATTCTACAAAACATATCTGTTCATTAACAGTTGCGTGAACAAATTTAAAACAAATTGTCTGTAGCTCATCATTTACAGGATGTTTATGTTTTTGAATTGCATTATGTCTAGTGTGGTCCTGCAAATTTCAATACAAAACCCAGCGAATACGCTTTAATGTGTGCATGCACTGGAAGTTGCTGAAATATTTGTTAATGTACTTCAAACTGAAACAGAATATTAAGTGGAGGGGCGGGGCTTTCTTCTGCACATCATTATCTTATGGCATATTACCTGTTATGGTATGCACCAGACGCGGAAAAAGCGTTAAGCGAGAGTGATTTACATGTTAAGTCAATGCAAAGGCGCGAATAGACATCCTGCAGCGCGAATGGTGCGGCGCGAATTGAGCGCAAATCACTCGAGTTCAAAAATCTGAACTTCTGCAGACATTCGCGCCGCATTAACCAATCAGGAGCTTGCTCTTGTGGGGGCATGATTGTGACGTAGCGCCTGTTGTTGGTGTCCCGGGGGAAATCCTCCAGCCGACAGCGATAACAGTTCATCAAACTGGGATGGGCTCGGCTCAGTCAGAAGCACCGCTGAAAGCCTCCGTCATCAAGGTTAAGTTTCTGGAGGAGTTTATGAACTCACAGAGCTGGGTGCATCTCTGAAAGGATCTAGTGGACTCAGACAATGCTGCTAACGTATCGACGCTGTTTTACAGCCTTCATAAAAGCACATAAACACAGTTATTTTTTCAATAAAATCCATGGTAGCCATTTAGCAACAAAGCTACAGTCACCGGGCAGACAGAAGCCCTGCCCATCACGCGAATCCGCGTCTGTTGTGAAGTGAATTTGATGCGCGAATGAATTGGATTTTGACACGCGAATGAAGTGAGTAAACTCAAATGTTAATGCAGCTATTTACGCATGAATAGCGTTATTTATCCGAGCGTTTCGCGTCAGGTGTGAACACAGCATTATGCTGTGTTCAGACCAGACACGGAAGAAGTGTCAAGCACGAGTGATTTACATGTTAAGTCAATGCAAAGGCGCGAATAGACATCCTGCGGCGGGATACGCACGAATGGCGCAAACGACGTGAATTGCGCCAATTGTGTGGCGCGGATGTCGCGGTGCGAATTTAGCGTTTTGCAGGTTTGACGCGATTAATGTGCGAATCGCGCAAATCGCTCAAGTTCAAAAATCTGAATTTTAGCAAACATTTGCGCCGCATTAACCAATCAGAAGCTTGCTCTTGTAGGGGCATGATTGTGACTCAGCACCTGTTGTTGGTGTCCCGGGGGAAATCCTTCAGCCGACACCGACAACAGTTCATCAAACTGGTCTGGGCTCAGTCAGAAGTTTCTGGAGGAGTTCATGGGCTCACAGAGCTGGGTGCACCTCTGAAAGGATCTAGTGGACTCAGACACTGCTCCAAATGTATCGACGCTGTTTTTCAGCCTTCATAAATGTACATAAACCGTTATTTTCTAATTAAAATCCATGTTAGCCATTTAGCAACAAAGCTACAGTCTCCGGGCAGACAGAAGGCCTGCCCATCACGCGAATCCGCGTCTGTTGTGAATCGGAATTTTGACGCGCGAATGAAGAGGAATTTGACGCGCATTCCGCGTCTGATGTGAACAGAGCATAAGAGGTGTGTGGTTAAGGAAACTGATATGCCATTGCTATGGAAGCCCTCATGTTAACGTCAACAGAAGAACCTCCACTGCAAAGGCACAAGCAAATGGTCAGATTTTGATATAAGATTACCAAAACAAACACTTTAAGTGGGTTAAATGGCCACAGGTTAACTATTTACTTTAAATAACTAGCTAAATAAACACTGACTACGTGGACATCAGTAATTGAATTATTTGCTTTAATGTAATTTAGAGAATAATAAGACTAAGGTGTTTACATGGGTTGCTTTTTAAGTGTTACTTTCACGTTTTACAACGTATAGCACATAATTTGATTATGGTCATTGCGTCACCGCGCTATCCGCATTTCCTCCGGAGTTTCATGTAATTTCAGGCGTTTCATTTTTAAGTTGTCAACTTTAACTGCAGTTTGGCACTTTCACTTTCATTCACGAACATTTCATGCATGCCCTCTGTGACAAACGAGATATTGGAGGCAACTATGAACTGCTGGAGGAGTTGTTTTAATGGAAGTTCATACCGCATGCTGAATGGAAGAAAAAAAACCTCAGCATTTCACGATGCAGGTGTCTGTGGTCTGCACTGACTCGGTAGGTGCAAAGAGTGTCAATCAGCCATGCGTGCGTGCGTTTGTGGACTACCCTGTCGGTAGCGGCTTAAAGTCCTACATGACGGCAATGGTTCGATTAAGATGTTTACATGTCTGTACTGCACTTCAATAATGCGACTGAAATACTCCGCATGTCTTAATTCGATTTCTCTTTAGTTCGATTATGACCTTAATCTGATTAAATGAATCAAAAATCGCTGTTTACATGGTAGACTCTTAATTAGAGTATTGTCTTAATCGCATTAAAATCGAATTATTGGTGTTCATGTAAACGTAGTCACTGTAATTTTTTATTTCACGAAGACTTTACTTTTTTTTTTTTGCTTCTGTTACTGTACATATTGTTTTCTGCTTCGATTGTATTGGTCGTTTAAGACTGATTGCCCTGCTTTGTGTGTAGACACAGAGGTCTTTAAATTGTTGAATTCAAGCTCAAGCTTCTTGGCTATTATTATCATCTGTGCTCATTTCATTAGCATAAATGATTAAAAGCTTTGCTTGCTAAAGCAGCACAGCCAGCCAGAACTGTGCGTAAAACGGATGCATACTGTTTCCCAAAGGATTACATATGTGAAAATAGCTACCATTCTTCTTTTTTTTTTTTTTTTAAAGACAGTCTGTAATAAGGTTTGCAGCTATACAGAAAAAAAATGACTAAACGTGGGTAATGATGTGAACAGAAAGTTATGTGCTGTTTGCTCAAACTTGATTTGTTGTACCTGTTGAATGATGGCGAAACAAGCGCGCCGCTGTGAGTAATGAACTTGCGTGGTAGTTGTGAAGTTGTGCTTTTCACACCCCAGGCCAACTACTTAATTATAAAGACAGAAAAAGTCCCATCGAGGAGAAGAAAAAGAAACCTCATCAGCAAAAAAGCAAAGCAAAACCTAATAAGAAATATGCTTTTGCAGCACGCTTTATTATTTTCCCCATTCGCTGAATAATTTACACAAGAACAACAAGCTTGGAGGCTGACGTTAAGCTCTTTGTCAATGTCATGGGTTTTGAGAGAACTTCATTTGTTCGATCCTTCACTGCGAGAGAGAGACCACACAAAACCGACGCGGATTTCTCTTTATTTGCTAGCAAAGGAAAAACAAACTCGAGCTTTGTAACACTGCTTCTTTTCCCATGCTGAACAACATTCATCTGCTCTCTTGGGAAGCGGCCCACCAGCTTTGTCTCATTATGACTGTAAATTCGTTCTGGAGACACAAGATCCGACATTCCAGTGGAAGACTTGGAATGGCTGTGATGTGCTTTTATACCTCTTTGCATTTGTGAAGAATTGATACTGGACTACTTGCTTGCTATACGCTACCTTCGCCAAGAGTGATGTCATCGTGTTAAAGGGATAGTTCACCCAAAAATTTTAATTTGGCCATCATTTACTTCTCCTTTACTTGTTGCAAACCACAGTTCTTTTGTTTTTGTTTTGTCGAACACAAAATAAGATATTCTGAAGAATGTTGGAAACCTGTAACCATTGACTTCCATTGTGTTTGTTTTTTCCTACTATGGATGTGCTTTTATACCTCTTTGCATTTGTGAAGAACTGATACTGGACTTTTCACATGCTAAACGCTACCATCGCTAAGAGTGATGTCATTATGTTAAAAGAAAAGTTCAACCAAAAAATGTAATTTTTCCATCATTTATTCATTCACCACTTGTTCAAAACCAGGTTGTTGTTTTTTTTTATTATTATTATTTTTAAAAAATCTAACACAAAGAAGATATTTTGAAGAATGTTGGAAACCTGTAACCATTGACTTTCATAGTATTTGTATTTCCTACTACGGTGTGCTTTTATACCCTGTTTGCATTTGTGAAGAATTGATAATGAACATCCTCCACTTGTTCCAAACCAGAGTTCTTTTGTTTTTGTTGTTTAACTCAAAAGAAGATATTTTGAAGAATGTTGGAAACCTGTAACCATTGATTTCTATAGTATTTGTTGTTCCTACTATGGATGTGCTTTTATATATCTTTTAGCATTTGTGAAGAACTGATACTGGACTTCTTGCTTGCTATACGCTACCATGGCCAAGAGTGATGTCATCGTGTTAAAGGAATAGTTCACCCAAAAAATGATATTTGGCCATCATTTACTCATCCTCCACTTGTTCCAAACCAGAGTTCTTTTGTTTTTGTTTTGTCGAACACAAAAGAAGACATTCTGAAGAATGTTGGAAACCTGTAACCATTGACTTCCATTGTGTTTGTTTTTTCCTACTATGGATATGCTTTTATACCTCTTTGCATTTGTGAAGAACTGATACTGGACTATTCACATGCTAAACGCTACCATCGCTAAGAGTGATGTCATTATGTTAAAGGGATAGTTCACCCTAAAAAAAATGACATTTTGCCATCATTTACTCTTCTTCCACTTGTTCCAAACAAGATTTCTTTCATTTGTGTTTTGTTGAACTCAAAAGAAGATATTTTGAAGAATGTTGGAAACCTGTAACCATTGATTTCTGTAGTATTTGTTGTTCCTACTATGGATGTGCTTTTATATATCTTTTAGCATTTGTGAAGAACTGATACTGGACTTCTTGCTTGCTATACGCTACCATGGCCAAGAGTGATGTCATCGTGTTAAAGGAATAGTTCACCCAAAAAATGATATTTGGCCATCATTTACTCATCCTCCACTTGTTCCAAACCAGAGTTCTTTTGTTTTTGTTTTGTCGAACACAAAGAAGACATTCTGAAGAATGTTGGAAACCTGTAACCATTGACTTCCATTGTGTTTGTTTTTTCCTACTATGGATATGCTTTTATACCTCTTTGCATTTGTGAAGAACTGATACTGGACTATTCACATGCTAAATGCTACCATCGCCAAGAGTGATGTCATTATGTTAAAGTGATAGTTCACCCTAAAAAAAATGACATTTTGGCATAATTTATTCATCTTCCACTTGTTCCAAACCAGATTTCTTTCATTTGTGTTTTGTCAAACTCAAAAGAAGATATTTTGAAGAATGTTGGAAACCTGTAACTATTGACTTCCATAGTATTTGTTTTTCCTACTATGGATGTGCTTTTATACCTCTGTGTTTGTGAAGAACTGATACTGGACTATTCCCATGTTATACGCTACCATTGCCAAGAGTGATGTCATCATGTTAAAGGGATAGTTCACCCAAAAAATGACATTTGGCCATCATTTACTCTTCTTCCACTTGTTCCAAACAAGATTTCTTTCATTTGTGTTTTGTTGAACTCAAAAGGATGCCAAGAGTGATGTCATCATGTTAAAAGAAAAGTTCAACCAAAAAATGTAATTTTTCCATCATTTATTCATTCACCACTTGTTCAAAACCAGGTTTTTTTTTTTTTTTTTTTAAATCTAACACAAAGAAGATATTTTGAAGAATGTTGGAAACCTGTAACCATTGACTTTCATAGTATTTGTATTTCCTACTACGGTGTGCTTTTATACCTCTTTGCATTTGTGAAGAATTGATAATGAACATCCTCCACTTGTTCCAAACCAGAGTTCTTTTGATTTTGTTGTTTAACTCAAAAGAAGATATTTTGAAGAATGTTGGAAACCTGTAACCATTGATTTCTATAGTATTTGTTGTTCCTACTATGGATGTGCTTTTATATATCTTTTAGCATTTGTGAAGAACTGATACTGGACTTCTTGCTTGCTATACGCTACCATGGCCAAGAGTGATGTCATCGTGTTAAAGGAATAGTTCACCCAAAAAATGATATTTGGCCATCATTTACTCATCCTCCACTTGTTCCAAACCAGAGTTCTTTTGTTTTTGTTTTGTCGAACACAAAGAAGACATTCTGAAGAATGTTGGAAACCTGTAACCATTGACTTCCATTGTGTTTGTTTTTTCCTACTATGGATATGCTTTTATACCTCTTTGCATTTGTGAAGAACTGATACTGGACTATTCACATGCTAAATGCTACCATCGCCAAGAGTGATGTCAATATGTTAAAGTGATAGTTCACCCTAAAAAAATGACATTTTGGCATAATTTATTCATCTTCCACTTGTTCCAAACAAGATTTCTTTCATTTGTGTTTTGTCAAACTCAAAAGAAGATATTTTGAAGAATGTTGGAAACCTGTAACTATTGACTTCCATAGTATTTGTTTTTCCTACTATGCATGTGCTTTTATACCTCTGTGTTTGTGAAGAACTGATACTGGACTATTCCCATGTTATACGCTACCATTGCCAAGAGTGATGTCATCATGTTAAAGGGATAGTTCACCCAAAAAATGACATTTGGCCATAATTTACTCATCCTCCACTTGTTCCAAAACAGAGTTCTTTTGTTTGTTTTGTCGAACTCAAAAGGATGCCAAGAGTGATGTCATCATGTTAAAAGAAAAGTTCAACCAAAAAGTTACAATTTTCCATCATTTATTCATTCTCCACTTGTTCAAAACCAGGTTTTTTTTTTTTTATTTTTTTTTTTTAAATCGAACACAAAGAAGATATTTTGAAGAATGTTGGAAACCTGTAACCATTGGCTTCCGTTGTATATGTTCTTTCTACTACGGTGTGCTTTTATACCTCTTTGCATTTGTGAAGAATTGATACTGAACATCCTCCACTTGTTCCAAACCAGAGTTCTTTTGTTTTTGTTGTTGAACGTAAAAGAAGATATTTTGAAGAATGTTGGAAACCTGTAACCATTGACTTCCATTGTATGTATTTTTCCTACTATGGATGTGCTTTCATACCTCTTACCTATACTTAGTGTTTGTGAAGAATTGATACTGGACTATTCACATGCTATGATTGCCAAGAGTGATGTCATCATGTTAAAAGGAAATGTCATTTTTCCATCATTTATTCATTCTCCACTTGTTCAAAACCAGGTTGATTTTTTTTTTTTAAATAAACAAAGAAGATATTTTGAAGAATGTTGGAAACCTGTAACCATTGATTTCTATAGTATTTGTTTTTCCTACTATGGATGTGCTTTTATATATCTTTTAGCATTTGTGAAGAATTGATACTGGACTATTCGCATGTTATACGCTACCATCGCTACCATTTTGATTAGTGTTCTGACGTGTTTTGGATTCTATTTAATTTAATTAAATTTTAGTTTCTGCTTTTATTTTTAGTTTAGTTTATTTATTTCTTGTTTAACTTTTTTGATTGATTGGTTGATTTTAATTTTTTATTTTTGTAGCAATGAGAGTGATTTGTTTCATATGTAAGGAGCAGATAAAAAAACATCACATTTCATTTATAGTTTTCCATTCTATCGCTGTAAAGCTAAATAAAACAATCTTTTGGCCATAATTTACTCATCCTCCACTTGTTCCAAACCAAGTT
This sequence comes from Danio kyathit, assembly GCA_903798195.1. Classification (NCBI taxonomy): domain Eukaryota; kingdom Metazoa; phylum Chordata; class Actinopteri; order Cypriniformes; family Danionidae; genus Danio; species Danio kyathit. The sequence goes on along the minus strand of LR812519.1, from coordinate 62,167,431 downwards.
GATTTTTTTTTTCTGTTGTTGAACATAAAAATAAATATTTTTAAAAATGTTGGAAACCTGTAATCATTGACTTGATAATATTTGTTTTTCCTACTATGGATGTCTATTATGTCCATAGTAGTTACAGTTGAAGTCAGAATTATTAACCTCAAGTACACCCCCCCCCCCCTTTTTTTATATATATATTTCCCAAATGATGTTTAACAGAGCAAGGAAATTTTCACAGTATGTCTGATAATATTTTTTCTTCTGGAGAAAGTCTTATTCGTTTTATTTCAGCTAGAATAAAAACAGTTTTTATTTTTTTCAAACACCATTTTAAGGTAAGAATTATTAGCCCCTTTAAGCTATATATTTTTACCATAGTACAGGACAAACCATCGTTATACAATAACTTGCCTAATTACCGTGACCTGCCTAGTTAACCTAATTAACCTAGTTAAGCCTTTAAATGTCACTTCAAGCTGTATAGAAGTGTCTTGAAAAATATCTAGTAAAATATTATTTACTGTCATCATGGCAAAGATAAAATAAATCAGTTATTAGAGATTAGTTATTAAAACTATTATGTTTAGAAATGTGTTGAAAAAATCTTCTCTCCGTTAAACAGAAATTGGGGAAAAAATAAACAGGGAGACTAATACTTCAGGGCGGCTAATAATTCTGACTTCAACTGTACATGTTTACAACATTCTTCAAAATACTGAACAAAAAACAAAACAATTTGGAACAAGTGGACGATGATTGTAAATGATTTCCCAAATTTTCATTTATTTTTCATCTAAATGACAAATTTTTTTTTACAGGATTTTCATTTTGGGGTGAACTATCCCTTTGTTTTCACAAATAATCACAAACAATTTTTTGGAAGTGTAACTTCATCATTATAGACCGGTTCTGTATTTGTATTGCTACTTTAGTTTTTTGTTTTATTTTTGTTTAATTTGTTTGTTTCTAATCATTTGTTTAGTTTCTTTACATTGGGTTTGTTCTGATATGGCTTATTTTCTTTTCTTTTTTTTAATTTATTTATTTTTCATTTTTATTTTGTTGCTTTTAATTTCTTCTAATATGTTTTGGTTTGCATTTTAATGTTTTATTTTATTTTCTGCTTTTTGTTTAGTTTCTTGTTCTTTGTTTCACTTTTTTGTATTTGTCGATTGATTGATTTGATTTATTCTATGGAGCAGATGCCCAAAAACATTGCATTTTATTTATAGTTTTTGCATTCTTTCACTATAAAGCTAAATAAACGTGTATTTTTTTTTAGATATTTAATATTTGCTTGATGGGAATTTATTAAATTTGTTTTATGCATGTGTTTTTTTAATTAGCTCTTTATTTAGTTCCTTGTTTCACTTTCATTGTGTTGCTTTTGATTTTTGTTCTGATACGTTTATTTTATTTAGTTTGTTTTAGTTTATTTTTATTTTGTTTTCTTTTGATTTTTTTTGTTCTGATGTTTTGAATTTAGATTTTTATTTTAGTTTAGTTTTTGCTTTTATTTTTTAGTTTCTTTTAGTTCTTGTTTGTGTTGAGTGGTTGATTGATTGATTGATTTTTTAAAAAATTTATTTAATTTAATTTTTTTTTTTTTCTGTAGCAATGAGAGCGATTGTTTCATATTTATGGAGCAGATAAAAAAACATCACATCGTATTTATAGTTTTCCATTGTATCACTGTAAAGCTAAATAAAACAATCTTTTCTTAAAGATTTTATTTTTTTCAAAGTGATTTTTATCACTCGTGCTTCAACTACCACAATGTTTTTTTGTTTTGCTTTCAAAGTAAGCAGACTCTTGATTTGCTATATTTTTCATTTCATCTGAGAACAGCCCTTTATTCTCATACTTTGTACAGTAGATGTGCATTGATTTATTCTTCAAAGCCTCTCGTCCATCACAGTCAAAACTCCATGCGAATTTCATCAGTAAATGGTCACTTTCTAAAAACATCTTCAGAAATCGTCCTCAAAAAACACCATCTGCAGTCCTGTCGTTTCATTGCATCATTGTGAAACTTTTTGAAACACACCTTCTGACATCCTCAAAGCTTCAAGTCTTCACGGTCGATTTTGCTTCTTGTGTTGATGCGGCGTTCTGTTGTTGGCCTCAGACGTGAATGGACGCCTCCATTATGAGATGGCAGTCTACTTCAAAGAGCCCAAACCCTGTGTTAATGCAGTCTGATTAGTATAAAGGGTGGCCCTCCAATACTCAAACACCTGCTCGGGGTTTTTTGAAAGTGGCTTTTTTCCAGATCCTGTTAAAAAGGCATTATGAATCATTTCGCTCTAATTAGCGTCTCCAGAAGTTAATTTGAATCCACACCGGACCCTTTGCCAGTATTGCTTTTTTTTCCTAACGTACAGTTGAAGTCAGAATCATTAGCCCCCCTGGATATTTTCTGTTTAATGGAAATTATTTTAAAACACATTTCTGAACATAATAGTTTTAAAGAACGCCAATTTTGCATTATAAAAGTTCATATTTTGGTTTTGGGATCTCCAACAACAGGCTGATATTCGTGCCAGGTCAATAAACACTTTCATTGTCTTATAATATGCATTTATTTTAACCTAATTATCCCAGCGACTCCCATATGAATCGTTCATTTGTTCCCAAACCCCTCCTTAGCGCGAAGGTAATCTGCTCTGATTGGACCGATGACCCAGTCTATTGTGATTGTGTGTGCAGGGAAAGGCCGTTCACATTTTACAGAAACTGAAACTACATATTTAGTGATGTACCGGGTCGACGTCAATCAAAAGATCCGAACCCAACTTGATTCATTTATTCGACTCTTGAGTCGACTATTTCGCTAAAGAGTTAATAGTTTTAAACACGGTGCATTTTCCGATTTAAACCTCAGCTGGAGGTTTCAATTTACTTAGAGCTGTGTTACACACTGCATGGAAACTCATTTGGGACTCATACGGGACGATTCTAAGGCCCCACGCCGCTTTGGGGCCCCCAGAGTTACTATTAGGTTGCCCAATCAACACAACCCTCCCCCCGCTCTTCACTTTATGCCGAGTTCAGACTGCGCGATATTCAAAGTCGTGTCACAGATGTTTTAACACTGCATGACTATCTGGCCTAGCGTTTCGTAGCTGTTGTGTTTACACTGCAAGATGGATTGGCGATAGGGGGTTTCACACTGCATGACTTTACAATCGCCGACAACTTTGTCTCGGTCTGCAAACTACATCTCACAAACAAACAAGTGACATAGAAACATAGTAACATTATATCTTCTGTTATTAACTACATCATGAGGAAGAAGTCTTTAGTGATGTAGAAAATGTACTTATTTTGCTCACCTGGCTTTGAAGGGAATTACCAATTTCTCCTCAACTCTTTTCTTTTTCGACCCGGTTGTGATATTGTTCAGATGACATGTCAAACAGACACGGTGCTCCTGCCAAATTTCCACTAGTTTTTCCTCCATTTCTTGGGTCCAAATAGACCGAAAAGAAGCGCTTTTAACTTCTCCCCCAACCACCCGCTGGCCTGCAGGTGCCCACAGTAGTGAATGCTGCCCTCTCATTGGCTGTAGGTAATCGGCTATGTTATTTTCAGAACACATTTAACACAGCATGATTTGAATCACAGACAGCTTCAGATATTTAGCATGCCAAACATCTGACAGGAGTCGGCGACTCATCGGCGATTCTCTCAGATGCCGTCTTTAATAGTTCACACTGTGTGATTGTTACTCACTCGAACGAGCACCGATTTGCCTGTGATTTCAGACATTTGTAGGCGATTTCTTAACCTGTCGGCGAGTCAAAATCGGGGCTAAAATCATGTAGTCTGAACTTGGCAGTGGTCCGTGACATACACCCATCCTCCCCATGCCCATAACACACCACAACACCAACCCCCCTACCCCACCCAATCTTCATTTTCATCCGTGACAGCCCCCACCAGTCTTCTAGAATGTTGTCATAGGGCCCGTATCGGGCAGCGGCGCCCCCTGAATGGATCCGCAAAAAATCAGGTAAATCCAGCATGTCTTCAGCAGAAGGAGATCAACTGTTGAAGATTGCAAATGGCGACGGTTCACATATCTTGCCTTTCCCGCGTGCAAGTTTGTTATTTCCAATGGAGGCATGCTGTTTGCGTGCGCATATTCGAGCGACGCACTTGTGCCTTCCATGCGGGCCAAGTTAAAAAAACATCTTCAGAATGCCACAAACGCACCGCAAGTTACACGACAAGAACTGACCGATTAGCTTCATATTTTGTATGGAATAAACACATTTCGGTCCACTAATTATCTCAGACAAACACTTCTGTGTTTTTTTATTTTATCTATTAATAAAACTTGTATCAGAGCTGCAGAAATGTTTTGTCAGCTTGTCATACTCTGAGGCCCCGTTTTCACTAATATGTTTTAGTTTTAAAACAGTGGTTTAGAATGAAAACGATCCACAATCCACACTGGCGTTTCATAATGTATAATATATAAACTTATTGTACGTTATACTTTTATAATAGCTATTACTGATTATTAAAACTGATATTCAGCAAAAGACTAGGGTATTTTTCAAAGAAAATGAAAAGAGGCAGTAATGTTATAGGTTCAGTTTTGTTATAAATATACATACAATGAAGATGATGATCAAAAGTATGTAGCTACATGATGCCTTAACATTTTTGGTGTCTAAGTTAATATCAAAATGAAAATAGGCAGTTCATTATATCATGCTTTCATTTTATTGTTAAGATAGTAAAACAACATAGCCGGGGTGATGCAAATGAGGTTATAAAGTACATCTTCCTTTTGAAGATTTACCTTGGCAGTTTGTTTTCCCTATTTACATCAGTCTGAACTTAAGGGTGCAAGACGGAACATTGTGCACTAGCCTAATATTGATGAAAAAGCAAGATCAGATTGTTGCCTCCATTTCAGATGTCTCAGTTTTCCCCCATCCACACTAACATGGAGCAGCAGCATTTTAAAATGAAAACGGCCTCTTCAGCTTTTCCAAAAAGCTCAGTTTTCAGGGCTTGAAAACTCTGGGGTAGTGTGGACGGAAGGCCTAATCGTAGCAAAACTTATGCATTTTAAATCTAAAACGTACTAGTGTTAATGGGGCCTGAGAAAACGAATGATGGTTGCTTAGCAATCGATTGTCAAACGTTGACTGGTCCCTGGTGATAAAAAGGTTGGGGACCACTGAGTTAGTGTAATTAGGCAAGTCATTGCATAACAGTGGTTTATTCTGTAGATAATCTGAAAAAAAATATTGATAAAGTGGGCTAATATTATTGACTATAAATTGGTTTTAAAAAAAATTTAAACTGCTTTTATTCTAGTCGAAATAAAACAAATAAGACTTTCTCCAGAAGAAAAAATATTATAGGAAATACTGTGAAAAAATCCTTGCTCTGATAATCATAATTTGGGAAATATTGAAACAAAAAAGGGCTAATAATTTTGACTTCAACATGTATTTCTTCTCGGCTTAAGGCTTTAAGTTTTCCCACAGAGTTCACGGACATATTTCCTCCTCCATGGCAACTGAATCCTTGGAGACTTGGCCATGTTTCCCCTGGAAAACGTCTTATGGGGGATTTGAGGGGTGTTAATCCATGGATTTCGGTCGCTCGCTGAGACACAACAGTTTGCATTATTTGTTCCAGTTTCTCACCCCTAACAGTGACGGATACGAGCGCTGGTCCGGTTAAGACTCCAGCAAAAGCCGAGCGCTTGATCTTCTGTAAGGACATCTAAAGATTTCCTTTACCCCTCCGTCAAGCTGTTCGATCCTCTTTTTCCTGCTAATAGGCAGAGAGACGTCTGCTGTCATGCAGTGTCACCAGCGGGTCTGAGCCACTAACAGATCAATGCCAACACTGCTAGTTACAAGAGAGCACCTTGGAGATGTGGTCAAGAACGGCGGGAAGAGTTTGATCAATGTTTGAGCCGTCATGTGCTCATTTATGCTACCCTGAGCTCTAGAAAACAGTCCAGTATAGACACAGTTACAGTGGTGGAGTTATAATTGTGTTATGCTTTAATGTGCACAACAGCCAACTTGGTCAAGTTTTTGCTAGAAATGTGATCTTTTAAAGAGATTGTTCATGCTAAAATGAAAATTTCCTCCTAATTTACTCTGTCAGGTCATTTGAGAAATAGGTGACACTTTTAATCTTTAGCAGAACATTTTAAAGATGATTTTTTAAGCTTAAATTATGGTTTTTGGTGATTCATATAATGCAAGTCAACACTACTGGCAATTGAAAGTGGAAAAACAACGTATACAAGCAAAAGATTTATCAGAATCCAAATCAGAAAGAGCTTCATTGCCAGTTATGTTGCCACATATAAGGAATTAGTTTTCTTGACAGAGCTTCTACAGTGCAACAGAATTACAGAGACAGGACAAAAAACAGATAATAAATTTATTTTAAAAATAGAAGTAAGTAGTGAATGCAAATATACAAATTGACAAGTGTATGTACAGGTATATTACTATATACAACGTTATATGTGCATCTGTTATGTGCAAATTGGCATGTAAAGTGTGTTGGTAAATAAGTGTATATGTGTATAAAAAAAAAGTGTATAGCAGGTAGTGATGTTGGTTCCACAATTACTATCATTAAGTGTTCATGAGATGAATTGCCTGAGTGAAGAAACTGTTTCTGCGTCAGGCTGTTCTGGTGCGCAGTGCTCTGTAGCGTCAACCAGGGGTGTGTTTCCCAAAACCATCGTTAGCCAACTAAGGTCACAAGTTCCGTCGTTACAAACATAGTTCTTTGATTTGCCGGTTCCCAAATCCATCGTTCCAACGAACATTCGCAAACTGCGTCGCAAACTTGTGCACTTGCAACTACACGTCTGGAGCTGTAGTTAGAAACATAGTTCCTGGCTGTGTTCTATTTCCACTTATCCCCCCCTTTGCCCTATTAATTTAGAACATTCAAACTTGGAATGATTAAAAATAAAAAAGCATTAAGGTCATCTCTCTTAGGTGTAATTTGCGTTCAAAGTATTTTTACAGTTCAGTTTTAGCGATCTTCATGTTTACAATTGTGCTCCCTTCGCAGTGCACTTTGAAAACATTGATGTCATTTTGAACACAGCCTCATGACAAAAGCTACAGGTGACCTATTATTTAAAAGCGGAATTTACGTTACGTCTCCAAAGCTTGTGAAAACAAAAAACATAGCATACGTTAATATTATCATTAATATTATTAACAATATTATTAAAGTATGATTTTTTTCATTTCCTAATAAATAATAAATATTAAATTATTTTTTTTAATAAATACCCTCATTATTTATATGATTTATATATAATATTAGAATAGTGTTAGCTTTTGTAAGTGGTTTTATGTTTTCGAATAGAATATGTAATGTTCTCAATAATATTTGTAAAGGAAACACAGGCCCTATATGTGCCGTTTACATATATTTCAATTAATATGGAAAACCAGTGCATGTTTTTACCAAAACTAATATTGGATTTTATTTTAAATGCGTGTTTGTGTAAAACAATATAATTTGCACAAAGAAATGATGAGGTTCTTCTCTAAAGAAGTAGTTACTCCACCCCGTTTAGAGCATCATTATGGGCGTTTTACGTTATGACTAACGTGGTTCAAGCGATGGATCTGCGACAGAGAAACTACGAGTTTTGGGAAACAATCATCACTACATCGTTCTTTTCCCAAACGATGCATCGTACTTTGATAGTATTCAGCCGAGTTATGTCGTTGTTTGGGAAACGCACTCCAGAAGGTAACAATTCAAAGAGGCAGTGTGCTGGGTGTGAGGAGTGATTTTGGCAGCCCTTCTGTTTTGCTCTGGATAAGTACAGTTCTTGGAGAGTAAGGAGGATTGTACTAGTGATTCACTCAGCAGTCCGAACTATTCGACGTAGTCTTCAGTGGTCTGATTTGGTAGCTGAGCTAAACCAGACAGTTATTGAAGTGCTGATTGAGGACTGATTCAATGATGGATTTATTTTTGGCTGTACTATCTTTTGTGTTTACTTCATTTGTTTCTGAGAAACAGCTTTATAATTTTAAATATTTGTATTATGGCTGCACAGTGACACAGTGGGTAGCATGATCGCCTCACAGCAAGAAGGTCGCTGGTTCAAGCCTCGGCTGGGTCAGTTGGCATTTCTGTGTCGAGTTTGCATGTACTCCCCGTGTTGGCGTGAGTTTCCTCTGGGTGCTCCGGTTTCCCCCACAGTCCCAACACGTGCTATTGGTGAATTGGGTAAGCTAAATTGTCCGTACTATGTGTGTGTGTATGAGTGTTTCCCAGTGTTGGGTTGCAGCTGGAAGGGCATCCGCTGCGTGAAACATATGCTAGATAAGTTGGCTGTTTATTCTGCTGTGGCGACCCCTGATTAATAAAGGGACTAAGCTGAAAAGAAAATGAATGAATATTTGCATTATTGTTCATTTTATAAATATATTGACTTAAATCTGTTTTTCATTTTCTGACATTTTTTGATCATACCCTAGATATTAATTCTGATTATATACTTTTAAAAACTGAAAATGAATTTTAATTAATACAATGAATACAATACATTTATTCTTGTCTTTTTCCTTTATAAATTGCAATTTTTAAATATATATATATTTTATTTGCATAACTGGAATTGCTGTCCAAAAGGTGTGTGTGTGTGTGTGTGTGTTTTAAAAAACTAATGAATACTTTTATTCACCAAGGACACATTACTGTAAAGCAGTGATGGTAAAACCTTTATGTAATGTTACAACATGTTTCAGTTTCAAATAAATGGTGTTCTTTTGAACTTTTTGTTCATCAAAAAATCCTGAAAAATGCATCACAGTTTCAATAAAAATGCTGAGTTTATATTTTAACGTTAATGATGATAATAAATGATCCTTTATCACCAAACCAGCATACTAAACACTTTTGAAAGGCTCTTCATCTGACACTGCAGTGACTATTCTGAAAATCCTTAACATTTCTGTTTGAATATATTATTGAAAAACTGCCTTTAAGAATTGTAACGTATTTTTTACTGTATTTTAGTCTTGAGCAAAGACTTATTTTAAGTTACTGTTTAAATGGTTGCCAAAATCTACAGTGATTTACAGTGCTGTCATTATTTTGTAATCCTGGTATAGTTTGGTTAATTTGGGGAAAATAAGTATTCAACGTGTGACCATTTTCTTTTCTTCAGAAAACATGTTTCTAAAGGTGCTGTTGACTTGAAATTTTCCCCAGATGTTGGTAACAACCAAAGAAATCTATATATGCACAGAAAACAAATCTAATTAGTTTACAAATAAAGTTATGTGTAATAACATTGACACAGGGGGGAAAGCATTGAATACATGAAGAAAGGGAGGTGTAGAAATGCAGTGAAAATCTCTCAGTAGTTCTTCAGCAACCCTCTGCCCTTCCTCAGTGTAAATGGATATCAACCGCTTCAGTCCAACATCTACATTCATCAGATGATGTAGATGACACCAGGGTGGACATTTCAGCAAGACAATGATCCATAACACAGCCAAGGAAACTCTAAAAATGCTTTCAGAGAAAGAAAATCAAGCTGTAGAATGGTCCAGCCAGTCGCCTGACTTGAATCCAATAGAGAATACACAATAAAGATCAGATTTGATAGATGAGACCCACAGAACCATCAAGATTTTTACACTCTGTTGAAGTCTGTGATAAAATCACTCCTGAGCAATGCATGTGACTTCATTCTTCATATGAGAGGCGTCTTTAAGCTGCCATCACCAAAAAAGCCTTTTATATAAAGTATTGAATATGTTTCAGTACTTTCTCCTTGTACCATTCTATTCTTATTAAACTTTTTTCAGATTTCTTTTATTTTTATGTTTGTATTGTTTGGGTTTTTACAAAAATTTAGTTCAATCCCATTTCAACAGCTCCTTTAGAAATATTATTCACAGGAAAAAAACATGACGTGATAAATACTTCCCCCACGGTAATTGTCAGCCCAGGTCTTTAACCAGTGTGTGTGTGTGTTTCAGGTTGCTCTGCATGCGTGTGGAGTGGCGACAGACATGGTTTTGGATCGCTGTCTTCAGGCGCGGGCTGGGTTTGTGATCAGTCCTTGCTGCTACGGGTTCATTCAAAACACACTCAAGTTCAACTTCCCCAAGAGGTGAAAAGCACATTTCTCTTTCACTCTCTTTTCATTTGTTCCCCTAATCCCAAAGTATACAGCAATGGTGTAGATCTTTAATTATTCACAGTATTAAATGCTAAGCTCTGCGTACACTGAAAAGATGATTGAATGGTTTTATGAGCAGTGGTAATTTAGTATGATTGAGAGATACTGTTCAATTGATGCTCTTTTTTTTTGGACTTGTTTGCCGATGATACATATTTAAACGATTTATTGTGTTTTATTGAGAATTATTAGATGATTCGTTTTGTCGACTAAAACGTAAGCCTGAATTATTATTATTATTATTATTATTTATTTTTTTGTAAATTTTATTTGGAAATGTAATTTAATAATCTCACACTAATAGATAATGTAACACACTATAAAAAATTATTAGTTACTTAAAGTGAGTAAACCTGTTTTAACTTGTAACTTTTAGGTTGATTAAACTTATGCACATACTTCATTTACATAATTTCAAGGCAACTAATCGCTTTTTAAAGCAACAAGTTTACTACATTTTTAAGTAAAGTCAACTAATTGCTTTAAAAACAATGGGTGTACTCACTTTTTTAAAGTAAAGTCAACTAATCACTGTACTTAGTGAGTACACCCATTGCTTTTCAAGCGATCTTAAAGTGAGTGCACCCATTGCTTTAAAAACAATGAGTGTACTCGCATTTTAGTCAACTAATCTTTTTACTTAGTGAGTGAACCATTGCTTTTAAAGAAATTAGTTGACTTTACTTAAAGTACACCCATTGCTTTTAAAGCGATTAGTTGACTACTTAAAGTAAGTAATCCCATTGCCTTTAAAAGTCAACTAATCGCTTTAAAAGCAATGGGTTTACTAATTTTTTAAAAGTAAAGTCTACTGATCACTTCGCGAGTGCGCCCATTGCTTTTAAAGCAATTAGTTGACTTAAAGTGAGTACTCCCATGCTTTTAAAGTGATTAGTTGACTTAGTGAGTACACCTAATGCTTTTAAAACGATTAGTTGACTACTTATCCCATTGCCTTTAAAAGCCAACTAATCGCTTAAAAGCAATGTGTGTACTCACTTTAAGTAGTCAACTAATTGCTTTAAAAGCAGTGGGTGTACTAATTTTTTTGAGAAAATTCAACTAATGTAGTGAGTGCACCCATTGCTTTTAAAGTGATTAGTTGACTTAAAGTGAGTACTCCCATGCTTTTAAAGCAATTAGTTGACTTTACTTTGTGAGTACACCCATTGCTTTTAAAGCGATTAGTTGACTACTTAAAATGAGCACTCCCTTGCTTTTAAAGTGATTTGTTGACTTAGTGAGTACACCCATTGCTTTTAAAGCGATTAGTTGACTTAAAGTGAGTACTCCCATGCTTTTAAAGTGATTAGTTGACATTACTTAAAGTGAGTACTCCCATGCTTTTAAAGTGATTAGTTGACATTACTTAAAGTGAGTACTCCCATGCTTTTAAAGTGATTAGTTGACTTTACTTAAAGTGAGTACTCCCATGCTTTTAAAGTGATTAGTTGACTTTACTTAAAGTGAGTACTCCCATGCTTTTAAAGCGATTAGTTGACTTAAAGTGAGTACTCCCATGCTTTTAAAGTGATTAGTTGACTTAAAGTGAGTACTCCCATGCTTTTAAAGTGATTAGTTGACATTACTTAAAGTGAGTACTCCCATGCTTTTAAAGTGATTAGTTGACTTTACTTAAAGTGAGTACTCCCATGCTTTTAAAGTGATTTGTTGACTTTACTTAAAGTGAGTACTCCCATGCTTTTAAAGCGATTAGTTGACTTTACTTAAAATGAGCACTCCCTTGCTTTTAAAGTGATTTGTTGACTTAGTGAGTACACCCATTGCTTTTAAAGCGATTAGTTGACTTGAAGTGAGTACTCCCATGCTTTTAAAGCGATTAGTTGACTTTACTTAAAGTGAGTACACCCATTGCTTTTAAAGTCAACCAATAGCTTAAAAGCAACATGTTTACACACTTTTTAAAAGTAAAGTCAGTTAATCTCTTTAAAAGCAACAGGTTTACTCACTTTTTAAAAGTAAAGTCAGTTAATCTCTTTAAAAGCAACAGGTTTACTCACTTTTTAAAATAAAGTCAACTAATTGACTTTGTCAACTAACTTTGAAAGCAATGGGTGTACTCACCTTTTTAAAGTAAAGTCAACTAATCATTTTAAAAGCAATGGGTGTACTCACCATTTTAAAGTAAAGTCAACTATTCATTCATTCATTTTCTTTTCGGCTTACTCCCTTTATTAATCTGGGGTCGCCACATCCGAATGAACCGCTAACTTATCCAGCATATGTTTTACACAGCGGAAGCCTTTCCAGCTGCAACCCATCACTGCGAAACACCCATAACACTCCTACATTCACACCCATACAATTTTAACTTACCCAATTTACCTGTACCGCATGCCTTTGGACTTGTGAGAGAAACCGGAGCACCCGGAGGAAACCCACGCAAATGCAGGGAGAACATGCAAACTCCACACAGAAATAATAACTGACCCTGCCGAGGCTCGAATAAGCGACCTTCTTGCTGTGAGGCAACAACACTATCTACTGCGCCACCGCGTCGCCGTAAAGTCAACTAATCGATTTAAGAAGCAATGGGTGTACTCACTTTTTAAAGTAAACTAATTGCTTTTTACAGTGTAATATTATATAAAATAATCCATTAAAATGTCATTTGTATGTTTAATAATTTAATTGTCTGATTTGCTTACATTGTAAGTGTAATACATCATGTTTATATATATTTTATTTAGGAACATTGTTTTTCTTTAATGCTGTCAACATTTATTTTTTTAAGAGTGCTACTTCAACATGACAAATGTAAAGTAACTAATACATTTTTGTTTTTAGTGAAGTTCTAGTTTTTTTTTTATCTGTTTCTAACTTTAGTTCATTTGCTAGACAATTTCTTTTAAAATAAACTAAAGTCAGAATCAGATCTTTGCCAAACTAGCTAAAAGATTTATGTGCTTTCAATTGTATTTAGCGTTTATTTTTTAACAAAGTTTTACGCAATTAGATTTGATTTCAGTTAACTACAATGACCCTGTTTATTATGAACGTGATCAAAAATAGCCAGCCATAATAGATAACTATAATAAACATTCATTATCGCATCTATTTCTGTCTGTCTCTTCACATGAACGTTCTCAGAGTATCAACAATCACAGCTGAGCCTCATCAGGCCCAAAATAAATGTTGGCAAGAACGTGCAAAAATAAGCTTAGAAAGAGAGCGAATGTGTGTGTTTTAAAAAGCATTTCTTTCGAACCGTCATTAGCTTTTCCTTCCAATCGCATGCTATCGCTCTCCAGATCTGCCATAAACCTTCATTTAATCTCAGGCAGGAATTTTGCCGCAGGCTGGGAGCATCAGGGTGGCAGGAGCAGCGAGCGCAGGAAATTATTTTTCCATGGTTGTGTTCACAGTTTTGCCATCGAGTGATTTGTCAGCATTGCTGTTCAACAGTAGGACGACCCGATGACAGACGGTTAATGTAGCAAACATTACCTACCACATACAGAAAGTCTGTTTACACCTGGTGTTAAGTTGCGTTTTGCTTGATCGGATCACAAAGGAGACATGTTACTTTTTACTCCTGGCTTTTAAATGAGTCTCTATTATTCACATTCGATTGCTTTTCTGATGAGGGAAGGTCTATGCATATTTTCTGAGCATTCGAGTAAAATATGCTCATGCAATTTACGTACATACTGCAGAGTCAAAAAAATAAATAAAAGCAATATTTTATTGTGATTTTACTGGTGCTTTGATCACCATTGTTATTTTAAAAAATAAATATTAAAGAGGTAGTTTACCCAAAAATGACAATTTACTCACTATTTACCCTCAAGTGGTTCCAAACCTTTATGAGTTTCTTCTGTTGAACACAAAAGAAGATATTTTGAAATATGCTAAAAAACCTGTAAGCATTAACTTCCATAGTAGGAAAAACAAATACAGTGGAAGTCAATGGTTACAGGTTTCCAGCGTTTTCATTTTTGGGTGAACTATCTCTATAAGTTAAAAAAAAAAATCTGTAAATGGATTTAATACACTTTATAAATTTAGGGATGTTAGTCAAATCTCAAATTGATCTAAAAAAAAAATTCAGACAAGTTCATAATATACAGAAAAAACAAGTTTAGCTTTTTTTTTTTTTTTTAGATATTTCAAAATATTTTAGATAATTTAAATTATTACAATTAAGTAATTATGTTGTTTGTGTAAAATAAAATAATTAAGAGCACGTTAATAAATTTCATTTTAAACATTTTCCATTCATTTTTCATGCAGCAATAATTAATTGTATAATATAATTGTATAATTTACAGTAAACTGAATCCGTTATTAAGTTAAAGTCATGCAAAATGATTAAATTTGACTTATTGTTAAACTTTTTTAACTACTAACAGAGTTGAAAGTGGGTGCTTTAGCTCAAGATGCTAACCGAACACTACACCACATGGCTTGTCTGAAACAGAAATGTATGTGTTTTTATCATATTATTGTTTTTAAAAAGAGAATTTCCTGAAATATTACAACAACAGAGTTGACAATTGCTCAACCATTTGGTTGTATTCTAAACATTTTGAACAAATTAATGAGAGAAGAGTAAATGATATCACTCGGAGCAAGTCGAATGCTTTTTTTATCAGCACTTTAAAGATTGTTAAGCTTTTATAACTGATGTAAGAGAGTTGACAAACATAGGGACAAAATGTTTTTATTATTATTATTACTGCTATTAAAAATAATACAGAATGTAGAGGTTTTATGCAAATGTTTACTTAACTTTAATAGAGTAGGAATGTAAAAAAATAGAGTGTATATGTTTGTATATACAGTTGAAGTCAGAATTATTAGCCTCCCTTTGAACATTTTTTCCTTTTTTAAATATTTCCCAAATGATGTTTAACAGAGCAAGGAAATTTTCACAGTATGTCTGATAATGTTTTTTCTTCAGGAGAAAGTCTTATTTGTTTTATTTTGGCTAGAATAAAAACAGTTAAAAAAAATTTAAACCCATTTTAGGGACAAAATTATTTATTTAAGCTATATTTTTTTTTGATAGTCTACAGAACAAACCATCATTATACAATAACTTGCCTAATTACCCTAACCTGCCTAGTTAACCTAATTAACCTAGTTAAGCCTTTAAATGTCACTTTAAACTGTATAGAAGTGTCTTAAAAAATATCTAGTAAAATATTATTTACTGTCATCATGACAAAGATAAAATAAATCAGTTATTAGAGATGAGTTATTAAAACTGTTATGTTTAGAAATGTGTTGAAAAAATCTACTCTCCGTTAAACAGAATTTGTTGGAACAGGGGGCTAATAATTCAGGGGGGCTAATAATTCTGACCTCAACTGTATATGTATATATATATTGTTAAATAACTGAAGCTGAATGTATGAATCATGAGGCAGAGACCGTCCAAAATAAGTATAATGGGAGTCTTTAAGTTAATATTTTTAAGACAAAATGTCCCTGAATACACACACAAAACATAATTTTTAAAGATAGCAATATAATTTGTGTTATTATTCTAAACTTATTTTTATTATCATCAGTTTTTTGTTTCTGAAAAAAAAATGTTTATTTAGGAAAATCACCCCTCTATTTAGCATCATCCACTTCTGATTGGATTGTATAAAATATATCTAAACATCAGGTATTAACCCAACCCAGGCTCATTATTGATATATACATTTCTGGAGTGTGCGAAATACGTCCCAGGAGCTATGCTTTATTGCAGTTTTTGTTTTCGCGATCCACCAGAGGCTGCTGTGTATGCTTTTTCATATCTCAAATTTCTCTTGCGAGTGCCTTTCGCGCCTGCTGTACTCTACTAAATCCACTAGAGGCCACTGTCAACTGACTGACCAATTTCATGACACATCCCCATTTATAAACCCAACCAATAGTGTTTTCAAAAGCACAGATTGACCGCCCACCCCCTTCCCTAAACTCAACCAACAGTGTTTTCAAATGCAATCCAGAAAAAGATCAGATCTTACCACGTTCTCACCCTGTTATTTACTTGTTTATTTTATTTTTTTTGCCTTTTGTTTTTATTTTACCTACTTTCTGGATTTGTTATTTGCCGGACTCGAACTCAGTTGTCGCGGTCAACTCCTCTCTGCATCTCAAGTCCGTTGACATACATAGTGAGCTACTGGGCAAACTGGTAAGAGCGGAAAAGCCCCCCCACACAGTAAGTGGTCAGCAGGTTGCTCAAAAAGAAACAGAAGCCGTCGTCTGCGTCATACTGCCACGTAGCGTTCGTTTTAAAGACGTACCTCTGGCTATATAATTTGCGCTCTCTAGAAATGTATGCAGGGGTACGTTATCACAATGAGCCTGGGTTGTATACACCAGTCCAAAAAAAGCTTGTCTTTATCATGTATGTGTTAGTGTATTTACACAATCCACTTGCACCCTCCAAGAATGTTTTCAGGGTCTCCTTTAAATCCTCTCCTTAAGTTTGAGTGTTTTTTTACTTCTTTACCCTGTAATGTCATTTTTCATTCGCCCCTCAGTGTGTGTGTGAGTTCATTAAGCCTCCCTCTCTCCATCTCTTTCTCTTTCACAGTGCGAGGTTTGCGGAGACTTTGAGTTATAAGGTAAGTGTTTCAGCACTCTTTCTTTCTCTTGCTCTTTTCATTATCGCCTACACGTGTTCAACGTCACACCGTCTGGTTCCTCATGCAAGAACTCCTGTGGGAAAACTCTGCAGGAGCGCTTGTGTGAACTACAGTGTTTGATTCAGTGCAGGTCATGACTTCCAGTGCAAAATAGATATCGGTGCGCTTGTTAATATTAATCATAATCAGAAAGAGTCTTATTAGACCATTGCTACAACTTGGCTTTTCCAATATAAACAGAAGACTATTGAAACCTGCAATAAAAAATAAAGTGGTACTAAATAAAAAATATCACTGTTTGAGTTTAAGGCAGCAAAAACTTTAAGGGCACTATTTTACACCCGGCGCAAAAAGGCACAAGACGTGTTTTGTGCGATTTGTTGCTATTTTCAGACCAGCCAACCCTAATTTTCAGGTTTTGCACCACATGGTTTAAATAGCAAATTCATTTGCGCCACTTTGTGGACTCATGGGTGTTCCGGTCTAAAAAGGAGGTGTGTTAAGGCGCATTGTTGGCACGTTGCTATTTTGAAGAACTGAAATAGACCTCGCCATTGACCAACTGAAAGCAGGTCTAAAGTCCAGCACAGAGTGCGTTAGTTATGCGCCTATGAAGGTCTAAAACACGTACACATTGCTTAATACACACAGGATGAACAGCAATACACAAATATCTTTACATATGAAAAAAATAAAGGATTAAAATGTTACACAAATTATTATTTTATACATATAAAAACCACTGCCTCCATGCCTTCACCTTGGGGGGATTTTTTCAGTTTATTCATGACAACTTGCCTTTATATAATGTTGTTATTATTAGTAGTAGTATCATTTATTATATGCATATTATTATTTGTTTTAATAAAAGCAAGTTTAGATTTGTCCACCTGTTGGGTTTTGAAAACGCATGCATCACCATATGGGGCATAAGGAATAGGATGTGTGTTTAAATATAACTAATTTGTTTGCTGGAAATTAGAAATTTTGAAACAAATCTTTGCGCTTAACAAACTAAATTATGTAGGCTAATGGATGTCTTCAGTGGAGTGCATACAACACCGTTTCCTCATCCACAAAAGTAAAGGAGTAAAGTAAAGAGTAAAAATAAAGAGAAAGTAAAGAGGCTGAATGGAGGAAGCTCGTTCTTTATCCTTGCGCTCCAGATGGTCTTTAACCGTTTTCTCACTAGTGAAGCGTTTAGTTTTTCCTCTTACAAAGTCCGCCATGTAAATAGCAAATGCGCCATGGTGCGATGCAACTGACTCTTAAAGGGAATGGGAGATGAGACTCTGATTGATTTAATGCACTTTATGCTCAACACACACACGTAACTTATTAAGAGAATAGGCTCAACCCTGTTAGACCATGCACCAGGGCGCAGAGCGTATTTTTCTGTTTTTAAAATAGCATATGTGGATTCAGACATGCTCTTAATGCTTTTGCGCCCTGCGCTTTAGACTTTGCGCCTAGATCGTTAAAATAAAGTCCTAAGATTGTCGTTGTAGTAATTGATATGTTTCTGGCTTGTTGTTTGTTGGACTGCATAACTTTTTTAACTGTAACTGATCCAGTAAATATGAAAAATCCTAGGAAAAGGCCTACACTGTAAAAAAAAAAAAAAAAAAAATGCAGGGTTCCACACAAATCCTTCATGTTGTTCCAACACAAATCGATTAAGTTAACTTAGCAGTTTTTGCAAATTTAAGTGGATTGAACACAAAACAATTCCAAAATTCCAATTTCCAAACCTCAAGAGTTGTGTTGATTCAGCTCATTTTAAATAAGTAGCTTGAACAAGCAGCAAAAAAACACTCTTGTTTGCATTGTGTTCCTTGAATCACTGTATATGAATAAAAAAATATTTAGATCTCAATATTTATATCTATCAGCCTTCGTAAAAGATATCAGCTTCTAAAAGTAAAAGGTTATCAGTATAGCAGAATTTCCACATTCCATAATATAAACTGTGCAAATGTATTGTAATAGTTGTTGGATGTTATTAGAAAGCTTGTAAAATGAAAGTAAGAAAATCTCAAATGATTTCTGAATTGCTCTTTTATGAGAGTAAAAAGCTTTGCGTTTTGTGTTTTTGCTTCAAATATGAAATGAGGTCTTAACTTTCGTATTTTATCATACAGTTTAAAGCATTCAAGCTCTTTAATATGGCATGACAGATCAAGAGTCTCCCTATTTCTTTATTACAAGTTATAACACCGAATAAACATGAACACTCTAAAAGGATTTTTCAAACGTAAACATTAGCCAAGCAGCTTACATTGTAAGGCACAATCGTCAGGCATTGATCGTCCTGCTGGTGTTGATCTTTTATCACATAGTTTAAAGCGTAAATATAATTTTTAAGCTCTTTAATATGGCATGACAGATCAAGCTTCTTCCTATTTGTTTACTACAAGTTATAACACAGAATAAACTCAAATTAGCTTCAGTGACATTACTGTAATGCACTCTAAAAAGATTTTTATTTGGCAAATATTATAAATATTACAAATGTAATCATTGTAAGGCTCAATCATTAGGTATTGATCGTCCTGTTGGTGTCGTCAATCTGGCAACCTGTGTTTGAGTCGTAGTCGGAGTGGCCAAACCTCTCCAATATTTTAAGTTTGGACTGTAATACCTTGTTTAACCACAAGCTGTCAATCCTACATGCTTCACTTTTAAGAAGATTCTCAATTGTTCAAGAATTGATTAGTCTCAGCTAATCTACCGAAATA
Source organism: Danio kyathit (assembly GCA_903798195.1). NCBI lineage: Eukaryota > Metazoa > Chordata > Actinopteri > Cypriniformes > Danionidae > Danio > Danio kyathit. Next base: position 62,147,872 of record LR812519.1, on the reverse strand, counting down.
AAAATTATCAACTTTACCCCAAATTTCCATACCAGTGAATCTCTAATGATAACTATACAGACAGAAGAGTGGAACACCACCACATTGTTTGCTCTTCAAAGCTTTTTTGTAAATAAATGTCACTCTAGATATAACATGTCACCCATTATACGTAACCAACCAACGACAACTGTCCATGAGCTGCTGGTTTTCCAACAGAAATAGGTAGTAGACGGTCTCTTGTAGTTGCGCATTGTATTTTGGCTGGCTTTATCTGCAGGCGCTGTCTGAAGACACTGAGTAATGGATGAGGTTAATCAGTCGTATCTCACTGTCATCAGTGTGTGGACTCCAGCATCTCTCACACACTGTGCTTACGGCCCCTACCCAGATAACACCTACATAGGGGTCCTCCAGAGACAGCCTGTCCCCTCAGTAAAGATTCTAAACAAACACGCTTTTCATTAGTGTTGCTATTTGGAGCTGAAAAAAAACCTGATTATGTATTATGCATTTATTTTTTTGGATGAAAAGCATGAATAGCACTACTACATGTAGCAGCTTGTTGACTTTTAGTTACAAGCATAACAACAACAAGACCATAGAAACCCCATTGCAACTAAACGTCACACCCAAGCAACACCGGTTGATAAATATTAAGTAAAAATTCAGATTTGTTCAGAATAATCTTTTTAAAATAATAATAATACACTTTAAAAAACTTTTTTTTTTTTTTACTTTTGACGTGAAATATGATATTTAAAAATTCTAAGAATATAAAAAATATTTATTGTCTTAAAATGTATGTTTAAAATTGTTTATATGGTATTACAGATATTAACAAATATTGCACATTCATTATGCTTTTACATAACCCATCTTAGTCATTTTTAGTTTCTGTTTTTGACGAGAGCGTACATTTTTATTTCCAATATTTTAATTTAAATGCATGACTAGAGTTTAAATGAGAGTCAATTAAATCTAAAGCCATAAAAAGAAAATAATTAAAGAAAAGAAAACATTTGGAATATATTTATTTAGTGTAACTTAAAATTAAAGTCTTAAAATTTAAACCATAATCAACTATAGAAGCATATTTAATAATAAAAAAATTAAATATGAGAAAAATAAAAATGAGAAAAAAACACTGCAAATCTTGTGAATGTTCAATAACAGTTAAGACAAAATAGTATTATGGTTATGTTTTATTAAATTGCATTGTGATTTAAAATGAATGCAACAAAAAAACAGAAAAAAAATTTTTTTTATTAAATTGACGCATGAAAAAGTAAAAAAAAAATTATTGGGAAATATATTACAGTAAAATAGCTTACAATAGCTCAAAAATAAATGAAAAAACGGCGCGTCCATAGGGAGGGCGGCGTCCCCGAACTCCCCCCCCCCCCCCCCCCCCCCCCCCCCCCGCCCCCCCCCCCCCCCCCCCCCCCCCCCCCCCCCCCCCCAATACCAAAAAATAAAATTAAATACAGCTAAAACAAAATATATATATATATATATATCTACAGTTTAAGTCTGAATTATTAGACCCCCTGAATTATTCCCCCCGTTTATTTTTTTCCCCAATATCTGTTTAACGGAGAGAAGATTTTTTCAACACATTTCTAAACATAATAGTTTTAATAACTCGTTTCTAATAACTGATTTATTTTATCTTTGCCATGATGACAGTAAATAATATTTTACTAGATATATTTCAAGACACTTCTATACAGCTTAAAGTGACATTTAAAGGCTTAACTAGGTTAATTAGGTTAACTAGGCAGGTTAGGGTAATTAGGCAAGTTATAACGATCGTTTGTTCTGTAGACTATCGAAAAAAATATATAGCTTAAAGGGGCTAATAATAATGACCCTAAAATGGTTGTTAAAATTAAAAACAGTTTTTATTCTAGCCGAAATAAAATAAATAAGACTTTCTCCAGAAGAAAATATATTATCAGACATACTGTTAAAATTTCCTTGCTCTGTTAAACATCATTTGGAAAATATTTAAAAAAGAAAAAAATCATTTAAAGGGGGGCTAATAATTCTGACTTCAACTTTAAATCTCTCTTTTAATTTTATATTTTTAATAGGAAGCTATACAATATTATATTCATGCATATACATTAGATTAGTCAGTACCGAAGCCAAATCTGTAGCTTATCTAACAAAATAACTTATGATAACAGTCCAAAAACTAGTCCACCTAAATCAGGGGTGTCCAAACTCGGTCCTGGAGGGCCGGTGTCCTGCATATTTTAGTTCCAACGCGAATTAAACACACCTGAACCAGCTAATCAAGCTCTTTCTAGGTATACTAGAAATTTCCAAGCAGTTGTGTTGAAGCAAGTTGGAGCTAAACTATGCAGGACACTGGCCCTCCAGGACAGAGTTTGGACACCCCTGACCTAAATGTATATGTTATAGAAAAATATTAAATACAAATTTAAAAAAAAAGAGGAAAAATCAAGAGAAGCAAAAAAAAAAAAAAGGAAAATTTTGTTGAAATTTTGTAGGTTGTAATTTATTTTTTGCAATATTTTGCTTGAATTTAATTGTATTATCTTTCAATTTCTAAATATGTTTGGTGACTAAAATAATATTTTAATAAATATATCTGTTTAATAAATCTGTTTTGTTTATATGCACTAAAATACATTGCCTACATTCACTGAGAAATGGAGAAAAATATTCATTTTCAAAATGGGGTGTACTCAATTATGCTGAGGACTGTATATATACTAACTATAAAATATATGAGTTATTAAACTACCAAAGCACATTTAATAAAAAGTGAGTAAAATTAAAATGTTCAATAACAGTTAAGAGAAAAAAAAAATGAAAATAGTTTTGTAATGATGATTATTTTTTATTATTATTATAGTGCATTATGATTTAAAACGAATGCATCAAAAAACTGAAAACAAAATATTTTTACTATATTGACACATGAAATAAAAAAAACTTTTTTGAGAAAATATTAATTTAGTTTAAAGTAGCTCAAAAATAGATTAAAATAGCTCAAACATTCATTCATTCAGTCGTTTTCCTTAGGCTTAGTCTCTATTTCAGAGGTTGCGACAGCATAATGAACCGCCAACTATTCCAGCAAATGTTTTACACAGCGGATGCCCTTGCAACTGGCAAACACCCATTCTCTCTCACACTCACACACATACACTACGGCCAATTTAGTTGATTCAATTCACCTATTGCGCATGTATTTGGACTGTGTGGGAAACCGGAGCACCCGGAGGACACCAACACAAGCACAGAGAAGAGCATGCAAACTCCACACAGAAATTCCAACTGGCCCAGCCGGGACTCGAACCAGCAACCTTCTTGCTGTGAGGCGACAGTGCTAACCACTGAGACACTGTGCTGTCCATAGCTAAAACAAAAAAGTAAAATAAAATGTTCAATAACAGTTAAAAAAAATTTAAATAGTTACGTAATGACTTTTATTTTTTATTATTTAGCATTGTGATTTAAAATAAATGCAACAAAATGCTGAATAAAATAACATTTTAATAAAATTAAATTAAAAAATCATTGTAAAAATTTTATTTTAGAGTAATTAAAGTAGCTCAAGCAAAAATTTTATATGAATATTAATTATAAGATAAATAAATTATTAAACTACAGCGGCATATTTATTAAAAAGAAGAGTAAAATAAATTTAAAATGTTTAAAAATATATAATTAAAAGATTTTTTTCATATTATTTAATTGCATTGTGATTTTAAATGAGTGCATCAAAAGTCCCTGGAGGAGAAAAACATATATTTTAATTGTAATTTTGATTAGTTCAAAATAAAAATAAAAAGGTTGACTTATTTTTTTCCCCATGGCTCTTTTGGAGCCAGCATAATGAGTGTGATATTTCTCATCGGCGTGAATGCTAAACACACAGAAGAAGCACTTTACTGTGTTAAAACATGTTTTTCAGACATTATCCCGAGTTACAGCATCGATCCCAGCTATTAGCCTGGGAGAATTCAACTTGATAGAAGAAATCAATCTGCCAGTGCTGTTACGTTCCTTTCCATCAGCACTCGTTTCACTCAGTTAATGCAGAATAATGGTTGCTCCAAGCCATCGCTGGTCAGGAACGAGTCATTTTGCTGCACTTCATTGCAACAGTCATCTCATAAAAAACAAAAAAAAAATGCAATTAGAGTGCATTGATTAATATAAAATGAACTGCTTTCCTCTGTGTTTTCCTCTAATGGCTGCTTCTACCGCTTTGATAAATGATATGTTCATTCGCCACAGCCGTAACGATCTGATGCATTGATATACTTTTTTTGCAGTGTGAGTGTGTTTATTGATGTGTTAACATGTGCTGTGTGTTTTACACAGGAGCATATGATCCTGTGCAGATTTGCGGATCAGACGGCTGTCAGTTTACCACCTGAACGACGCTCAATCGGTGAGACGATTTTGTTTTTTGGTCAGAGCTGGTGTGCTTTAACAACAGCTGGTCAGAGCTGCTGTGCTTTAACAATGAATTCCTGATAGAGATTGTCCATATGGAGGACAATTTTTAGGGTAGGATGAAGCTGCAGTGTTGGAGGATTTATTGTATAGTCAAAATCTGTCTGTGTGAGACTCAAAACAATTACAGGGTTTCCGTGGGGTCTTAAAACGTCTTAAAAAGTTTAAAATTTAAAAATCTAAATTGTAGGCCTTAAAAAGTCTTAAATTCGCTGTTCTAGGTCTTAAATAGGTCTCTGTAAATATTTTTGCACAGGTCTTATTTTCCGATGTCTATGTAACGCAACATCTAATGCTTATCTAAATTCTTTTTTGTTGTTGTTGCTTGGTTTTCGTGGTGTTGTAGTTTTTTTTTCACTAGTCCAAATGTAATTTGCAGTATTAACTACAAATGAGACCAACATGCAATAGCCAATCAGCTTTCTGTTATTGAACTGAAATTTTTGGAGATTCGAGCGAACAGTTTGCGCGGCGCCACATTTAATTTGAGTTGAATATGAATCACTTTGAAGAGATTTTGTCTGAAACAGGTACACCAGTGTACAGACATCTTTATTATCCGTCCATAGGGATAACCAGATGAACAATAATTCTTGGCTACAAATTGCAACAGTCGTGGGAAAGGAGGAACGTTTTTGTAGAAATTTTGAAAAACTTGAGGGAAAAATTTGTTAAAACCAAAAAGACAGGCCATGCAAAAATGGAGACCCAGGTGGTTTTAATATTACAGAACATGATTTTCCGCCAGTTATAGGTTTTACGCTGATGTAAATATTACAATTTTGAATTTAAAACAATTTAACTGTTACAAACTAAAATTAAGGAACAAATTATTTCTTTGATAACTGGAAAGGAATATTTGAACCTTTACAGTATACTGATGCCCTGTTTTTCTAGGCTTTATTAGTGATAATGGTCAGGAATATTGGATCATTATTGCCTTTTTAGCTTATAAGTAGAGGACAGAAACTAGCCAGACAGTAATGTGTGAATGTGAATTGTTGAGTGGGAAAAAATAAAAAACGTCAGTATTTTTTAGTAAGTGTGCTTTTTTTTTTTTTTTTTTTTTGCTTTTATTCTTTTCATAATAGAAAGTATAATTGTAGAGCAACCCATGATCTGTTGTCACAAATCGATTATGTTTACTTTACTCGTTTAAAAATGTAAGTTTATTGAACATGAAACCGTTAAGTTGTCCCCTCAAAATAATCGTAGGAATTGAGTTGTTTAAACTCCTTTTAAATAAGTAGTGTGAACAAGCAGCAAAAGTCATTTTTTTAAGTGCACACTGTAAAAAATTGCTGGGTTTCACACAATTTCTTTATGGTGTGCAAACACAAATTGATTGTTAACTTAAATTGTTTTCAAATTTAAGCTGATTGAACATGAAACAATTTAGTTGTCCCCCAAAAATCGTAATAATTGTGTTGTTTCAACTCATTTTAAATAAGTAGTTTTGACTGTAAGGTTGAACTGACATACTAAATATCAAGATATACAGTTGAAGTCAGAATTATTAGCCCCCCTTTGAATTTTTTTTTCTTTTTTTAAATATTTTCTAAATAATGTTTAACAGAGCAAGGAAATTTTCACAGCATGTCTGATAATGTTTTTACTTCTGGAGAAAGTCTTATTTGTTTTATTTCGGCTAGAATAAAAGCAGTTTTAAATTCTTTAAAAACATTTTAGGGACAAAATTATTAGCCCCTTTAAGCAAATTTTTTTTCGATAGTCTACAGAACAAACCATCATTATACAATAACTTGCCTAATTACCCTAACCTGCCTAGTTAACCTTATTAACCTAGTTAAGGCTTTAAATGTCACTTTAAGCTGTATAGAAGTGTCTTGAAAAACATCTAGTCAAATATTATTTACTGATAATAAATCAGTTATTAGAGATGAGTTATTAAAACTATTATGGTCAGAAATGTGTGTAAAAATCTTCTCTGTGTTAAACAGAAATTGGGGGAAAAAATAAACAGGGGAGCTAATAATTCAGGGGGGCTAATAATTCTGACTTCAACTGTATATGAAGAGTTCAGATGCAAAACCTTCTAAATCCATCAGACCTCTTTTCTTGTAAATGAGCGTTTTCTATCAGGCTCCTCTGATTAGGTTCAAAAGTTTTATTTTATATGTAATGATAGGGTTATTAGCTAGTAAATTTTTCAAAAATGTCACTTTAGACAGTTCTTTGTTTTTTAATGAGGTAAATTTTTTTAATTATTGTCAAAATCAGCTAAATCCACTTCTGCTTTTTTAGCAAAAACTTTTAAATCCACCTATTGAGACAAGACATTGTAATTAGTTGAAAAATCACTAAAGATGTCATTAGAAATTATTTTACCAAACATAAAACACATACACAAACCACCTAAAATTAAAAATACTTATCTGTGAGGTAAGTGGCAGTTCATTCCTCTGTGGTGACCCCTGATAAACCAGGGACTGAGCAGAAGGAAAATGAATGAATAAAATCTATCAAGTAAATCAATAACATTAAAATTGACATTAATAAGATTCTAACAATCTGTTGTCATTTCTGATATTTGGGATTTAGATTTAATGTAAGTAGAGCAATGTAAACATTGCAAACATTGTAATAGGCTTGTTAGATTTAAACAATATAGTGTAAAAACGTTGTGAAACATCAATATCTGTGCATTGTTCATTAATATAAAAAGCTTATCAGACGTATAGATAATATGAAGTAATACAAATAATGTATAATTTTATACATTATATTTATCTTTTATAAAATAGCTTACATTAGCAAAAAGAACACAAGGTAGGTCTACTGGGCAAAAAGGGAATGCCTCTCAGAGACTTTTAGAAGCTGTCATTCATTCATTCTCACCATACTCAAGGTCTTGGTCTGTTTTTCATCTCTTGTTTATCCTCATCCACGCGGGATTAAAGAACAGCATCTTAACTTCGTCTTTCGTGAAACGCAGTTGCCGTTTATTGTATAGTAAATCAGACTCATTGAAAGTAGCGTCTCTGCGCAAAAAAACATTATGAATGCATGCTACATTTCCGACTGTACATTGTGTTTTTTTTTCTTATAATGCACAAAGTTTTGGGGTTAGGGGCGTTTTCATTTGCCATTCAGTGTCAGTCGGACCGGTTTATGCAGTTTATCGAACTCCATCTTTTAAAATCGTCTTCTGAATTTGAATAAAACAGTCTCCTCATAGAAGCCGGCTTATCAGCACGCTGCTACATTGAAAACATGTGATTCGAAATGCGCCTTCTGATTGGTTCATGGATTATAGCGGCTTTTGCTGTCAAAGGCAAGTGGTGTTTAGAGGCTTTTGCCAACAAACTGTTATTTCTGAATGGGCTGACGCTGCCATTTAGATTATTTGAAGCAAAAATATTTGTTAAACATGTAGTACGTGCCTAAAGCATTCGCTCAATGTCATTATCTCATTTTTAGCGGAAATGGCGTTTAGCGGCTTTTGCATCTGAACTCATCATATCTTGAAGATATATATATATATATATATATATATATATATATTTTTTTTTTTTAAATATTAGCTATAGTTATGACAGTTATTTTCTTGAAATACTAAAGCAAAGAACAATAATTTACCTTTATTTTTTAGAGTCTAAATGGATTCTTTTTTTGATTAGAATTGGATTGAAATGAAGTTAATCAATAAAACAATTGCTAATTGAAAACTGTGAAACATACTGAGTTTCAAAAGTATGAGAAAGTCGAGTAGGTTTTATTTAAATGTATTACTTTTAATATTAGATCGAAACAACTATAAAATAGAAGCTCAAGCTATAACCATTTCACTTTTTGACTTTTTGAAATAGATTATCTGTTGTATTTACTTCACATGATCAGTTTTATTCGTGTACAGTGGTAACACAAATCAGTTCATTTCCGTTTTTTGTGATCCCTTCTCTTACATTTGTGTTCTTCTGTTGAACACTAAAAGAAGATATTTTGAAAAATGTTGGAAAGCTGTAACCATTGACTTCCTCTTTTCTTTCTACACTGTAAAAAAATATCTGTTAATGAACAGTTTCCATATTTTGTGATTCACAAGTGTTTTCCATTTATTTACAGTTGTGAATTGCATTATGAGATGTTGATCTCTGCTCTGTCAAATTTTTGATGTTGAAAATTCACCTTTGCAGTTCAACAAAGTGACTTTTATTAGCATCTTAGTAGTTTGAAATAATATGACAAATGAGAAATTATATAGAGAGAATTAAGTCTGTAAAATAGCAGAAAAAGCAATGGCAGTTTATTGGCACCATTCACAACACCAATACAGACAATATATCACTTTACACTATTATAAATATCAATAAAAGTCAACTTTTGACATTAAACGTTGTTGGAGGAAAGATCAAGATCCCATAATGCAGTTCAAAAGCATAAATAAAAAAAAAACATGAGTTAAGAAATAAGCAAAACTGTTCATTTAAATATAGTTTTATAATGTAATATTGATGTACAAATTTCAAAGAATCAAACATTTTATTGAAACCTAGACATTTACATATTTTTATTTTTAAAATGGAGATTGTAAGTTCGTTGTTTCAATTATTTTTAGTTCATGTAACTAATATAGTTAAAAATGAAGCTTTATTGGAAAGTCTTACCATTGATTTAAAGTTTTAAAGACAAAAATTACTTTTAGTTTTACTTAACTATGAGCCTAAACTAATTTGAAATATAAATGCAAAAGTACATCAATGATGCTAAAATAAAACTGCTCAGCAAACCATATCATCATGTTTCACATCTAAAATCAGCATATTGGTTCAGTGGACACTTGGCTTGACCTTCGACTGGACATTTAAGAGACCTGTAAATGTTTCTCCAGACCAACAGGACTAACTTAAGTTCCCAGTAAAGCTTTTGAGTTGAATATAAACAATGAATCTCTAACAGCGGCTGTTCTGAAACACTGAACCGAGATCAGACAGACTCGCCGCTCCGTGACCTCTTTTCTCTCTCAAACACACACGGTCTGATCGCACTAAATCTGACGCCGCTGTCATCTTTTATCCCGCTCGCCATCTTTTACAGCCTCCTCACAAAACACATGCTAACCGGCGCCAGTCAGAACTCTGATTGATATCAATGAGCTGATTATTACTCTTTGATAAGATCATAAAGATCGGTTTAAAGCCTTTAGTGCATCTTTTTTTCTTTTTTGGACTTTCTTGCTCATCTTTTGATTTTTTGATTTTTTTTTTGTTCTTCTTTAAAATTTTTTTTAAATTATTATAGTTGTTATGCATTAATATTATAAATAACTGGCGATGCGGTGGCGCAGTACGTAGTGCTGTCGCCTCACAGCAAGAAGGTCGCTGGTTCGAGCCTCAGCTGCGTCAGTTGGCATTTCTGTGTGGAGTTTGCATGTTCTCCCCGTGTTCACGTGGGTTTCCTCCCGGTGCTCCGTTTTCCCCCACAAGTCCAAAGGCATGCGGTACAAGTGAATTGAGTAAGCTAAATTGGCCATAGTGTATGAGCGTGAATGAGTGTATGGGTGTTTCCCAGTGATGGGTTGCGGTTGGAAGGGCATCCGCTGTCGATCTCAGTTGTAAGAGCAACAAATAATAACTTGACTTCTAGTTGATCATTTGGAAAAGTGGCAGAAGGTAGATTTTTCCAATTATTCATCTGTTGAGCTGCATCCTAATCATCACAAAACTGCAGAAGACCTATTGGAACCCGCATGAACTCAAGATTCTTACAGAAATCAGTCAAGTTTGGTGAAGGAAAAATCATGGTTTGGGGTTACATTCAGTATGGAGGCGTGTGAGAGATCTCCAGAGTGGATGGCAACATCAACAGCCTGAGGCATCAAGACATTTGTGCTGCCCATTACATTACAAACCACAGGAGAGGGCAAATTCTTCAGCAGGACAGCGCTCCTTCTCATACTTCAGCCTCCACACTAAAGTTCCTGAAAGCAAAGAAGGTCAAGGTGCTCCAGGATTGGCCAGCCCAGTCACCAGACATGAACATTATTGAGCATGTCTGAGGTAAGATGGAGGCATTGAAGATGAATCCAAAGAATATTGATGAACTCTGAGAGTCTAGCAAGAACGCTTTCTTTGCCATTCCAGATGACTTTATTAATAAGTGATTTGAGTCATGTCAGAGATGTATGGATGCAGTCCTCCAAGCTCATGGGAGTCAGACACAATATTAATTCTTTTTGGACTGCACCATGACTTTATATTCTATACTGTACATTATTTCTGTTAACTGTCAAGACTTTTGTCTAAGCAAAGTCAGAGCTTACTGTCCTAATTAAATAATTAATAATCAAGGCATGATCGTTTTTTATTTTGATAAAATAAGTGTAATATAAAGGACTTTGCCTTTCATATAAGCCACTTCTGATACCAAATGATCAACTAGAAGTTATTATTTGTTGTTCCTCACATTTGGACAGGCGACAAGACTTTTGTCAGGTAGTGTCAGGGTTCATACGGTCATGAAAAACCTGGAAAAGTCATGAAATTTTGACATGGCATTTTCCGGGCCTGGAAAAGTTTTGGAAAAACAGAAAAACCCACAAAAGTTTTGGAAAAGTCATGGAAAACAGATATCTGTACTTGAATATAGGTTATTTACTTATTTTCTGTCCTTGGCCAATCACATACTCTCACATTATTAGTGCGGTGTAAGCATTATATAAATAAAGTTTACATAGATATAAATGTAAGCTGAAACTAAATTGATTGTTGCATGTTTTACCATATGCTGTATTTTAACATGTATTGTTTTTTTTTCCACGCATATGTATACATTGCATGAAACATTAGGTCATGAACATTGACTTGAAAATCATGGAAAAGTCATGGAATTTTTGTAGCAAAAATGTGTAGGAACCCTGTAGTGCAGGGGTGTCCAAACTCGGTCCTGGAGGGCCGGTGTCCTGCATATTTTAGTTTCAACCCCAATTAAACACACCTGAATCAGCTAATCAAGCTGTTTCTAGGTATACTAAAAACATCCAGGCAGGTGTGTTGAAGGAAGTTGGAGCTAAACTATGCAGGACACCGGCCCTCCAGGACCGAGTTTGGACACCCCTGCTGTAGTGTATCGCTCATTGTGTACATCGCTTAATTCCACTAATGTTCATTTATCAAAAATCATTTAAATTTTGCTTTATTTAATGCTAGTTTATAAAAATACACCTTTTCATTGCTTGTTTGTGTTCTTCTTTTTTAATTAAAAGTAACTTTTTGGAGTTTTGCAGAACTTTAGGGACAATTCAGATGGCTTTGACATTTTTTAACTCATTTATTAAAACCACAAGTTACACATTTATTCTGTTAAACTCTCTGAAGTGTCTTGACCTATAGACTCTCCGTTTGTTTTTACAAGCTGAAGGTCAGAAAGTCTGTGCCAAGAACAGACCATTAATTAAAGTGTGAAACGTGTCGCATTGACTCAATACAAAGCTCTGTTCATTTAGTTTCAGACAGTAAAATGCTGCATTTTAATTGAGTTCTCCGTTTTAATTAACAGTGGAATATCTGAATATTTTCAGCATAGATATCTGTCTAATAAAGGTGCGTTTGGTTAGTAGTGTAATTTGTGAAATGTGCAGGGAAGCGCTGTATGGGATTGGTGGATCTGGACCGCAGCTGGGCAGCAGAGGCTCATGGGTATTCTGTGAGGGTGATGACCATGATCCCCGAGGGATGTTCACCTAAGAACAATATGCTGGTTGGAGAACCGACAGGATAACACCAGCTCACTGAGAAATCCTTTTTTCAAGATGACACCGGACTACAAATACCTCAGCGGACATGTTTTTAATGGTTATTTTCATTGTTTTATGTTTCTCTTTGAGTTTTAACAGGATAGATCATCAAAAACATTGCTTTAAGTCATAATTTAATCATTTAAAGTCTTGTTTATGCAGTTTTTTAAGTGCCACATCTTTAAATAATGTTTGTGCGTAACCATTACATTAAAACGTTGATTACATTGATTCAACTTTGTTTTTTTAATGCAAAATTATCAAAGACTGGTCCTGTGTGATGTCTTGCATATTCCAAGGTTTTTGGTTAATTCAATTCAATTCATCTTCATTTCTATAGCGCTTTAACAATGTAGATAGTGTCAAAGCAGCTTAACATAGAAGTTCTAGTAAATTGATACTGTCAGTCCAGTTGAAGTTCAGTTCAGTTTAGTTCGGTGTGGTTTAATTTTCAGTGCTGAAAGTCCAAACACTGAAGAGCAAATCCATCGATGTGCAGCTCCACAAGTCCCAAACCAAATTAAGCAAGCCAGTGGTGACTGGCGAGGAACAAAATGCACCAACTGACGAAAGTGAAAACCTCGAGAGATACAAGGCTCAGTTGGGCACAACTATTTCTCCTTTAGCCAAACTTCTTGTGCAGAGCTGCAGTCTAGGCGCTGTAAAATCCTGGACGTCCATCATGGAGATTATATTATATTATATTACATTATATTATATTTCTTGGGGGGTTTAGTGAAAAAACTATGTAAAATTCATTGTAATATAATAACAAAATGCCCAGATATTTAGTTTTTGAGTCTAATTAAGTAGTAAATAATATAGGGCTGTACTATTATTTAATTTAATTCATTTATTTGTACACATTACAAGATGGTGATGTTTACAAAGTAAATACATAATAGATCATTCACCATGTAATAGTAGCTATAGTTTATTGCATAGATTTTTCATTAATAAATGAATTGATGATGGTTTAAAATCTATGAGACATGTTGCTTTGGGACCATTCTATGATAATTTTGCATCTGGGGTGCTGGAATAATACCAGGTATGTGAATTCATTCATTCATTTTCCTTCGGCTTAGTTCTTTAATCAGTGGTCACCACAGCGGAGTGAACCACCAATTATCCCAGCATATGTTTTATCCAGCGGATGCCCTTCCAGCTGCAACCCAGTACTGGGAAGCACCCATAAACTCTTGCATTCACACACACTCATACACTACGGCCAATTTAGTTTCTCCAATTCACCTATAGTGCATGTCATTGGATTGTGGGGGAAACCAGAGCACCCGGAGGAAACCCACGCCAACATGGAGAGAACATGTTAACTCCACACAGAAATGCTAACTGACCCAGCCGGAAGCCAGTGACCATCTTGCTGTGAGTGTGTGAATAATAACCAAATTAGATTTTTGGGTGAACCTTTTTCATGATTGCAAAAACCTTATTTTTAGAGAGAGAGCTCACTTCAATTAAAATGTATTGGCATGTTTGTCATTCTGAACTTGTTGTATGTATTGTTCTTCTATAAAACACAAAAAGAGATCTTTACTTCACTAAGTCAAAGGGGGTTTATACCAACAACAGAAAGAAGCACCATAAAACTACAATGTATCTTTCAAAGATTCACCATAACTTTGTTTGAGGACGGAATCTAAATTAAGATGTGCTTTACTGATGCTTTTTACACTATTTATACACCATTTCATGCTGAACACGAGCTTTGACGTTCTCTCTGACATTTATGTTTCACAGAAGAAAGAAAATAACACTGGTTTTGAACGACACTGGAGTCATGACGAGATAAAAACTGATTTTTAAGTGTATTATTCCAAAAGCATGCGCTGCTTCCTATTGTAAAATTTTGCAAAGCAGTGTAGTTTGTTAGTCATTTATAAAGCACATTTTAAAACAACAATTGTTGAGCAAAGTGCTGTACAAAACAATAAAATAAGAAAAAAGCATCATAAATACCAAAAAAATAAAAAAAAATTCAGCTGTTATAAAACACTTGAGATGCAAATATGATTTAAGCTTAGATTTAAACAAAAAAAAAGAGATAATGTTAGAAATTCCTACATACACTCACTGGCCACTTTATTAGGTACACCTTTTCAACTGCTCAATGCAAATTTCTAATCAGCCAATCACATGACAGCAACTCGATGCATTTAGGCATGTAGACTGAGTAGTCTGAGTGTTTCAAAAACTGCTGATCTGCTGGGTTTTTCACACACAACCATCTCTAGGGTTTACAGAGAATGGTCTGAAAAAAGAGTGAACAGCAGTTCAGTGGGCGCAAATGTCTTGTTGATGTCAGAGGAGAATGGCCAGACTGGTTCCAGCTGATAGAATAGCAACAGTAACTCAAATAGCCACTCGTTACAACCGAGGTGTGCAGAAGATCATCTCTGAATGCACAACACGTCCAACCTTGAGGCAGATGGGCTACAGCAGCAGAAGACCACACCGGGTGCCACTTCTGTCAGCTAAGAACCGGAAACTGAGGCTACAATTCACACAGGCTCACCAAAATTGGACAATAGAAGATTGGAAAAACGTTGCCTGGTCTGATAAGTCTCGATTTCTGCTGCAACATTCAGATGGTAGGGTCAGAATTTGGCATCAACAACATGAAAGTGTAGATCCATCCTGTCTTGTATCAACAGTTCAGGCTGGTGGTGGTGGTGTAATGGTGTGGGGGATATTTTCTTGGCACACTTTAGGCCCATTAGTACCAATTGAGCATTGTGTCCACACCACAGCCTACCTGAGTATTGTTGCTGGCCATGTCCATCTCTTAATGACCACAGTGTACCAAACTTCTGATGGCTACTTCCAGCAGGATAACGCACCATGTCATAAAGCGCAAAACATCTCAGACTGGTTTCTTGAACATGACAATGAGTTCACTGTACTCAAATGGCCTCAACAGTCACCAGATCCAATCCAATAGAGCACCTTTGGGATGGGGTGGAACAGGAGATTCGCATCATGGATGTGCAGCCGGCAAATCTGCAGGAACTTTGTGATGTTATCATGTCAAAATGGAGCAAAATCTCTGAGGAATATTTCCAGTACCTTGTTGAATCTATGCCATAAAGGATTAAGGCAGTTCTGAAGGCAACTTGGAACTACTAAGGTGTACCTAATAAAGTGGCCGGTGAGTGTATATTTTGGCTTCATCTATTCTAAACAGGTAATGTCTCATTACTTTCCCACTAAATTTGCATGCTCTGTGTTTGTTTGTTAAAAAGAGACAAAAACCAGCACGCCCTTCGATAAATTAAACATGACTTTGGCAAATCAGCCAGTGAATTGTGTAAAAGCACCTTGCACCCTCTCCTCCGCCATTATCTGGTATTATGCGCAAAACAAAAGAGTCTCAAAAGAGCCGCTTTCCCCCAAGTTATTACCAATGTAAAATTATTCATTGTAATTTGCTCTTCTCTCACATAAAAAAAAAATAGAGAAAAAGCCGAGACGTCACTCCTGAGCTTTGTCTCAAAGTGTTTGATTAAAAGTATTGAAAGTAAACAGCAGCAGGTATGTTCAGCGAATCCCTAGTGTCAGGAGACTTCGAGGGGTTAATATTTATGAAATGGAGCGTGCATGGATTAATCTGACCACGGTTATGAATATTTGATTAGGCCACGGCTCACACAAATGTCACTTGGTCGAGAGCATACAATGATGTATGAACTATTCCTGAAGCTTAACTTTGGCTGTGTTTGGCTTCAAACAGGCCTCGGGTTTTGCTACAGAAGACTCTCACGTTTGGGATACAGAGATGAGATCTGTTCCTCTGCCATGAGGAGGTGCACAACCTTTAAGCTTTAAGACGCCAAGCTAGGCAAAGCTCATCTAAATTCTGCAAGCGAAGTCAATCTCCCAGAGTGTGAAAGACTGGAGACGGGGGCACCTTCCAGAGAGCTGGAGTCATTTTCGGTGGGAAACGCTGCTGTATTCCCCAAGGTTTGGCTCTGGGTCTTTTCTAAATGTACACGATTGCGAGTACATACTGGAAAATATGGGTTAGTTTTAAGTGCATTACTGTTATTCTGTCTAAAAATGTTTCTAATGCTTTTTTTTCTTGTCAGAACACAAAATATGATGCAATACACCAAAATCTGACATTACGCAATTCTGAAGGAAAAAAAACGCCTCATGTAAAGTCGAGACTGAAGGCAGAAGTGTAGGTGTAAGTCAAGCTTTGGTATTGAGTATTATTTTTTTCCAATGAAAATGTTAAAAGTAAACCTGTTTATGAACACAATATTCTGTAATAATTGAACTGCTGACTTAACGTATGAAATTAAACATCTCTTTGGCATACAGTGCATCCGGAAAGTATTCATAGCGCTTCACTTTTCCAAATTTTGTTTATGTTACAGCCTTATTTCCAAAATAAATTTAATTCATTTATTTCCTCAAAATTCTACAAACAATCCCCCATAATGACAATGTGGAAAAAGAGTTTTTGAAATTGTTGCAAATTTATTAAAATAAAAAACCTGAAAAATCACATGTACATCAGTATTCACAGCCTTTGCCGTGAAGCTCTAAATTGAGCTCAGGTACATTCTGTTTCCACTGATCATTCTTGAGATGTTTCAGCAGCTTAATTGGAGTTCACCTGTGGTAAATTCAGTTGATTGGACATGATTTGAAAAGGCATACACCTGTCTATATAAGGCCCCAGGGTTGACTGTGCATGTCAAGGCACAAACCAAGCATGAAGACAAAGGAATTGTCTGTAGATCTCCGAGACAGGATTGTCTCGAGGCACAAGGCTGGGGAAGGTCGCAGAAAAATGTCTGCTGCTCTGAAAGTTCCAGTGAGCACAGTGGCCTCCATCATCCGTAAGTGGAAGATGTTTGGAACCACCAGGACTCTTCCTAGAGCTGGCCGGCCATCTAAGCTGAGTGATTGGGGGAGAAGGGCCTTAGTCAGGGAGGTGATCAATAACCCAATGGTCACTCTGTCTGAGCTCCAGCGTTCTTCTGTGGAGAGAGGAGAACCTTACAGAAGGACAACCATCTGTACAGCAATCCACCAATCAGGCCTGTATGGTGGAGTGGCCAGACGGAAGCCACTTTCCACCTGGAATTTGCCAAAAGGATCTGAAGGACTCTCAGACCATAAGAAACTAAATTCTCTGGTTTGATGAGACTAAAATTGAACACTTTGGAGTAAATGGCAGGCGTTACGTTTGGAGAAAACCAGGCACCGCTCATCACCAGGCTAATACCATCCCTACAGTGAAGCATGGTGGTGGCAGCATCATGCTGTGGGGATGTTTTTCAGCAGCAGGAACTGGAAGACTAGTCAGGATAGAGGGAAAGATGAATACAGCAATGTACAGAGACATCCTGAATGAAAACCTGCTTCAGAGTGCTCTTGACCTTAGACTGGGGCGACGGTTCATCTTCCAGCAGGACAATGACCCAAAGCATAATGCCAAAATATCAATGGAGTGGCTTCACAACAACTCGGCCCAGCCAGAGCCCAGACCTAACATATAAAGCCCAGACCTGTTACATAAAAAAATGTGGAAAAAGTCAAGCACTATGAATACTTTCCGGATGCACTGTAAATCTGACTGAATCAGGGCAATTTTGGTTTTTGATTCCTTTCTGAATGTGAGCATCATTATTCTCGCTATGCAAATTTGCGGTAGTCTCTCTTCACAATGATTTTTGTAGTTGTAAATAATATAAACATTATTAGTGTGTATTTTTACAAGAAGGTCTTTCTTCAGAATTTCATTTTTAAAAGAGATTGTGCTTATCCTATTATTCTCCTTTTTTCAAGATGTAAGCCTCGTGTTCGTAGAATGTCTGTAAAGATTCTTCAAAGACAATGTAGTATACCATACTGTGAATGCACAGTTTTGTGTTTCTTTAAAGGTCTCGAGAAGTGCTTTAAAATGTGCATTTTTATTCAATGTTTGACGTAATCTCAAATATGAAGTAAGGGTGGGACATAGTGTTGCTCCTCACCTTTTTAAAAAACAGCCATTAGCATTTTGTTTTATCACCGCTCTGCCAGTGAGAGTGGTTGAGCTCAAGTGCATCAAATGAACATAGGCTTGAAGGGGGCGGGGCATGTCAGATACTAGAGAGCTTTTGATTGGTCACGATTTGATTTTGAAACTGAAGGTATGAGGTGACATGAATAAAACCGTTGATCCATTTAGGCTGAAGTGACATACTATAAGCTTTGCATGTTTAAATCAGTTTTATATCTTCCAAATGCAAATGTTGTCTCTGTTTTAATGCACACTAGGATATAGATATCTTAAAATCAAATAATACTGATACTAACATCTAAAACACTTTATTTTAATTTCATGGGAATTTTAAATGCAAATGAGCTGCTGTTTGCAGAAGAAGGCAGAGACTTTACAGCATGCGTTTTACATACTCTCAAGATGAACGTCTGATTGGTTTTATGTCTGTCATTCTCATGTTATTAACAAAGTAAATGATAATGTGAGTTTATTATTATTCGTTATCTGTTTTATAGTCAGTTTATACTTCTAATCCAAAGCGAATGCACAGAAAAACGGACTGCACAACACAACAAGATTACATCAAAATTGCACATTTTTACACAATTGGTTGTGTAATATGATATCTCAAACTACTAAAAATGTCAGTCTTGACCTCCATCAAACGTAGAGCTAAATTTCCCAACCAAATAGTTAATAGTGTTAATAAAAGTGTTTAATAAATGCAAATACGGTAAAACATTAATCAACAAATACTTTATACGCTGTAAAAAATAAATCCGTAAGATTTATGGTAAAAACCCGGCAGTTGTGGTTGCCAGTATCTCACCGTAAAAAATACAGTACAAACCGTAAAAGTAATTTCTCATTTTTACAGTAAACTACCGTATTTCATAAATTTATAGAGGTAATAGAGTGCAGGAACTATGACGTCACCTTGTACGCTAATCGGCTGCTAGCATAAAACTGGTTCCCTCGATAAAATCTCTATAGGATTTTCCCATAGGCTTTTCGAAGATTGCAAATAATAAGCTCTGTGTTCAAACACAGTTCATTACACTTACACGTTTTGTCCAGCCGAATAATCCTCACACGAAAATACAACTTTTAGCACTTTTGGATCTTGAATGCAAACGCAAGAACTGAAAAGCTAACATTAGGCTATAAACGGACTACAGCCTTCGGGCTGCTCGCCTGTGACGTCAGCACCACCCTGCTACAGACAACTCTTCAAGCTTATTTGAAGAAATATGGTCCATGACAAAGATTTACTCTCTCTGTTTATTATATTATAATCCACTATAATATTATAAACAAATATATACGCAAAAGCACATAGACCTATGTACCTTTTGGATAGTTTTTATGTGGGAAATACATTTTGTTTTGCTTTACGGTTGTAAAAGTTTTAAAACTGTATTTATAAATATGCCTACATAGTATTATCTTAAGACATGTTTAAATAAGTATATCGCTCGTGTGCGCACAGCCCGCTTACCCTAGTAATAGACGACAGAAATGAGGCGTGAGCTGGCTAAAGTCTAATGTTATATGCCTGCGAGTTCCATCATGGACACAGAACAACATTCAGTATTCTTTTTTGTCACTGAGTACAGCGAAAAGCAGCCCATACAGTCACACATGCTATACATTTTAAGGAGGAGTGTAAATATTGCAGTTATGACAGAGTTAAATGTGTTCAGATGAAGAAAAAAAACGACGAGAAATCTATTGATCACGTTAATATGTATGTATTTTTACACATTTATTCACACATTTGCATTACTGAGAGCAGGAAAGAGACAGGCTGCACTGGTAAGCAGTATCCCCATAATATCGTTTAATTAAAATAAATGATCAACAAATTAGTCTGTCTAAACAGTCTTTACAAGTGAAGGCATTATCTACACACAATATGATTTCCCAATTAGAAAAATACTACAACTATAAAAAACTATTAATGAAAACTTACTTTAATAACAGACAAATCCAAATGCCCAACACAAGCGAGCTGCGCTCCAGACCAGTTCAGCTGGATGACGTATAATGTCTCCGACACTGCCTGTAGTCCCGTTTAGCAACTTGATAGCAACCATCTTTTTAAAGAAGCGTAACCGATTAAAAAAATCAAGAGTGTGATGTGACTGATGTGTTTTATGTCATAGAATAAAACGCGAAAGTATCTTGAGTTTGTGATTGCCATGAACCTTATTTAAGCGATTTAACTGAAATTCCATTGAAAAAACCCATTGACTTTGGGACGATGGAACCGGAACTGCTAAAATGCTAACTCGCTTCCGGGTTTTTGCATACAAATTGACGTCATAGTTCCCCCACTCTATAGCCCCGTTTACACTAATGCATTTTCGTTTTAAAACGCACAAGTTTTGCTACGGTTACGACATCTGTCCACACTACGCCGGAGTTTTCGAGCCCCAAAAACGGAGCGTTTTGAAAACGCTGGAGAGGTTGTTTTCATTCTAAAACGCTGCTGCTCCGTCTCAGTGTAGATGGTGGAAAACGGAGACATCTGAAAACGGAGGCGTGGCTGCTGAGATTCGCTACCTGATTGGGGCTTTTGGGTCATTGCGTATCCTTCCTTGTTTGCACTATTGTCCGTTTTAGGCGCCATTGTGCAGTTAAACTCTGCCTTTTTTACTACAGCAGCTGCATATATTCACAAGAGGCAAGCTATTGTTCGAGCACTCGCTAATCGCTCGCGTTCATCGTTCAACCAGCGTTTGTTGACTAACAATAACTAAATGCCGAGCGAGACACATGCTTCCTGTTTATACTTGAACGCGCATGCCCAGAGTGCGCGAATGGTCACGTGATATACGTTTTTGGTGGAGTAGCGTGGACAGAGATATGTTTAGAAACGCTAGTATGGACGCGGATTGTTTTTGATCTAAAACGCCATTTCAAAACGAAAACGCATTAGTGTAAACGGGTTCTATATGTCTGTATTTTGAATTACCAACATCTACACATCACATCTTTTGTTACACAGATAGACACGTTTACGCAGCCATATGCAGGTGGTGATGAGAAAGTTACATAATGAACCAATGCTCAACTTTTCCCACAAGCAGAAAAGTGTATAGAAGGTGCTCAGTGTCATTTCACACAGCTAGTAAACACCAGTATAGTATATACACATAAAACTAAAGTCATGAAATAAACATTGTTTATCAACATTAGATGTAACATAAATCTCTAATGTACATAACTGATGGGGAAACAACTAAAAAGATCCATAATAATGTCAGCAAAAAGCATAGAAAGTGGTGTGCCATGCATGAATTCTGGGAAAGTCAACTTACGGTTATTCGCCGTATACATTAAGTAAACATGCTGTTAACCAGGTTACGGGTTTTTACTGTAGCATTCTTTTACAGTTTTTTTACCGCTGAAATGATGGCTATTTTTTACAGTGTAGTGTATTGTTACACTGAATGACATTTAATTGAGTACCTCAGGGAAATCTTGCTAAAAATAGCTAGGTGAAGGTTATTAAAAAAAAATTAATGACATTCTAATTACAAAAAATAGCTCAATTATATTTTGATTGTGGCACTTAAAAACCCTTTTATATAAAAATGTGAGACATTTTGCACTCTGGTGAAAATTTCTGTTGCATAGAAATATAGTTTCATACAGCGAACTGAGCTGTTAAAAACTTAAAATAACCGGCTTCATATTTGATTTGGAAATAAATGGCTTCAAAAAAACATATTACAACCACTAAATATATTAGAATACCATATAGACTTATGGGTGAGCGTTTGACATCATGTTAGCAACCACCCGAAATGCCTTGGCAACCACATAGTGATGCGCTGAAAGCCCACTCAGCACCTTATCAACCATATAGAGAAATCCTGGCATCCACCCACAAGACCCCAGTGAGATCTTCCTTCTTCAGACAAACGTAATTTGTATATGTGCAGATCTTCACAGGCTTTTTTCCCCTCACAATGCTAATTAAAGTCTGCTAGTGTAGCCGAAACCCAAGAGGAAGGAAAAAGATGCATCAAGGGTGCTGAAAGCGCTGCTCTGATGACAAGTACAGACTGTGCTATTGCTTCCCTCACACTATCTGCTGTTTCCCTCATACAGGAAAGTCACTTTCTTTGGGAAAATATCAGAAGAGCAATGTGCAATTTCACCTATGGCAGGCCGCAGAAATTCATGAGCAAATCAAGCCGCAATCCGCCTTAAATTCATCTGTGACAAAACCTAATCAGAAAGCGCGGCAGGCTCTCCAGTTCTGAAGAGGTTGAAAATGAGTTTTTCTCCAGTGTCACCATTCATCCAGACTGCGGACGTATCTCCATGCATTCAGAGTGACCGTGTCTTTTTCTTAACGTGTCTTTGAAACGTGTGTGTGTGTGTGTGTGTAGTTACACCTGGACTCGTAAACATACACATGAAGTGCGTTTCTTTATCGCGAGACATTACAGATTTAAAAGCACTGTCGTATTGGTGTAGTATGTGGAAGGAATAACCATAGTCAGTGAATAAATACATTTGTATTGAGCTTACTCTTTACGCACGAGCGGGCCCAGCCATTGGAATCTTTTTGGCGTGAGACTTCCGGCGGTCTCATTTACTTCACGTTTTTTAGACGGTAAAACTGTCCGTTATGCTGCTTGATGTTGCAAACTGACATTTTTTTGATATATTATTCTTATTTGATGTATCATAAACACATTTGTTCATAGAGCAAGTAGTTTAACTGTTTTCTGCCATTTATTATTCATAGTCATTTCTCCCAACTGAATCTGAAGTTCTATAACAATCTGAAAAACGAGTGCACTATGGACTAAAATGCTACGAAAAAGTCATTTAAATTAGATGTTGGAATTAAAAGGGGGTAGTTCACTCAAATATGAAAATTATGTCATCGTTTACTTGCTTGTTGCAAGCTTGAGTTTTTTTTCTTTTGTTTAGCACAGAAAGAGATATTTTGAAGAATGTTGGAAATCTTTTGTCATTAGCTCTGTTTCCATGCAAAGATTTCTAAGCAAAAATCTTGAATATCGCATAAAACATTTGAGAATTATTCACCGTTTCCATCCAATAAGTCGAAGTTAACAAAATCATCGCTTAATAAACGCACAAAATATTAAAGAGAAAAAGAGTATCTCCGTGCATACAGAGTGACCGTGTCTTTTTCTTAATGTGTCTTTGAAACGTGTGTGTGTGTGTGTGTGTGTGTGTGTGTAGTTCATGCACACCTGGACTCGTGAACGTACACATGAAGTGTGTTTATTTATCGTGAGACATTACAGATTTAAAAGCACTGTCGTATTGGTGTAGTATGTGGAAGAAATAACCGTATAGTCAGTGAATAATTACATCTATATTGAGCTTACTCTTCACATTCTGTACAAGCGGGCGCAGCCATTGGAATCTTTTTGGCGCAAGACTTCCGGTCTCATTTACTTCACGTTTTTTAGACGGTAAAACAGTTCGTTATGCTGCTTGATGTTGCAAACTGACTTTTTTTGATATATTATTCTTATTTGATGTATAGTCATAAACACATTTGTTCATAGAGCAAGTAGTTTAACAGTTTTCTGCCATTTATTATTCATAGTCATTTCTCCCAACTGAATCTGAAGTTCTATAACAATCTGAAAAACGAGCGCACTATGGACTAAAATGCTACGAAAAAGTAATTTAAATTAGATGTTGGAATTAAAAGGGGGTAGTTCACTCAAATATGAAAATTATGTCATCGTTTACTTGCTTGTTGCAAGCCTGTTTGAGTTTTTTTTTCTTTTGTTTAGCACAGAAAGAGATATTTTGAAGAATGTTGGAAACCTTTTGTCATTAGCTCTGTTTCCATGCAAAGATTTCTAAGCAAAAATCTTGAATATCGCATAAAACATTTGAGAATTATTCACCGTTTCCATCCAATAAGTCGAAGTTAACAAAATCATCGCTTAATAAACGCACAAAATATTAAAATAAAAAAGGGTATCTCCATGCATACAGAGTGACCGTGTCTTTTTCTTAACGTGTTTTTGAAACGTGTGTATGTGTAGTTCATGCACACCTGGACTCGTGAACGTACACATGAAGTGCGTTTCTTTATCGCGAGACATTACAGATTTAAAAGCACTGTCGTATTGGTGTAGTATGTGGAAGAAATAACCGTATAGTCAGTGAATAAATACATTTGTATTGAGCTTACTCTTTACGCACGAGCGGGCGCAGCCATTGGAATCTTTTTGGCGCAAGACTTCCGGTCTCATTTACTTCACGTTTTTTAGACGGTAAAACAGTTCGTTATGATGCTTGATGTTGCAAACTGACATTTTTTTGATATATTATTCTTATTTGATGTATATTCATAAACACATTTGTTTATAGAGCAAGTAGTTTAACTGTTTTCTGACATTTATTATTCATAGTCATTTCTCCCAACTAAATCTGAAGTTCTATAACAATCTGACCCAGCCGGTAGTCGAACCAGCAACCTTCTTGCTGTGAGGCGACAGTGATAACCACTGAGCCACCATGCTGCCGGTGAGTAAATTATACCCAAATTTTTACTTTTAATGTGAGACTTTGAGTTGAATTTTATGTTGCGTGTAAAAAGAAAAAGTAAAGTATGTAAGAGTTATTTATGTGCATTTTATTTCAAGAATGTGAAATGTTTTCCTTCAATATGGCCATTGTGTTTTGCTATAAAAGTCCTTCAGTGTAAACGCATATTTCATTTTGTTCCTGATGTAAAAAGAAATGAGCCCAACCTGACTTATCGAATATGTATTTTCTGTTCAGGAATCTGTCAGTTCAGATAAAGAAGGCAAAATTATCATAGTAACTTGAAAGCAAGGAGATTTAAAAGGTCTCATGAAATTAAAATAAACTTTTTTTAGATGTTAGTATCGGTATTGATAGTTTTTAGGATATCTATAAGCTAATGTCCACCAAAACAGAGACAAAATTCACGTTTAGAAGATATAAAACTGATATAAACATGTAAAGCTTGTAGTTAGATTTTTTTCACCTCATACTTCAGTTTCTCATCACATCATAACCAATCAAACTCTCTCTAGTATCTTACAAGCCCCGCCCTTTCCAAGACGCTTCTCATTGGTAAAGTCCAGATAGGATACAGTTGTGGATACGCACATCAATATAGCATAATGTTTGTAACACTGTATAACAATAATTCATATTTTTACAGTACTGTGACGGGTTTAGGGTTGGGATGGGGGGGTAGGCGTCAATAAAATACAATTTATTGGGTATTTATTAAATAGCATAATACTCAGTACAGCTTCTGTTTATACATTACTGTGATGGTTGAGTCTAGGGTTGGGGGTAGGGGTAGACGTTAATGAAATACAATAAATGGAAATTTAATAAATGATATAAATAATTCTCGTTAACTTCCAGCCGCAAATGTATCTGATCTAGCAACAACCCTTCTCATTTGCTTTTCATTTGATGCACTTGAGCTCAACCTGTTTATTAAAAAAAGGAAGGAGCTACATTATGTCCCACCCTCTCTTCGTGTTTCGGTTGAGATTACATCGAATAAAAATGCATGAAGCGCTTCACGGGACATTTAAAGTCCTCATGAAATCAAAACTAACCATATTGATTTTGTTAGCTCACATTGCTAGTTCTGTGGTGAACAATTCATTCTTATTAATGTTCAACTTCTCAATAATATTAGTAAAGCAAACATTGGTCCTATATGTGCCGTTTACATATAATTCAATGAATATGGAAAACCAGTGCATGTTTTTACCAAAACTAATATTGGATTTTATTTTAAATGCGTGTTTGTGTAAAACAATATAATTTACACAAAGAAATGATGGGGTTCTTCTCTAAAGAAGTTGTTACTACACCCTGTTTAAAAGCATCATTATGGGCGTTTTACGCTATAACTAATGTGGTTCAAGCGATGGATCTGCGACAGAGAAACACTCGTCAGTACATCGTTCTTTTCGCTGATAGTTCAGCCGCGAGCTACGTGGTTGTTTAGGAAACGCACCCCAGGCTGATGCTCAATTAACATGTCTGAAGAAGGTGCTAGGCCATTAAAAGATTTAAAAACTAAGAGAAGAATTTTAAAAGTGACTCGATAGTGCACAGGCAGCCAGTGCAAACAGCGTAAAGCTGGTGTTATGTGGTCATGTTTCTTGGTACCTGTTAAAAGCCTTGCAGCAACATTTTGAGCTAATTGTAAACGGGATAAGATTTTCTGACTAATCCCAAAGTATAATAGTTCAAGAGTGACAATAGCTCAATCTAGTGGTAAAAAAAGCATGGATTATTGGTTCAAATTTTTTTCTAAATAGAATAGATTTGACTGTTTTTAAAAGTCAAAGCTGAAAGAAGCAGGATTTGACCACTGCATTTATCTGTTTCATTACCCAGAATAACACCCAGATTTTTTTTACCCAAGGCTCCACAGAACAACCTAATTTTTCAAGATTAACTATCGGTGCTCTGGAAGAGTTTGACCGGACGAACAAAATTATTTCAGTCTTACTCTCATTAAAATCTAGAAAGTTCAAAGACAGCCAGGCTTTCACATCCCACAAGCATAGCAGAGTCTCTATAGCCCACTTGAACTTGGTTTTAAAGGCAAGGCAAGGCAAGTTTATTTATATAGCACATTTCATACACAGTGGCAATTCACAGTGCTTTACATAAACAGGAATAAAAAAGGCAAGTGTAAGAAAAAATAAAAACAGATAATAAAAAAACACATAAAAATATGTTAAAACAGGTTGTAAAAGAATGAAAAAGAAGAGAAAAACATAATAGTGGGATTTGTCGGACGTAGCACAGTGCTCATTCTGTAAAGGCACAGCTAAACAGATGTGTTTTCAGTCTGGATTTGAATGTGCCTAATGTTGGAGCATATCTGATCATTTCAGATATGCGAGGGGCGCAGTAGCTGAAAGCCGATTCACCCTGCTTTGACTGAACTCTTGGAATGTCTAGTTTATATGATCCTAAAGATCTGAGTGTTCTTCTAGGTTTGTATTCAGTGAGCATATCTGTAATGTATTGAGGTCCTAGGCCATTTAGTGATTTCTAGACAAGTAATAATACTTTAAAATCTATTCTGAATGTAACTGGGAGCCAGTGTAAAGACCTGAGGACAGGTGTGATGTGCTCTGATTTCCTGGTTCTGGTCAGAATCCTGGCCGCAGCGTTCTGGATGAGCTGCAACTGTCTGACTGTCTTTTGGGAAGGCCCGTGAGGAGGCCGTTACAGTAATCCACTCTGCTGCTGATGAAAGCATGAACAAGTTTCTCTAAGTCTTCACTGGAAACAAAGCATCTGATTCTTGCAATGTTTTTGAGATGATAGTATGCTGATTTACTAACTGCTTTGACATGACTACTGAAACTCAGATCTGACTCCAGAGTCACACCAAGATTCTTGACCTTATTTTTTGTTGTTTGACCTTTAGAGCCAAGGTACGCATTCACCTTGAGAACCTCATCTCTGTTCCCAAACGCAATGACTTCAGTTTTCTCTTTGTTTAATTGAAGAAAGTTTTGGCACATCCAACTGTTCATTTCATCAATGCATTGGCAGAGGGTGTCAATAGTACTGTAGTCATTTGGCAGTAAGGCTAAGTAGATCTGAGTGTCATCAGCATAGCTGTG
Organism: Danio kyathit; assembly: GCA_903798195.1. NCBI lineage: Eukaryota > Metazoa > Chordata > Actinopteri > Cypriniformes > Danionidae > Danio > Danio kyathit. Next base: position 62,119,962 of record LR812519.1, on the reverse strand, counting down.
GTAGGAAATTTGGTTCTTTCTCATTATTTGGCTCAGAGGGAGCAAATAAAGGTTGAACAGGAGAGGTGCCAGAATCGAGCCTTGTGGGACTCCACATGTCATGGGTGTCCACCTTGGCCTATGGTCACCTATACTGACATAGTAACCTCTCCCTTCAAGATAAGATCTGAACCATTTGAGGACCGTTCCAGATAGCCCAACCCAATTTTCCAGCCTATCCAGAAGTATGCTGTGATCGACAGTGTCAAATGCAGCACTTAGATCGAGCAATACCAGCACTGTTAGTTTACCTGAATCTGTATTTAGGCGGATATCATTGATTATCTTTAAAAGAGCGCTCTCTGTACTGTGATGTGCTCTGAAACCAGATTGAAAATTGTCTAAACACCCCTTGGAGTTTAAGAACGTGTTAACCTGGTTTAAAACAACTAAAGGCAGGTAGATTTGGGTGTCAGTGAAAAGACAGACCATGTTTTCTAAAAAATAAAGCCCAGAGGATGCATATATAAGGAGAAAAGAATAGGGGCTAAAAATGATCCAGATTAAGCAATAAATACTATTAGAAATGTATATGTTGACATTACATTATGGAACCTTGCTGTTATGAGTTACCATATTTTTTAAATATGTCATTAAATGATTTTTGTTATTAATATTGCAAATATTTTTGGGCATATAATGTTTGATATGGATTAAATAGTTTTATGAACGTCTTGTAGCAGTTGTTAAAGCTGAAATTTCCACTATATGACACATTGTCTTTCCGTATGAATAGAGTCTTACAGACACGTGTCTTTTTAATATCTCACCATCCTCCACTGCAGCTTGAGCTCTTGTCATCTTTCAGGAATATATCACCTGTGTTAAAGTGTGGAGTTTGAATATGGCACTAAAATGCTCTGAGACGGACTCGGATTTAGATGTGGTCTGGCGTTCTTGCGTTTCTAAGTGTTCACCCGATGAAAATAGAGAGATCTCTTTTCCTGTGCCCTCTGACCAGAGCTATGGGGAAAGTGAACATGAGCCGTAACCCTGCGCACGACTGCTGGAGACCTGAAGCTCAAGTGATGAGTTACAGCCATAAATCTACTCTGCTGTAGTTTAACATGACAAACGCAGGTGCCCTTCTGTCTGAAAAAAAAAAACACCAGCGCTCTTGTCAGATCTGCATGAGGACTGACAAAAAATGGAATTTAAAAGTTCACTATTAAACAAAATGCTTCATTTTAAAGTGTTATTTTTATATGTTAAATGCACTTACTACAGTCATGAGTACATTATACATTGCCAGAAAGGCTAATTGAACCCCTGATCTATTATTTTTGTTTCGTGTGTATTAGCAGTATTCATTTGAGATCGAAATTATTAGTCCTCCTGTGAAAATGTTCAATTATTTCCCAAGTGCTGTTTAACAGCTGTTTTTTTTTCCCAATAAATTTGTAAACATAAACGTTTTAATAATACTTTATAGGCTATTTTGTCTTTGCCATGGTGACTGTGGATAATATTTTTATAGTTATTTTTTGAGGTATTACTATTCAGCTTGAAGTGCAATTTAAAGACCTAATTAGGTTAACTAAGATAGGTTGATTAGGCAAGTTATTGAATGACTATGGTTTGTTATGACTAACATCACCTAATAATGTTTGACCTTAAAAATGTTTTGAAAAAAACACTACATTTGTGTGTGTGTGTGTGCGTGCGTGCGTGCGTGCGTGCCGTGCGTGCCTGCCGTGCGTGCGTGCCGTCCATCCGGAAAGTATTGATAGCGATTCACTTTTTCCACATTTGTTTATGTTACAGCCTTATTCCAAAATGGATTAAATTCATTTATTTCCTCGAAATTCTTCACACAATACCCCATAATGACAATGTGAAAAAAGAGTTTTTGTAATTCTTGCAAATTTATTAAAAATAAAAAACCTGAAAAATCACATGTACATCAGTATTCACAGACTTTGCTGTGAAGCTCTAAATTGAGCTCAGGTACATTCTGGTTCCACTGATCATTCTTGAGATGTTTCAGCAGCTTAATTGGCTTCACCTGTGGTAAATTCAGTTGATTGAACACGATTTGAAAAGGCATACACCTGTCTATATAAGGTCCCAGGGTTGACAGTGCATGTCAAAGCACAAACCAAGCATGAAGACAAAGGAATTGTCTGTAGACCTTCGAAACAGGATTGTCTCAAAGCTGGGGAAGGTTATAGAAAAATTTCTGCTGCTCTGAAAGTTCCAGTGAGCACAGTGGCCTCCATCATCCGTAAGTGGAAGATGTTTGGAACCACCAGCACTCTTCCTTGAGCTGGCCGGCCATCCAAGCTGAGTGATCGGGGAAGAAGGGCCTTAGTCAGGGAGGTGATCAATAACCCGATGGTCACTCTGTCTGAGCTCCAGCGTTCTCCTGTGGAGAGAGGAGAACCTTACAGAAGGACAACCATCTGTGCAGCAATCCACCAATCAGGCCTGTATGGTAGAGTGGCCAGTACCTTTATTTATCTGGGGTCGCCGCAAAAAAATTAACCGCCAACTTATCCAGCATATGTTTTACGCAGCGGATGCCCTTCCAGCTGCAACCCATCACTAGGAAACATACACACTCAGTCACACACATACACTACGGTCAATTTAGCTTACTCAATTCACCTATACTACATGTCTTTGGACTTGTGGGGGAAACCGAAGCACCCGGAGGAAACCCATGCGAACACGAATAGAACATGCAAACTCCACACAGATATGCCAACTGACCCAGCCGGGGCTCGAAACCGCGACCTTCTTGCTGTGAGGTTATTGTGCTACCCACTGCGCCACTGTGATGCTGCAAAGTAGTTTGGAATTAAATTTAATAATTTATTCCAGTGATTTTAATGGTGAGTTTTCAGCTTCATTACTCCAGTTTTCAGAATCACATGATCCTTCAGAATTCACTCTAATATTTATTATTATTATAAATATTGGTAATTGTAATAAAAACAATAATGACTGGAGTAATAATTTCTTTTGAAACTACATACAGTTAGAAAGCAGTTATTTAAAATTTTTAGAAATATTTACTAATTTAACTTTTTTTTTTACATTTAATAAATGCAGAACAGAATAATTTTCTTAAAAAAAAACATGAAAAAATTACCCCAAACCTTTGACCATATATATATATATATATATATATATATATATATATATATATATATATATATATATATATATATATATATATATATATATATATATATATATATATATATACAGTATATATATATATATATATATATATATATATATATATATATATATATATATATATATATATATATATATATATATATATATATACGGTCAGCATAAACCACTAACTATTCCAGCATATGTTTTACGCAGCCAAGTGAGGCAACAGTGCTAACCACTGAGCCACCAAGCTGTCCACATATATGTAATATATATACAATGTGAATTCTCATTAAATGTAGACTGTTCTGTAAACTAATAATATTTTATTCTCATTTAAAATGAAAAACAAAAAAATGTAGTCATCAGCCCCACTCCAAAAAAAAAAAGCCTGGTTTACAGACATGTATATATAATTTCTTTGACAACATAATACCTTATTTTATTTTATAAAAACTGAAATCTGTAGCTGGTGTAATAACCTATTTTATCTGGTCTATTAAGATCTAATAATATATATATATATATAATAATACATGGTCATATTGGTTTAATTTTTTTAAAGAGCCTTTTAGAGGACCTTTAAAAAAAAACATTTATTGACACATTTTTCCACAAAATATTTATTTTAGGAGAAAGGTTATTTAGATTATTATTATTGTTGTTGTTGTTGTTTGTATTTATTTATTTATTTATTATTTTTATTTAAAATTCATTGGATTGTAAACATACAAATAGTTGACATATGTATAAGTAATACAGTAACACAGATATGCTGGTGTAATGGTGCATGTAGAAAGCGCGCTCTCGTCTGTCCTTATTGGGCGCAAAGAGAAAGTGTCTCGAGAGAGAGAGAGAGAGAGAGAGAGAGAGAGAGAGAGAGTGTGTGTGTGTGTGTGTGTGTGTGTGAGAGAGAGTAGAGCTCTCCGTCTCTGCGCTTCAGTCCACGGCTCTCCACCAGAGGAGCGGAGCGCACACTGACACGCTGCCGGTCTTTCGCACATGAACCGCGGTCAGTGTTTTCTACTCAACCCGCTTCGAGTCTCTGACCACTGACGGATCTAAATATCACCATCATTCCCATTTACAGACCGGACACCAGCCGCGACGTCTGGATAATATACAGTACGCAGTGCACGCGCGCGGAGATGTGGATCATAAAGTTCATGTTGATTTGGACCTGCTGGATCGCAGTGGACGCGGACTTCGATGGCAGGTGAGACGGCAATTATTCATATTTTTATTACTGTAGTTTTTTTTGGTAACACTTTAGTATAAGGAACAGTTCTCACTATTAAGGTTGCTTCTTACCTGCCTATTAGCTATTAAAATATTGTCTGTTTACTTTAAAAGTAGCTACATATTCTGCACGATCTTATACATCATCAATACCTAAACCCTACTACGACCTTAATAAATAATAAACAGCAAATTAGTGGTTTATGGAGCTTAAATTCATAGTTAGTTGTTTGTTAAAAGCGAGAATACCTTAAAATAAAGTGTGAACGTTTATTTTAACGCTAATTCAGCTATTCTGGTAATTCCTGACAAAAAAATGTGACTTTAAAGTGAACTGGTGTTAGTTGGAAACATTCTGTCACGCAAAGAATGTTTTTAAGTGTTAATAGTTGTATCATCACAAGCTCAGTGTACAATACTGTGTTAATAAACAACTGTAGATGTGCGTACAAGTGCAGTAAACAGAGATTTTACTTCATTTAGCCAGTGCTAGGTTTGCGTTCAAGGTCAAAACACTAAGCAGGTGTTTATTTGAAGGCGAATTTAATGCTGATATGTGTTAAACCATCTATGTTGGAATGTGTTGTTGTAAAATATGGCTTCAAAATCATGATAACGGAGCTGAGTTATTATATATAAATCCCTGACGAGACAAAAACACGATATCATTTTTATAAAAATACAAGGTTTGTACTTGAAAAGTGAGTATTATCATATTTGTAGTATTTAATATTGTAATATATTTGAAGGTTATTAGTAAAAAAAGTTAATTGTGTTTTCATATTTCACTATTTATTTCTAAAAATAGTCTCATTATTAATTTCTTATTATAATCTGATCCTGAAAGCATAAACTCCACAGATGCCTCAAGTTTATTGGCAGTGTGATCAGTTAAATTTAGCACTGGCTCCAAAGTTTGTTGTTACTGTTGTCAATCAGCATGGTGAACTTCTGAACCTAGGCTACTACAAAATATGCCATTAGTTCTCTAACCAATCTGTATGTTTTGAATACACCATATAGATGGAAAAGAAATGTTTAGGAGTCATTTATTCTCTCTCTCTCTCTCTCTCTCTCTCGCTCTTGGACAGTCAGCACACGCGTTCCCCGGTGCTTTCGTGCCCTGACATGTAACGTGAAATATGTGGTGAACAGAAACGTGCCAGAGATTCAAATCTGCTTAAAGCTTCATTGAGATTAAAGGGGATCAAATGTCCATGCTTGAAATTAACTATGCGCTTTAGTAGAAGTAGCTCAGTATACCTTCAGGGCAAGGTTTCTGTCAGGCCTCACTAAGATACATGTAAGGGGTTCTTACTAATCTCTCACACCCGGTAAAGTTCATCAATCCCTTTAGCGGTGGGATGATTGTTGAATTCAATAAGAGAAATTTCCAAAAAAGTGCAATCTGAGGGGGTTATTAGAGGGGGTATCCTAGCTGTTACTTGATGAAACTTCTTTTAAAGTAGGTTTTAAAGGGACAGTTTACCCAAAAATGACAATTCTATCATCATTTACTCACCCTTCACTTGTTCAAAACTTGAGTTATTTTTTTTTGTGTTGAACACAAAAGGAGATACTTTGAAGAATGCTAATTGATGAAACCTCCATAGTCATGTTTTACTTGCTATGGAAGTCAATGAGTACCAACATTTTTCAAAATATCTTCCTTTGTGTTCAACAGAAGATAGAAACTCATAGAGGGAGAATAATTTTCATTTTTGGGGGGTGAACTATGCCATAAGTGCCAAGCGTTCATTTATTATGGCTCGTCCTCATTGTGTATGCATTGCTGAATCATGCCATTTATTTATTATGCAGTTCTTAATTGTGTCATTGAAGTATGCATTGTTTAATGAGGTATGCTTGTTAAATTTTTCATGTCTTAATAAATGATATTGACATGCTCTATTATGTAAAAGTTAACTCTTCATGTGTATCTCGTAAAGGTCAACACTTAATCAAAACATACTGTATTTAGTTTCATTATGCACATCCTTGGAATATGAAAAGGATTTATGACTTAATAAAGCAGTTATATGTCGGTTTCTAACTCTGCAATGCTTAATTACATCATTAGATTATGCATATTAATTTTTACAGTCATTTATATTAACTACTTTTTTTCATTTCATTATGAAAATGTGTTTTTAATTCGCAACACAACCTATTAATTACTATTTATTGATTTTGTGATGCTTAAATATATTGAAGTATGCGCTTCCTAATTATAACATTGTGAAGTCACACAGGTATGTGTATTAGGACCGGTTTTATTTTTCAAATACATTAATTGAAATATAAAAATGCTTTCAAATGGCAATTCAGTTTATCATTTATTAACTTTGCAATGCTGATGTGCTGTAATGCAACTAATTGCATCGTTTATTATGAATGCATCATCTAATTATGTCATTGTTAGGAGCACATGGCTTCTCATTCACTGTTATAGGAACTCATCCTTTACTTTTCAACATGATTTATTAACTTTGAAAGGCTTAATTGTTGCATTTAACTATGCGTATCATAATTACGTCATGCACTAAGTACAGTTGAAATCAGAATTTTTAGCCCCCTTTTAAAATTTTTAATCTTTTTTAAATATTTCCCAAATGATGTTTAACAGAGCAAGGACATTTTCACAGTATGTCTGATAAAGTTTTTTCTTCTGGAGAAAGTCTTATTTGTTTTATTTCGGCTAGAATAGAAGCAGATGTTCATTTTTTTAAATGCATTTTAAGGACAAAATTATTAGCCCCTTTAGCAATTTTTTTTTTCGATAGTCTACAGAACAAACCATCATTATACAATAACTTGCCTAATTACCCTAACATCCCTAGTTAACCTAATTAACCTATTTAAGCCTTTAAATGTCACTTTAAGCTGTATAGAAGTGTCTTGAAAAATATCTAGTAAAATATTATTTACTGTCATCATGGCAAAGATCAAATAAATCAGTTATTAGAGATGAGTTATTAAAACTATTATGTTTAGAAATGTGTTGAGAAAATCTTCTTTACATTAAACAGAAATTGGAGAAAAAATAAGCAGGGGGCTAATAATTCAGGGGGGCTAATAATTCTGACCTCAACTGTATATGTATTGTCTAATTGTGTCATTGTTGAGAACAGACTGCTTCCCATTTTTATTTTCAGCACAAGAACTATCACACATTTTGGAAATAAGCTCATTTCATCACTGTTTATATATGTTGAAAGGCTTAATTGTGTAAGTATACACTCACTGGTCACTTTATTAGGCACACCTTACTAGTACCGGGTTGGATTCCCCCACTAGTACCACCTTTTGCCTTCAGAACTGCCTTAATCCTTTGTGGCATAGATTCAACAAGGTACCGGAAATATTCCTCTGAGATTTTGGTCCATATTGACATGATAGCATCACGCAGTTGCTGCAGATTTGTCGGCTGCACATCCATGATGCAAATCTCCCGTTCCACCACATCCCAAAGGTGCTCTATTGGATTATGATCTGGTGACTGTGGAGGCCATTTGAGTACAGTGAACTCATTGTCATGTTCAAGAAACCAGTCTGAGATGATTTGCGCTTAATGCGTTATCCTGCTGGAAGTAGCCATCAGAAGATGGGTAAACTGTGGTCATAAAGGAATGGACATGGTCAGCAACAATACTCAGGTAGGCTGTGGCTTAGACACGATGCTCGATTGGTACTAATGGGCCCAAAGTGTGCCAAGAAAATATCCCCCACACCATTACACCACTACCACCAGTCTGAACTGTTGATACTAGACAGGATGGATCCATGCTTTCATGTTGTTGATGCCAAATTCTGACCCTACCATCCGAATGTCGCAGCAGAAATCGAGACTCATCAGACCAGGCAACGTTTTTCCAATCTTCTACAGTATTGTCCAATTTTGGTGAGCCTGTGTGAATTGTAGCCTCAGTTTCCTGTTCTTAGTTGACAGGAGTGGCACATGGTGTGGTGGTCTTCTGCTGCTGTAGCCCATCTGTCTCAAGATTGGATGTGTTGTGCATTCAGAGATGCTCTTCTGCAGACCTCGGTTGTAACGAGTGGTTATTTGAGTTACTGTTGCCTTTCTATCAGCTCAAACTAGTCTGGCCATTCTCCTCTGACCTCTAGCATCAACAAGAACTGTTGCTCCCACAGAACTGCTGCTCACTCTTTTTTCAGACCATTCTTTGTAAACCCTAGAGAGGGTTGTGCGTGAAAATCCCAGTAGATCAGCAGTTTCTGAAATACTCAGACCAGCCCGTCTGGCACCATCAACCATGCCACGTTCAAAGTCACTTAAATCATCTTTCTTCCCCATTCTGATGCTCAGTTTGAACTGCAGCAGATCATCTTGACCATGTCTACATGCCTAAATGCATTGAGTTGCTGCCATGTGATTGGCTGATTATACATTTGTGTTAACGAGCAGTTGGACAGGTGTACCTAATAGAGTGGGCGGCGAGTGTACATAGTCTTAATTGCGTCACGTATCTAGTATGCATCACCTAATAGCTTCGTTTAAAACACTTGAATTTCCATTCATTGTTACCAGTAAAGTGTCTTTTCATTTGCTTGATACATATTGTGGAAGTTGGTTTCGGTGTCATTTATTAATGTTGCTCTGATTAATTATGTCATTTAAGCAAACATTGCCTTATTATGTAGCTGTTGAGAACACATCACTTCCTATTTGCTGCTGCGGTGATGTATAGGAACAATTCGCTTTCATTTACTAAACGCATCACATTATGGGAATTGGTTTTGATTCACATTTCAAAGTGATTTATTAACTATGCGATGCCTAATTATGTCTCTTAAGTAAAGAATGCATTGCTTCCCCTTCACTGTTATAGTCATATATATAGGAGTGATGCCTTTCTTATGTAAACTATAGGTTGCATTATGGAAATGCATTTTGATTTGCATTTCAATGTCATTTATTTAAATTAAGCACCTAATTACATCAATATTGTAACACTGTCACAATTATGAGCAAACCCTTTAGATTTTGAAAAAAAAAACACACCCTATAATGGGAATAAAACTGTATTTGAAATGCATTTAAACTTAATTTGTTAATGCTGTAAGTCATAATTGTGTCATTTCAGTAGACATTACCTAATTAATTCTAGTATTAAAGGGATAGTTCACCCAAAAGTGAACTTTTCTGTTGAACACTAAAGAATATATTTTAAACAAAGCTGAAAACCTGTAACCATTGACTTCCATTGCAAGTCAATGGTTACAGGTTTTCAGCATGCTTCAAAATATCTTCTTTTGTGTTGAACACAAGGAAACTCAGGTTTAAAAATTGTATAGGTATTAAATGGATTTCAAGAGTTCACACTAAGCTGATGATCAATAAAGCGTAATTGGCATGCTGTCCCGCGAGAGAGCCCTGAGCTTGTAATATCCTCGAGCCCAGGGCTCCCTCCCATTAGAAGGGCGAGAGGGGAGTTTAGTTTGGTTTAGTCGATTGGCTATGGTATATGTTTTTTTACGTTGGGAGGAAACCAGGGAACCCGGGGGAAACCCACGCGAACACAGGGGGACATACAAACTCTGCACAGAAACGCCAACCGGCCCGATAGGAGGTTGAACCGGTGGTGTTCTTGCTGTGAGGCAACAGTGCTAGCCACTGGGCCACCGTGTTGCCCTATAGGAAAAAGGGTAACACTTTACAATAACAGTACATGAATAATGATGTATTAATGTGTAAACTAAACATTACTTTATTATGAATTAATGATGAGTTAAGGTATGCGCTAATCATGAACTAACTTGAACTACAACATGAGTCACATGAGTTGTGTATTTTACTAATAGAGTAATCACTGGATTTGTTCGATAAATAATTCTAAATGAAACTTCTTTTACCGTATTTGTAATTAAGCAGCTATTTGGGATGAGCCTTTTTTTCCCAATCAATATCAGGAACAAAATTCCAATAAGATGGAAGAAAAGTTCCAATACAAAGTAACATTTGCAACTGATACAATTCCATTAAGAAATAAAGAGCGTGTAGATTTATTTGAAGAAGTTGCAAAGAAACAACATTTTTCTGCCATTGTAGTAGAAGGGTCTAAAGGGGGAAAACAGAAGGATAATAGAATGGCATCAAATACAATAGCAAATTCTTTAGGGGGATGGGAATATTGAATCGGTTAAGAAATTCTTTATAATTTATTAAATGGCTATTTGCATTAAATAATCGACTAACAATCATGCCTGCTTCACTTAATTACGTCATCACAGAGAATGCATACTGTACTCTGTGCCAGTCACGTGTTTCCCACGGGCTTTTCCTCTGAGGCACCGGCCACCCAAGTGTGGACTTGTGGATACAACTCCTGCAGTGATCTTTATTGCGTCTTTTATCTTCCGCTCTGCTGGGAAGCGTTTTGTCCTTTGGGCATGATGAGCAAAAAACTGTCCTTCCAAATGGACTAGAAATCCATTCACTTTGGCAGAAGTCTTTTTTTAATATGTTAAAATCCAAGCCCAGCTCTTCACATTTCCCCTATTTCCCAGAAGCTATCATAGACACAGTTCGTCGGACATTAATAACTGACTATGAGACTTAGTGAACAACTAATGCACATTTGTTTGTCATTGTTTTTTCCCACTGACCTTCGTTTATTCGAGTTTCTCCTATTCATCGCTTTCCAACGCGTCCTCCAATGCATCATCAGCTTAATGTTTGTGTAAGTCCCGGACACACAGTATTGATGTATTTTCCTCAGGGCATGGCATTTCAGGAGTTGCCCGCTGTAATGAACGTGTACATTAACCTGCTGGCGTATGTTATTAATTTCCGCCGTGATGGAGTTCGCTTGTCACCAGGGCCATTATTTGCCAATTTGCCCTGCTTATAAACCTGCTCCACTGCCCCGATCTGAATTCATAGAGAGAATATAGTGCATGAGCGCACCGTGAGGGAGCCATTCATTATCTGCGGGCCCGTTAAACTTCCTGTCTAATGGCTCGCACCGCACCTTTTTCCTCAACGTGACGCTGAACTTGCTGATGTGATAACAAGAGTAATCAATTATGCACAGACTCATTAAAGTTTTCCCAATATGAGGTTTTGGACGTCGAGTTCGTATGACTCACCAGAGCAGAATGCGAAGGCCATAATTGTGGGATATATTTTGTCAACAATGCTTTGTTTCTCCTTCTCTCGAATCATACAAACTCCAAGTGCCAGTTCTGAATTGGCTCCGCATGTCCGGTTGGCTTTCTTTGGGCTTTTTCAATTGATGTCATCATCTGAATTGTCTCCGGCAGCTGAATTTGACCCCTGTCCCCGGCCTCTTTTATCTGGCAGTGCAATGTGATGGAGTCAGCTACTGAGTCCGGTGATTGCGCATTTGAATGAAAATGGTCGCTAATGCCGGGTTGCACAGGATCACTTCTGACAGAATCCATTTGACATGGTCTTTGGGAGGCAGGAACTGACTGTTTTAAAGTCTCTTTAAGGCAAGTCGTTTTCTTTAAAAGGAGACAATAATGAAAACATCATTTGCTCACCCTTGACTTGCTCCAAACTAGTTTGAGTTTGTTCTGTTGAACACAAAAGGAGATATTCTGAAGAATGTTGGAAACCTGTAACCGCTGACTTCCATGGATAAGTAGGACTTATTTCCTACTATGGATGTCAGTGGTTGCAGGTGTCATGCATGATGGGCCAAAAAAGATGATAGTTTACCATGTTCTAGCTTTATATTTCACACACACACACACACACACGTGGTGACCAAGCGTTCTGATTTCTTGGTGCTGAAAAAGCACTTATGTGCATAGCAAACATTCATGGCTAGTATCAATAGCTGTTACGAGAGATAAAGAGAGAGAGAGGGTCTTAAAGCAATGAAAGTAATATCTTTCTCTGTCCATGTTTTTAGGTGTGAAATTTCTTGCGAGTGCTTCAAAATGTTACACTATACACTGTACACTATGCACTTTAATAGGTACACCTTACTAGTACCAGGTTGGACCCCCTTTGGCCTGCAGAACTGCCTTAATCCTTTGTGGCACTGCAAATATTCATCAGAGAATTTGCTCCATATTGACATGATAGCATCACACAGTTGCTGCAGATTTGTTGGCTGCACATCCATGATGTGAATCCCCCGTTCCACCACATCCCAAAGGTGCTCTTTTGGATAGAGATCTGGTGACTGTGGTGGCCATTTGAGTACTGTGAACTCATTGTCATGTTCAAGAAACCAGTCTGAGATGATTCGCGCTTTATGACATGGTGCGTTATCCTGCTGGAAGTAGCCATTAGAAGATGGGTACACTGTGGTCATAAAGGGATGGACATGATCAGCATTAGTACTCTTTTCTGAGCCTCGGCTGGGTAAGTTGACGTTTCTGTGTGGAGTTTGCATGTTCTCCCCGTGTTGGCGTGGGTTTCCTCGGGGTGCTCCAGTTTCCCCCACAGTACAAAGACATGCGCTATAGGTGAATTGGGTAAACAAAATTGTCCATAGTGTATGATTGTGTGTGTGAATGTGAGAGTGTATGGGTGTTTTCCTGTACTGGGTTGTGGCTGGAAAAAGATATGCGTAACAGATATGCTGGAATAGTTGGCGGTTCATTCCGCGGTGGCGACCCCTGGTAAATAAGGGAGTAAGCCGAAGGAAAATTAATGAATTAAATGCCTTCGAAACCAAACAAAACAGTTGTTATGATAACTTGCTACTGTAAACTGAAGCTCGCAATGCTTGCCCCGCCTCTGAGTTGGTCATCTGCTTTGGAACTGACATTGATGAAATGCATGGAAATGAGGAAATAGTTTTTAACATGACACAGTTCAAAATGAACATGAATGTGTGACACGCATCAAATTAAATGAGTGTAATGGTCATGTACGTCCATCAGACGCATATTTACATTTAATAACAAAAGGCTGCCATTTTGTTCATGTCAAAATCACACTATTTAGTCAACATCAAGCTAAGAGCATCATGGCAGAGCATTAAAGTCGACTAGTTTGTGCAACCCCTACAGTTTATACCTGTTTAAGTGTAAAATTCTCCAAGCTGACTACTGTATAAATATCTGCACACAACTAGGCCTGCACAATATATCGTTTGAGCATCGATTTTTCAGTGTGTGTATCCGCAATACTCACATGGTAGGATTAGATTATAGATTAAAGATTAAATGATTAAGACATTATTAAATGTTATTATTATTATTTTGAAATAATTTATACAATTATGACCATGTTATTTGATGTTTGATTGTTTCATTTCTGTACCCAAATATTGTTGGACTACCAATAGAAACCATCAAGCACTAGTTATTGTTTATTTTATGCCCTATTGTATTTATGTACAGCGTGAAAAATAAGTATTGAACACGTCAGCATTTTCTCAGAAAACATATTTCTAAAGGTGCTGTTGACTTAAAATTTTCCGCAGATGTTGGTAACAACCAAAGAAATCCATGTATGCACAGAAAACAAATCAAATTACTTCAGTTATGTGTACTAAAATTAAATGGTGCAGGGGAAAAGTATTGAAGAAAGGGAGGTCTAGAAAGGCAGTGAAAGCCCAGACAGCAGCTGAAATCTCTTAGTAGTTCTTCAGCAATCCTCTGCCCTTCCTCATTGTAAATGATTCTTAGATGCTTCAGTCCAACATCTACATTATCAGATGATGAAGATGAAACCAGAGTGGACAATTCAGCAAGACAATGATACAAAACACAGCCAAGGAAACTCTCAAATGCTTTCAGAGAAAGAAAATAAAACTGTAGAATGGCCCAGCCAATCACCTGACTCGAATCCAATAGAAAATACAAAATAAAGCTCAGATTTGATAGACGAGACCCACAGAACCATCAAGATTTATACACTCTGTTGAAGTCTGTGAATAAAATCACACCTGAGCAACGCATGACTGAATCCCTACATTGAACGCCATGTTCTCCAATTGCTAGTAAACGTCTCGGAAACTGTGGGAGACGTATAAACCCTCAGGCCGGGTTATTTCAGACCTGCGCCTGCTGCGTCTGAGATGGACGGCGCTTGACCGGTGTGTCACATATTCAGAATGAAGACAGCTCAACGCTGCGCCGCGTGCTTCAGAGGAGCGTGTCTAATAGTCTGGCAGTCTGTGGAGGTGGTGGAGGAATGTGAAGGGCTGTAATTAAAGCCCCTTCACTTGCACCCGAGCCCCGCCGCATGTCATCATTCATATACATGCGCAGACTCTCTATGACTAGTGTCAGACGCTGCAGACAAATAGAAACGCATGAATTTACCACTGCGCAGAGATAATAAAGGCGTCGCGGACTAATTTTCAGGACCCGGTTGCTTCCTTGGAGAATCACATTACGTGGATATTTGTAATCTGCTATTGAGCTGGAAACTGATATGGTGTAATAATTGCATCTTTGTATTATTATTACTTTTTTATTTAAAGATCAGCATATAACATTTTACAATAAAAGTCCAGCATAAAAATGGAACAAAAATGATTACGTTAGGGTTGGGTCGATAGACGATGCCATCATCCATCGCCGATGGCCGATAGACATCACAATGCTGAGCCGGGATCGCGATCCTCCGCCCCGCTCCTGTCGCAGCAGCAACCCGCTTGTGACAAACACACACTTAGGCCCCATTTACACGTTTCATCTACACTCTCAGAAATAAAGGTACCCGAGCTGTCACTGGGGTGATACCTTTTCAAAAGGTACACATTTGTACTTAAAGGGTCCATATTGGTACCTCAAAAGTATATATTAGTACCTAAATATTTTTAAGAGGAACACTTTTTTACTTTTTAGGTAGGCTAGTAATATGTACACTTGAGGTATTAATATGGACCTTAAAGGTGCAGTATGTAAGTTTGACACCCAGTGGTTGAACTAGGTATTGCAGTCCTGAATCAAAATAAAGGTACGCCGGGTTGCCAGTTTGAGTGATTTTAAACTGTGTTCTAAATAAAAGCAACGACACGCGATTGAGGGAATATTCTCCATATTAAAAGGAGTTTTGGTTCTAACCAACACCTCGAATTGATTTATTAGAAGCGGCTTCTATTTCTCACAGCTGAACAACAGAAACCTATGACAGATCACCTCAGGTAAGCCTCTGTGCTTTATTCAGTGCTAAATGCTAACAATGCGAGTTTGAATGCATTTTACATGACGTGTATTACCATATACTGAAAGCAGAAAGTTCACCTCAGATCTGGAAAATACAATAAACCGTTTGAAATTGAACTTTAGAACTAAACACATATGAGTGATTCAGCATGTACATTTAATGATGTTAAAGAGGGTTAACATGTATTAAATAGATTCTAAACCTTACCGTTTTGTGAGTGAGTGCATATTCTGTGCTTCTGAAAGGCTGTATTTAAATTTCTGCCGTGTTTTGTGGTGCAAACAGCCAAATGGCTCATCACTCATAACAATCTCGTCACAGCGTGTTGTTAGGACACGCGATGTAACCTGCTCACGTTCCTAATATTTATGTCATTTGCTAATTAACGTCATGTGGAACTGAATCTGTCTCATTTTGACATCTGATACTTTCCACTACACTGTAGCATTTCGCTAATGGACGCATGCTTTCAGAGTCTTTCTGAATGAATGAATGAATGAATGAAATATGCTGTTTTCCAACAAGGCAACCCGGGGTGCTGAATTATAATTGGCTAAACTGGCATGTGCATGTGAAAATTACCTAAACAAAGACAGCGTTCCGGCACGGAAAAAAACATTTTCAAAGCAGAATATCTGACTTCAGCATTGTTTGTCAGTTAAACAAGTATGTTCACTTGGGATGTTTCTTAAATATCTGCACACATATTATTGTATTTTTATGCTTTAGAAGAGTCAAAAACTTACATACAGCAACTTTAAATGTGTACCTTTTGAAAAGGTACCTCCTCAGAGACAACTCGTGTACCTTTATTTCTGAGAGTGTAGCATTTCTGAAAAGCCCTCCTTCCACACTATACCTCTGAAAACGCACATCACATGACCACACACACAAACACACACACTCTGCCATGCACTGCAGCGTACACGCGCATCTGAGCTCCAGCAGTCAGCGGGTGCTTTGAGCACTAAACCCCAGAGAGCAGTGCACGTCAGATGCATATTTACATTTAATAACAAAAGGCTGGCATTTTGTTCATGTCAAAATCACACTATTTAGTCAACATCAAGCTAAGAGCATCATGGCAGAGCATTATAGTCGACTAGTTTGTGCAACCCCTACAATTTATACCTGTTTAAGTGTAAAATTCTCCAAGCTGACTACTGTATAAATATCTGCACACAACTAGGGCTGCACAATATATCGTTTGAGCATCGATTTTTCAGTGTGTGTATCCGCAATACTCACATGGTAGGATTAGATTATAGATTAAAAAGTATATATTAGTACCTAAAAAATTTTAAGAGGAACACTTTTTTACTTTTTAGGTACTAATATGTACCCTTGAGGTATTAATATTGACCTTAAATGTGTACCTTTTGAAATGGTACCACCTCAGTGACAACTCGTGTACCTTTATTTCTGAGAGTGTAGCATTTCTGAAAAGCCCTCCTTCCACATTATACCGCTGAAAACGTGCATCACATGACCACACAAACACACACACACACAAACACACACACACTCTGTCATGCACTGCAGTGTACGCGCGCATCTGAGCTCCAGCAGTCAGCGGGTGCTTTGAGCACTAAACCCCAGAGAGCAGTGCATGTCGAACAGTTTATCAAGGATGTCCCGCTGGATGGCGTCTCACTATAAGTGTTAAGCGTGATATTTAATTAATCTCGCCTCTGTCTAACGGCTCTTCTGTCTTTTGAACCTATCAGGTAACGTGTCACAGCGTCAGTACACTGCTTCAATATTTCGCTTTCACACTTGTACTTAGTCATTTTAGCGAAAACCTCATACTCTTGGTTGGTTGCTTTTGGTTGTGACCTTTTTTACCAATCAAGTTTGTCGACGCCATTATAATGACACAGATCACTCTGCCTACTCATGCCAGAGTCTCGCGGAAAAAGTGATCAGGTGGTAATTTATCTTTATTTATTTATGATTTGGTAATGGATAAAACAAAGACCATGCGGGTCAGGTAATGGATTAATTATTATTCATAAATAATTAATTCACCGCCGCCTACGATGACAATGCCATTGTCCATCGCGATGTTTCACATTAGACATTGTACGATGCCAAATTGGTCGACATCACCCAACCCTACTTCACGTTTCAAATATTTCCCGATTGATGTTTGACAGAGCAATTGAGTTCCCTAGTATATTTGTTTTATTTTTAATCATTTTTATTTAAGATTTTTTTAAATGTTTTATTTATTTATTATTATTATTTTTTTTTATTGGAATATTCAATATTATTAGCCCCCTTGGAATTTGTATTTTTTCATTGGCAATTCCATGCAAATGTCAACCTTGCCATGAAAAAAATTAAGTTTTCAACAAAATAGTGAAACAGTTTCTACGTTTTTTGTGTAGGCAAGTATTTTACAATACTTTAAAAATACTCAAAATTGTCTCTGTTAATGTTTTTAAACTATTATATTTGATTTACCAAAGTCACACAAGTGGCAATTTCACATCCATCACATACATAATGGAGAGATGTCATATCCATAACCAAGCAAAAATGTCAACTTAAATAAAATCAATCATTTTTGTTCTATAGTAAGCCAACTCTTATTCTTTTGATTAGCATTGTTTATTTTGGGTTGTTCAGTTTATTTCAGATAATTTCTACAATTCGTTTTTTTTTAGAAATGAGTTATTACAAATATTATGTTTAAAATGTGTTGGGAAAAATCTTCTATCCATTAAACAGAACTTTATATATAATATTTGAAAAATAATTAACATTTTGCAGGAGGGATAATGAAATAACTGTATATACGCCAGGGTTTAAACTAAATACCCTGGAAAATATACATATTTATTAATTTTCCTTCGGCTTAGTCCCTTATTTATCAGGGGTCACCACAGCGGAATGAACCACTAATTATTCCAACATATGTTTTATGCAGCGAATGCCCTTCCATCCGCAACCCAGTACTGGGAAACACCCATACACTCTCGCATTTACACTGTGTTTGTAAATGTGTATGGGTGTTTCCCAGTAATGGGTTGTAGCTGGAAGGGCATCCACTGTGTAAAACATATGCTGGAATAGTTTGCTATTCTGCTTGTGATAAATAAGAGATAAATAAATTTCCCTTGATAAATAAGGAACTAAGCTGAAGGAAAATGAATGAGTGAATGGATGAAACTAGTAATATATAAGCATATTTCAGTCAACAAAACCATAAAATTATGTTTCTTATTAGTAAATTCACATTTATGAATGTAAAATTCCATCTAAATGACTTAAATTAAAAACTATTTGTCTCTTGGTTAGGATAGACAGTAGAGCCATTTTCCCATAACAGGTTGAAAGTTCTTGAACAGTGAATATTATCAGTGATACATTTTTGAGCCTCACAATGCATATGGCCACATACACTATGGCCAATTTAGTTTATTCAATTCACCTAGCGCATGTCTTTGGACTGTGGGGGAAACCAGAGCACCTGGAGGAAACCCACACCAACACGGGAGAACATGCAAACTCCACACAGAAATGCCAACTGAACCAGCCGGGACTTGAACCAGCAACCTTCTTGCTGTGAGGCGACAGTGCCAACCATTTCATGGATTTTGTTTCTAACATGCTATTTCTGAGGTTACAGCCATGCTTTTCTCCAGCAAATCAATTTGGCCTTTAATAAAGAGATGCGATGAGATTGGATATAAGGTACAGTAATGATTTCTTTTTGGAGGAAAGAGTGCAAATAGCTTTATTATTACTCTTGGCATTCATTGTAAAACCAATTTTACCAACATAAGATGCTGTATTATCAAAAGATTCTGTATCGGGAGGATATCAGTACCTCTAAATAGCAAATACAGATGAAGTCAGAATTATTAGCCCTCCTGTATATTTGTTTCTCCAATTTCTGTTTAACAGAGGGAAGATTCCTTCAACACATTTCTAAACATAATAGTTTTAATAACTCATCTCTAATAACTGATTTCTTTTATCTTTGCCATGATGACAGCACATAATATTTGACTAGATATTATTCAAGATACTAGTATTCAGCTTTTAGTGACATTTAAAGGCTTACTTAGGTTAACTAGGCAGGTTAGGGTAATTAGGCATTGTATATTGATGGTTTGTTCTGTAGACAATTAAAAAAATATAGCTTAAAGGGGCTAATAATATTGACCTTAAAATGGCTTTAAAAAGTAAATACTGCTTTTATTCTAGCCAAAATAAAACAAATAGGCCTTTCTCCAGAAGAAAAAATATTATAGGAAACGCTGTGAAAAATTCCTTGCTCTGTTAAACATCATTTGGACATATCTGAATAAATAAAAATATCACAGGAGTTCTAATAATTTTGACTTCAACTGTATGGGAATTGAACTAATCACAGTTGAAAACTCTTGTTGGGTCATTTTAATAGTAACTGTACGTGTAATAGTTGCGTGGAAAAAGTTTCTGAGGTGGACAAGGGATTAGTTGTGACAGTCTTGTTACCTCAGTGAAGGTGGCGCCGCTTTCTCAGTTTGGCATGTCTTTGGATCGAGCCCAGGGTTTACAGATTGCTGACTGGCACGCAATCGCTTGTCTCTGGTGGGGCGAGAGCTGCACAAGGAGATTTGTCTTGCTCTTTTTTTTTCGTCCATTGCAGCTACAACTTTTACTTTCTTCAGCACTGCTGGTTATGAATCCTACTCTGTTGTCTTATAATTGTCTAATACATGTTTTTCATTCATTCATTCATTGTCCTTTGGCTTAGTCCCTGATTATCGCCACACACCGCCAACTATTCCAGCATATGTTTTACAAAGCGGATGCCCTTCCAGCCGCAAACCAGTACTGGGAAACATCCATACACACTCATTCACACACATACACTATGACCAATTCAATTCACCTATAGGGCATGTCTTTGAACCCATGCCAACATGGGGAGAACATACAAACTCCACATAGAAATGCCAAATGGTTCAGCCGGGACTAAAACCAGCGACCTTCTTGCACTGAGGCGACAGTGCTAACAACTGAGCCACCGTGCCGCCCTTTTTTGTCTTCATTGAAATGAAAATATGTGTAAAATATCTATAAATAAATAATACACTTATAGATATGTGTAATGGACACTATAGATCAGGGGTGCTCAACCCTATTCCTGGCGATCGACCATCCTGCAGTTTTCAGTTGCAGCCCTTATCAAACACACCTGCCTGTAATTATCAAGTGTTCCTCACGTTCTAAATAATTGGTTCAGGTGTGTTTGATCAGGGTTGGAGCTGAAATCAGCTGGAAGGTCGATCGCCAGGAACAGGGTTGAGCACCCCTGCTATAGATCATATATCACTATGGAATAATGGACACTACAGATCAATATGTAAAATTATATGTAATTTAATGATTTAATAAAGGTTCTATACTGTGCTATATCAGTGTTAGTTTAGTTTTTTTATTTTATTTTAGTAATTTGGTTGTTTTTAAATTAAATTATATTATATTATATTATTTTTTATTATTTTATATTATATTATATTATATTATATTATATTATATTATATTATATTATATTATATTATATTATATTATATTATATTATATTATATTATGGGGCAACCCAGTGGCGCAGTAGGTAGTGCTGTTGCCTCACAGCAAGAACGTCGCTGGGTCGCAGGTTCGAACCTCGGCTGGGCTGGGTCAGTTGGCGTTTCTGTGTGGAGTTTGCATGTTCTCCCTGGGTTTGCGTGGGTTTCCTCCGGGTGCTCCGGTTTCCCCCACAGTCCAAAGACATGCAGTACAGGTGAATTGGGTAAGCTAAATTGTCCGTAGTGTATGAGTGTGAATGTGTGTGTGGAAGTTCCCAGAGATGGGTTGCGGCTGGAAGGGCATCCGCTGCGTAAAATCGTGCTGGATAAGTTGTCGGTTCATTCCGCTGTGGCGACCCCGCAAGGGACAAAGCCGACAAGAAAATGAATGAATGAATATTATATTATATTATATTATATTATATTATATTATATTATATTATATTATATTATATTATATTATATTATATTATATTATATTATTTTATATTATTTTTTATTATATTATATTATATTATTATATTTTTATTATATTATATTATGTTATATTATATTATATTATATTTTATTAATTTAAATATTTTATATTATTTTATTTTATATAACATTATATTATATTATATTATATTATATTATATTATATTATATAATTTTTTATTGTATTATATTATTTTTTATTATTTTATATTATTATATATTATATTATGTTATATTATATATTATTATATTATTCATTTTTCATTTTCTTGTCGGCTTTGTCCCTTGCGGGGTCGCCACAGCGGAATGAACCGCCAACTTATCCAGCACGATTTTACGCAGCGGATGCCCTTCCAGCCGCAACCCATCTCTGGGAACTTCCACACACACATTCACACTCATACACTATGGACAATTTAGCTTACCCAATTCACCTGTACCGCATGTCTTTGGACTGTGGGGGAAACCGGAGCACCCGGAGGAAACCCACGCGAACCCAGGGAGAACATGCAAACTCCACACAGAAACGCCAACTGACCCAGCCCAGCCGAGGTTCGAACCTGCGACCCAGCGACGTTCTTGCTGTGAGGCAACAGCACTACCTACTGCGCCACTGGGTTGCCTTATTATATTATATTATATTATATTATATTATATTATATTATATTATATTATATTATATTATATTATTTTATATTATTTTTTATTATATTATATTATGTTATATTATATTATATTATATTTTATTAATTAAATTATTTTATATTATTTTATTTTATCTTACATTATATTATATTATATTATATTATATTATATTATTTTTTATTATTTTATATTATTATATATTATATTATGTTATTCATTCATTCATTCATTTTCTTGTCGGCTTTGTCCCTTGCGGGGTCGCCACAGCGGAATGAACCGCCAACTTATCCAGCACGATTTTACGCAGCGGATGCCCTTCCAGCCGCAACCCATCTCTGGGAACTTCCACACACACATTCACACTCATACACTACGGACAATTTTAGCTTACCCAATTCACCTGTACTGCATGTCTTTGGACTGTGGGGGAAACCGGAGCACCCGGAGGAAACCCACGCAAACCCAGGGAGAACATGCAAACTCCACACAGAAACGCCAACTGACCCAGCCCAGCCGAGGTTCGAACCTGCGACCCAGCGACGTTCTTGCTGTGAGGCAACAGCACTACCTACTGCGCCACTGGGTTGCCCCTATATTATGTTATATTATATATTATTATATTATATTATATTATATTATATTATATTGATATATTTTATGTTATATTATATTATATTATATTATATTATATTATATTATATTATATTTTATTAATTTAATTATTTTATATTATATTATATTATATTTTATTAATTTAATTATTTTATATTATATTATTTTATGTTACATTATATTATATTATTTTATATTATTATATTATATTATATTATATTATATTATATTATATTATATTATATTATATTATATTATATTATATTATATTATATTATTTTATATTATATTTTATTAATTTAATTATTTTATATTATATTATATTTTATTTTATTAATTTAATTATTTTATATTATATTATTTTATGTTACATTATATTATATTATTTTATATTATATTATTATATTATATTATATTATATTATATTATATTATATTATATTATATTATATTGATATATTTTATGTTATATTATATTATATTATATTATATTATATTATATTATATTATATTTTATTAATTTAATTATTTTATATTATATTATATTATATTTTATTAATTTAATTATTTTATATTATATTATTTTATGTTACATTATATTATATTATTTTATATTATTATATTATATTATATTATATTATATTATATTATATTATATTATATTATATTATATTATATTATATTATTTTATATTATATTTTATTAATTTAATTATTTTATATTATATTATATTTTATTTTATTAATTTAATTATTTTATATTATATTATTTTATGTTACATTATATTATATTATTTTATATTATATTATTATATTATATTATATTATATTATATTATATTATATTATATTATATTATATTATATTATATTATATTATATTATATTATATTATATTAGCCAATTCTGTTTTTTTTGGTGAGTGTGACCTGCCGATAATGATTTTTACAGATTTTTACCATATACAAATAACCAATACATGTACTTTTATTGCATTTTTTTCATAATAGAAAATTTATTTGAGATTTATTTAAATTAATTTAAATTAAACTGCAACATCAATAACAAAGTGTGTATTTTTACACTGTTTATAACTTTAATTGTTTTCACAAAAAAGTACAATGCTATATGCCTAATAGGATTTGATTCATATTTACATTTATAGCTTTGGACTATTATTATTATATATATACAATATTATTGTTGTTATTATCATAATTACTACATTATAAATAATTATTATTACTATTATTTAAACATCTTTTCTTATAGTTTTTAATATTCATTTTTTGGAATATTTGTTTTTACATCAATCTTAGTAGTTTAACGAAGAGTTACACCTTAAAATAAAGTGTCAAGTTTTAGTTTGTTGCTTTTAAAAATATTACATTTAAATACACTTAATGGCCACACTTTATTTTGATGGTCCGTTTGTTGAACTTAAGTTACATTGCATCTACATGCCAACTACTTCTCATTAGATTATAAGTAGACTGTTAGGGTTAGGGTTAGTGTAAGTTGACATGTACTTGCAAAGTTTCTTGTAGTCAGTATAATAAGCAGACAGTCTACTAATACTCAAATGGACCATCAAAATAAAGTGTTACCCACTTAAGTAGCATAAATGTGTTTTTTTTTTTATAAATACTACCTGTATAATAAAGTCAGGAATAATATTGAAAAATTTTGAAACGGCATTTTGTGTATTATAAAATCTTTTTTTTGCTGTTTTATATGATTATAACTTATTTATAGTCATTTTTAAAGTATATTTTTGAACATGTTTTAGCGGCGCGGTGGTGCAGTGGGGAACATGTTTTAACCTCATTGTTGCCATTGTAAAACTTTCTTTTCATTTGTCTTTTATTTTATTTGGTAATTTATTATTTTATTTAATTTTTTTATTTAATTAAATTTAGTTTAATTTTATTTAATTTTTATTTAATTTTATTTAATTTTATTTTATTTTGTTTTATTTTATTTTATTTTATTTTATTTTATTTTATTTTATTTTATTTTATTTTATTTTATTTTATTTTATTTTATTTTATTTTATTTTATTTTATTTTATTTTATTTTATTTAAAAAATCTGTGTTCAGCAGTTGAGGTTATGGGAATCGTTCTCTGTTGTCTTATTATTCTACCACAACGTTCTGGAAAGCTTTCCATCACGCAATATTCCTGTCCTCCCTGAAAGTCAAATATTTAGTGAAAAGACAAAATCACAGCCAGTTGGAGCACATTTGCTGTTTCGCCTATTTGGAGAAGCTTAATGAATGTTAGTATAGGATCCTTCTCCGCCAGACTCATAAATTCTCTCATAATTCTCAATATTAGTAGTTCTCTGCTGGTGTCTGTTCTGATATGATCACTGAAACCTTAATGTAAATGTTTTAGGTTAAAAATAATGAAAGTGTTTTGATTATGTCAAAGGTCTCGCATCAAATACTAGTTTAATGCAGATTCTGTTAATAATAATAATATACAGTATATAGTATTGCCTGGGTGGCACGGTGGCTCGATGGTTAGCACTGTCGCCTCACAGCAAAAAGATCGCTGGTTTGAGTCCCAACTGGGCCAGTTGGCATTTCTGTGTGAAGTTTGCATGTTCACCCTGTATTCACATGGGTTTCCTCCGGGTGGTCCGGTGTCCAAAGACATGCGCTATAGGGGAATTGAATATACTAAATTGGCCTTAGTGTATGAGTGTGTGTGAATGTGTGTGTTTCCCAGTACTAGATTGCGGCTGGAATGGCATCCGCTGCGTAGAAACATATGCTGGAATAGTTGGCGGTTCATTCCGCTGTGGCGACCCCTAATACATAATGGACTAAGCGAAAGGAAAATGAATTAATGTGCATATATTTGATCAAAAATAGGCTAAAAATACAAATATTGAGAAATATTATTACAATTTAAAATAAAATGATTCTATTTAAATAGATTTTGAAGGATTTTCAGCTCCTTCCGTTTTAATTTCTCTACCAGAATTCATGATTATTGGTCACTTTTTAGTCTTTTTGGTCACAATAAATGTTTTGATAATCTCTTGGGTCACACGTTGCGCAATCTGAAGCAAAAAATAGCTTGCTTCATTAGTAACCTTTACCACCGCTATTCACACATTTTCTTTAATACCCTCATCAACACCCAACCACAGTATCCCTCATGAATGTGTTCACAACTCATATTATGCACGATTTCTTTTTCCGCATTCTAATTATGATTAAAATGGCCATCATTATAAAACACCATGTTTAAAAACATGAAATGCTCTGGGTAAAACAAACCAATTAGCCTTCCTCTCAAAGAGCTTCAGCCTGTGTTGTTTTCTAAAGGCATTTAGCTTCATATTTTCACTGGATAAAGAAAAGAGCAAAGAGCTGCGTGGTGTTGTGGAGAAAAGAGAGTGAAATAACTAAAGACGAGTATGTCTGGTGTTTTTGTAAGTGCCATGAATGCTGTCCATATAAATTGACAACCACCTCCTGTACATTTATATTGGTTTCCATACACTGTTAACGATTTATTGTAAATGACACAGTAATAAAGTCATCTGGAATGACCGTTCTTGCAGGACTCCCAGAGTTCATCAAGATTCTTTGGATTCATCTTCAATACCGTTCAATAATGTTCATGTCTGGTTACTGGGCTGGCCAATGCTGGAGCAGCTTGACCTTCTTTGCTTTCAGGAACTTTGATGTGGAGGCTGAAGTATGAGAAGAAGCGCTATCCTGCTGAAGAATTTGCCCTCTCCTGTGGTTTGTAATGTAATGGGCAGCAGAAATGTCTTCATACCTCAGGCTGTTGATGTTGTCATCCACTCTGCAGATCTCTCACACGCCCCCATACTGAATGTAACCCCAAACCATGATTTTTCCTTCACCAAACTTGACTGATTTCTGTGAGAATCTTGGGTCCATGCGGGTTCCAATAGGTCTTCTGCAGTATTTGTGATGATTGGGATGCAACTCAACAGATGATTCATTGGAAAAATTGACCTTCTGCCACTAAAAGTTAAGCCTGGTATACATAATACAGCATTGTTGGCCGAATACGAATACATGTAAACGCAAATTGTTTCTTTTTTTTTTTTGGCTACGTTCTGTCATGCACACTTAGTCCCCCAAAAAATAGCTGTGCAAGTCTGTGTGTGTGTATGTGTGTTGTGTGAGAGCGATTAAATGTATGTTTGAGGTGAGATATAGCGGCGTGACAGACAGGAGCCAGGACTCAATCCTCTTAGCATGCGGTCTGTGTCTTTGGAGGCGTTCTGAAGTCTCCTCTTTCTCACCACGCTACACACACACACACACACACACACACACATACACACGCAAACATTTTAGCCTTCAGCCTGTCACTCTCATTTAGTGGCACCATCACCGTTTCTGACTGGAGTGACAGGCAGCGCTAGTGGCCACATTAGCATTTTCACTGCCGTACAGCAGTCAGCCTAACTGAAGGAGACGGTGCAGCATGTGGCTAAAACTCCCGATCACCTCCTGCCTTACAGATGTAGAGCACGTGCAACTTTTAGAGGAGAGCAAATTAAAAAAATATATGCCTATATGCAAGTAAACATACACACACACACACACATATATATATATATATATACACAGTTGAAGTCAGAATTATTAGCCCCCCTTTGAATTTGTTTTTCTTTTTTAAATATTTCCCAAATGATGTTTAACAGAGCAAGGAAATTTAACAGTATGTCTGATCATATTTTTTTTCAGGAGAAAGTCTTATTTGTGTTATTTCGGCTAGAATAAAAGCAGTTTTATTTTTTTTTTTAAACCATTTTAAGGACAAAATTATTAGCCTTTTTAAGCTATATTTTTTTACGATTGTTTACTGAATAAACCACCATTATACAATAACTTGCCTAATTACCCTAACTTGCCTAGTTAACCTAATTAACCTAGTTAAGCCTTTAAATGTCACTTTAAGCTTTATGGAAGTGTCTTGAAAAATATCTAGTAAAATATTATTTACTGTCATCATGGCAAAGAGAAAATAAATCAGTTATTAGAGATGAGTTTTTAAAACTATTATGATTAGAAATGTGTTGAAAAAATCTTCTCTCCGTTAAACAGAAATTAGGGAAAAAAATAAACAGGGAGCTAATAATTCTGACTTCAACTGTATACAGTATACATATATATAAATTAGGCATTAAAAAATTTTTGGTTAATAATTACTTAATAATTTTACTCAGTACTGTAAACGGCAATTAGCTTAGTTTAAAAAGTTAGTAAACCCTTTGCTTTTAAAGTGATTATTTGACTACTTAAAAATGTAAGTAAACATGTTGCTTATAAAAGCGATTAGTTGACTTTAAAATGTGAGTGAATCCATTGCTTTTGAAACGATTAGTGGACTTTACTTAAAAATGTGAGTAAATCCATCGCTTTTAAAGCATTTAGTTGACTTTACTTACAACTGTGAGTACACCGATTGCTTTTAAAGCGTTTACTGTAGATGACATTACTTAAAAAAGTGAGTAAACCTGTTGCTTTTTAAGTGATTAGTTGACCTTAAAATGTGAGTAAACCCATTGTTTTTAAAGCGATTAGTTGACTTTACTTAAAAATGCAAGTAAACCCATTTCTTTCAAAGCATTTAGTTGACTTAACTTAAAAACATGAGTGCACTTATTGCTTTTAAAGCGATTAGTTGACTTTACTTTAAAATGTGAGTAAACCCATTGCTTTTAAAGTGATTAGTTGACTTAAGAATGTGAGTAAACCCATCACTTTTAAAGCATTTAGTTGACTTAACTTAAAAATGTGAGTGCACCTATTGTTTTTAAAGTGAACAGTTGACTTTACTTAAAAATGCAAGTAAATCCATTGCTTTTAAAGCATTTAGTTGACTTTACTTAAAAATCTGAGTGAACTTATTGCTTTTAAAGTGATTAGTTGATTTTATTAAAAACGGCGAGTTAACCTGTTGCCTTTATTTTTATTATAATTAATTATAAATAAACAATGTGTGTGATTATAAAAACGAAAAAGTTAGGTAATGGTTCCAGGTAACAATGAGTTTATTTACGTTTCTTAAATAACTAACCGCTTTTTACAGTGTAACTTTTTTTCAGTAAAGGCTTTTCACAAAAGATTGCATTTAAAAACAAAATTTCTTTCGATGCATCAAAATAATAAATAGTACAACTGTTTTCAATGCTGATAATGATGTTCCTTAAGGACTAAACCAATGTTTTAGAGTAACTGTAGTGTTCAGTATTAATTAATCATTCTTAGAAGGTAACCACTAACACCTTTTTTAAAATTTTTAATATATATAGTTAGTGGTAATCAATAACAAGTTTACGGACTGTAATTTATAATCAGTCTTTACTGACTGTACTGAATTTACTGATTTTTAAAAATTATTTTTATGCAAAACTGTATCATGTGAACATTGAAGTCATTTTTAATGTAAGCTGTGAAATACACAAAGCAAAGGATACAATGACTTTGTGGTTTAGGACTTTGCCAACGTTCTTCTACTCAAACAGCAACATTATGCACTAAAGGAAGTTGGATTTGTGTACAGTAAATCTATATAAAACACTAAATTATAGATCATACTTGTGGGACAAGGAAAAATCAGCAAAGTGTTAAATAAAAATGTCTCTATATTTACAATATATATTTTTTTTTCAAAATGCCAATAAAGTAACTGAATGGTTCCATATATTATATATAATATATGACCAACTCAATTCAATCTCTGTCCTGTTTTCTCCTCTCTGTTTAAAAACAGAACGGCTTATTAAGTAGAAGTTTAATTTTAGGTTGTGCGCCGTGCTTTCCCCTGTATCTATTACCCATGATCCATTTACGTTACGTCATCTGACCCGTGTTCATTCCCTTTTGCTTATTTTCACAGACCTTAAATGGTTTTACTTCTTCACAAAAGCATTTGGAGCTCTGCTTGTGGAAAAAGAGAGAGAGAGAGAGAAAAAAAATCAGTAATCCCAGTATGCGCTGGCAAGAAACTCTCTGATTCAAAAGCACTTCAGCTCTACCTTTCTTTTCCATTTTTGTGGAAAATCGGTTTTAAACGGCCTGCGCTGTTGTTTCCAAAAATGATGTTTTCCAAATATCTGTCTTGTTCACTCATATTGTTGGTTCGTGTAACATATCTTCTTCTAAGAACATCGTCCTTATTTTCCAACACTTCCCTGTAACTATAAGCTGCAGGAGGAGCGTTGGGCTTCATCTTATCTCTGCGCTGTATATATGTGTGTGTGTCCAGCATCAACATGCGAGCACATCTGCGTCTGCTGTACTGATAACTCACAGTAGTCTTATCTGAGCACCTGTGCCACTGACTACAGCGGATGCTTTGTGAGTGTAGATAAAACGTCACTGGCTGACTGATGCAGTGGATAAGACAACAGCAACAATAGGAGATGCCTCATGACTTGCAGATGTGCTGCAATCCCTGCCATATACACAGACTTGGATGGATGGATGGATGGATGGATGGATAGATAAAGTGATAGATAGATAGATAGATAGATAGATAGATAGATAGATAGATAGATAGATAGATAGATAGATAGATAGATAGATAGATAGATAGATAGATGGATGGATGGATGGATGGATGGATGGATGGATGGATGGATGGATTGAGGGACGGACGGACGGACGGATAGATAGATAGACGGATGGATGGATGGATGGATAGATAGATAGATAGATGGATGGATGGATGGATGGATGGACGGACGGACGGATAGATAGATAGAGTGATAGATAGATAGATAGATAGATAGATAGATAGATAGATAGATAGATAGATAGATAGATAGATAGATAGATAGATAGATAGATAGATAGATAGATAGATAGATAGATAGATAGATAGATAGATAGATAGATAGATGGATGGATAGATAGATAGAGTGATAAATAGATTGAGTGATAGGTAGATAGATAGATAGATAGATAGATAGATAGATAGATAGATAGATAGATAGATAGATAGATAGATAGATAGATAGATAGATAGATAGATAGATAGATAGATAGATAGATAGATAGATAGATAGATAGATAGATAGATAGATAGATGGATGGATGGATAGATAGAGTGATAGATAGATAGATAGATAGATAGATAGATAGATAGATAGATAGATAGATAGATAGATAGATAGATAGATAGATAGATAGATAGATAGA
>LR812519.1:62071431-62081431 GCA_903798195.1 Danio kyathit | reverse complement strand
TAGATAGATAGATAGATAGATAGATAGATAGATAGATAGATAGATAGATTGAAAGATAGATAGATAGATAGATAGATAGATAGATGGATAGATAGATAGATAGATAGATAGATAGATAGATAGATAGATAGATAGATAGATAGATAGATAGATAGATAGATTGATAGATTGAAAGATTGAAAGATAGATAGATAGATAGATAGATAGATAGATAGATAGATAGATAGATAGATAGATAGATAGATAGATAGATAGATAGATAGATAGATAGATAGATAGATAGATAGATTGAAAGATGCATGAATTGACAAAAATAGAAGGATGGATGGATGGATAGATGAATGGAGGAAGAGACAGTGATAGAGGAACAGATGAATAATTGGAGAAATGGATGGATTGACAAAAAAGATGGAGGGATGGACAGATAGATAGATGAATGAATAGAGCAAGGGAAAGATGGACAGATAATTGAATGGAGAAATGGATGGATTGACCAAAACAGAAGGATGGATGGATGGATGGATGGATAGATGAATGGACAGAGGAATGGATAGAGGAAGCGACAGTGATAGATAGACAGATAAATAAATGGAGTGATGGATTGACAAAAACAAAGATCGGTGGATGGATGGATAGAGGAAGAGAGTGATAGATGGACAGATGTATAAATGGAGAGATGCATTGAGATAGATAGATATATGGATGGATGGATGGATGGATGGATGGATGGACAGGAATGGATAGAGGAAGTGACAGTGATAGATGGACAGATGAATAAATGTGATGGATTGACAAAAACAAAGATCGGTGGATGGATGGATAGAGGAAGAGAGTGATAGATGGACAGATGTATAAATGGAGAGATGCATTGAGATAGATAGATATATGGATGGATGGATGGGTGGATGGATGGATGGATGGACGAACAGACAGATAGATGAAGAGACAGTGATAGATGGACAGATAAATTAATGGAGAGATGGATTGATTGACAAAAACAGAAGGATGAATGGATGGATGAATGGAGGGACAGGAATGGATAGAGGAAGTGACAGTGATAGATGAACAGATGAATAAATGTGATGGATTGACAAAAACAAAGATGGATGGATGGATAGATGGATGGATGAATGGACAGGAATAGATAGAGGAAGTGACAGTGATAGATGGACAGATAAATGAATGGAGAGATGGATGGATTGACAAAAACAGAAGTATGGATGAATGAATGGATGGATGGATGGATAGAGGAAGAAAGTGATAGATGGACAGATGAATAAATAGAGTGATAGATAGATAGATAGATAGATAGATAGATAGATAGATAGATAGATAGATAGATAGATAGATAGATAGATAGATAGATAGATAGATAGATAGATAGATAGATAGATAGATAGATAGATAGATAGATAGATAAATTAATTGAAAGATGGATGAATTGACAAAAATAGAAGGATGGATGGATGGATAGATGAATGGATAGAGGAAGAGACAATGATAGATGAACAGATGAATAATTGGAGAAATGGATGGATTGACAAAAAAGATGGAGGGATGGACAGATAGATAGATGAATGAATAGAGCAAGGGAAAGATGGACAGATAATTGAATGGAGAAATGGATGGATTGACCAAAACAGAAGGATGGATGGATGGATGGATGGATGGATGGATGGATGGATAGACAGGAATAGATAGAGGAAGTGACAGTGATAGATGGACAGATAAATGAATGGAGAGATGGATGAATTGACAAAAACAGAAGTATGGATGAATGAATGAATGGATGGATGGATGGATGGATAGAGGAAGAAAGTGATAGATGGACAAATTAATAAATGGAGTGATGGATTGACAAAAACAGATAGAAAGAAAGAAAGAAAGAAAGAGTAAAAAATACCCCCAAACCACTAGAACAGTGTTATATTTTTTGCTGGCTTTTGTCTTTTGTACTTGCATTATCACAGATGTTTTGAAGAATGTTCAAATACTGAGACAGACCATGTCATTGTAATCCCTCAATTTTTGTTTGTATAAAACATGAACACACCAAAGACGCTTTAATATGCTGTGTGTTTTATTAGACTGCACATAGCAGGATTTTAACAGAACCTTAAAATGTATTTAGTCTTATAAATCAGTGCTTCTTTTCCCCCATGTGATCACGACTTTGTTTGTTGTGAATATGCGCCCTCTAGTGACAGAAATGTTCAAGTTGTGCCTTTAACGCCATTATAAAAAGGAAATAATACTTTCAGCAAGGATGAACTGATCAGACGTGATTGTAAAGGCTTTTTTATTGTTGCGAAACATTTCTTTTTCGTTAAAAAAAAAAATCCTAAAAATGTATCAGTTTCAACAATTTTAAGCAGAGAAATTGCTTTCAACAGTGATCATATACACTCAAAATTTACTTTTACTGCTTGTTTAACCTACTTACTTAAAACAACACAATTTCTACGGGTTATTTGTGGAGTACTTAATTGTTTTATGTACAATCCACTTAAATTAATCGATTTGTGTTGGGACAGCATGAAGGAATTATGTGGAGCCCAGCATTTTTTACAGTGCATGTTTCTTGATCAGCAAATATTATGATTATTAGATAATTTTGTGTGAGAAGTAAAAAGAGACTACTTTCAAAAAAGATTGAAACATTTTTGTAACCAGTATGTTTTAATATTATATATAGAGTTGGGGAAATTAGTATTGAACATGTCACCATTTTTCTCAGAAAACATAAATCTCAAGGTGCTGTTGACTTCCAAAGAAATCCATATATGGAAAGAAAGCAAATCTAATTAGTTCACAAATGAAGTTATGTGTAATAAAATGAAATGACACTGGATAAAAGTATTGAAAACATGATAAAAAGGGAGGTGTAGAAAGGCAGTGAAAGCCCAGACACCAGCTGAAATCTCTCAGTAGTTCTTCAGCAATCCTCTGCCCTTCCTCAGTGTAAATAAATATTAGCTGCTTCAGTCCAACATTATCAGGATGATAAAGATGAAACCAGGGTGGACATTTCAGCAAGACAATGAACCAAAACACAGCCAAGGAAACTCTCAAATGCTTTCAGAGAAAGAAAATCAAGCTGGAGAATGGCCCAGCCAATCACCTGACTTGAATCCAATAGAAAATTCAAAATAAAGATCAGATTTTATAGATGAGACCCACAGAACCATCAAGATTTATACACTCTGTTGAAGTCTGTAAAAGACTGACACCTGAGCAATGCACGTGACTTCATTCTCCATATGAGAGACTGCAAGTCTTTATATGTGTTGGCATCAGACTTTTGCAATGTAATCACTTACTGATATTTTCTGTCGGAAGTTTAATCCAGTCTTTCAACTTTGTTGCAGTGACAAGATAAAGCCAGTAAAGCCGATAAAGCTGGTATTTTTCATGATACGTGAATCAAATTGCTAATGTAATTCATCCAACTAGAAATATTCTCCCAATTTTATTTACAGAATACTTTCAGTTAGTGCCTCTGCGTTAATAAAAACCTCAAGGTCTGGCTTTTAAACCCCCCTGAATGATGTCCAGCTTCACTTTCAGTATAAATGCATGACTGCAACAGAGATTTTTGTATCTGAACAAGGAATGTTTGAAACACCATTTAGGAAACGTGTCCAGTCAGGGTCAAATAAGTCCAAAACCGTTAGAATCCAGTTAAAGAAGAAAATAAAAGAAGTGAAAATTTCCTTGCTCTGTTAAACATCATTTGGGAAATATTTAAAAAAGAAATACAAACTCAAAGGGGGGCTAATAATTCTGACTTCAACTATATATTCACATTTACTTTAACAAGTTCAATTCAGCCATCAGTAAAATTTTACTAATGCACATTTTTTATACAATTATTGAGATGCATATCAGGAAAATCTATTAAATGAGACCATTTGAATCGAATATTAGCAAAATTCATATTCACACCACTATCTTAACGTCTAAACCATGAAGAGGTGTTTGTACAACATAATACAGGTGGTATAAAACTGATTATGATCAAATGACCCTTGAATATTTACAAAAATAGAGCACTTACGTACATATTTCAACATTTAAATCAGCCCCAGAAATAATCTGCATGTGCGTTACTCTCGACCGCACACTCGGAGAAATCGAAAGTAACCAGTAAGTGGGGGGTCAAAACCACAAGTGTATATGCGACTGCACAACAATCACAGCGATTCAAAAATATATGTCTTGTTGGGCTGAATCTCGTTATATTTTTGACGTCAGTTGCAGGCTAAATGGAGGAAGAGGAGGGGGGGGGGCAGCAAATGGCCCACTGGCCGGCAGTTTAAGACCCCTGCTTTAAGGCCAGTCTTTACGGAAATAAAACAGTAATATGATATACAGCACTGATCATCAACTGGCGGCCCGCGGGCCAAATCCTGTCCACTGAGCCGTTCAATCCGGCCCGCAACTGGATTCCAAAATTGTGAGGATCAAAAAGAAAATAGCGGTCCACACTATTAAAGCAACTAAAAATAACAACAGCTGAGTCTCTTGTCAGAATAACCACCATTTATGACTATAAGGCTACACTTCGAAATGAGGACAGACTCAGACAGACCATGCGACGTTAAGCATTTATTGTTTCAAACAGGTTTTAGCGTTAGTGAAGACCAGGTAGGGTGTAGGTGGAGGAAGACGCGCGATTTCCGGGAGATTATCACTCGTTTGCGGCCATTCGGGAGTCTCTATGCATTTGCGGGAGACTCACAGAACTTCCGGGAGACTTGGGATGTCTGCCTCAGGACTAAAAAATGAGGAAAAACAATCTGGCACAACTTAAAATAGCATGGTAAATAAATAACCTGGTACCAGAACAAAACAGGTCACAAATAATGTTCGCACATCAAATGAAACGTTAAGTGGGCTTGAATTCAAATCCCAATGCTGAAACGGGCGACTCACAGTGCGTAATCAATGGCTTAAGTTACATTTCCCCTTGCTGACTTAGGGGCCTCATTGAGTTGAGGCAAATATATATCACTCCTGGTGGTTGACTGTGGTATAGGTGATGGAGGCCTGAATCAAATTCCTTCAGTTTTGTAATGAACTTGAAAAAGTATAAACATTAAACATAATGTTAAGCCAAAATGAGATTTTTATTTGATTTTCTTCTTGGGGGTCCGGCCTAGTAAAACTCTGGCCCTCTGACAAATATAGTTGATGACCCCTGATATACAGTATAATTATTCGCCCTCTTGTGAATTTTTTTTTTATTTCAAATTTTTCCTAAATGTTGTCTAACAGAGCATGGAAATTTAAAAGTATTTCCTATAATATTTTTTCTTCTGGAGAAAGTCTTATTTGTTTTATTTTGGCTAGAATAAAAGCAGTTTTTAATTTTTTTAAAACCATTTAATATTAATTAACCCCTTAAGCAATATTTTTTTCGACTGTCTACAGAACAAACCATCATTATACAATGACTTGCCTAATTACCCTAACTTGCCTAATTAACCTAGTTAAGCCTTTAAATGTTACTTTAAGCTGAATACTAGTATGGTGTAAAAATATGTAGTAAAATATTATTTACTGTCATCATGGCAAAGATAAAATAAATCAGTTATTAGAGATGAGTTATTAAAACTATTATGTTTAGAAATGTTGAAAAAATCTTCTCTTCGTTAAACAGAAATTGGGGGGAAAATATACAGGAGGGCTAATAATTTAGGAGGGCTAATAATTCTGTCTTCAACTGTATATAAGGTACATTTTTGAGAGTAGTGTTAATTTATTTGTAGAGTAACAGTCACTGATGGTCCTAAAAGGATCTTTTATTTTAAAGTTACTGGCCCTCGTGAGAATCAGAGAGGTCAGGAGGCCGAGGATGGTATCAGAGAACAGGATTTAATAATTGAACATCTGCAAGCGTGACTGTACTGTCCTTAAGCTCCTAAAATACCAGCTCAGCAAAATCTTAGTCAAATGTTTGAGCATCAGTAGTTCGCAGAGGAGTGTGTGAAGCTGACCTGACTGAGGAACTGCAAAGAAACCTTTGTTGCGCAGACAGTCTCGCCTGGGCACGAGAACACAGGAGCTGGAGGAGTGGAACTCTGTTTTCTGGACCGATGAATTCTCTTTTGAGGACAGATCTCTCTGGGGTTGGTTATTTTTTGCAATGATTTTAAAGAAATCTTTTAAGGAGCTTTTCTACTGCATGGTACAACAAGCTATGGTTTGGTACAGCAAGGTTTGGTTTGGTACAGCTCACTTTTGGGAGCTTTTCCGCTGTGTTTTATTGTCTTGGTACTTTTTTTTAGTACCACCGAAGGTGAGGTTCCAAGAGGTAGTGAGGAAAAAAGCGAAGAAAATAATTTTAGATATTTTGGATTTTTAGAAATTATTTATTTTATTATTATTTTATTATTCATTTAGTACAAATGAAATCCAAACTAACCTTATTAATTTTCTTAGCTCACTTTGCTAGTTTTGCGTCAAACGATTCAGCTGTGCATGCCATTATGAAAAAAAATAGTTTGCCCTTCTTATTTAAAATTAAAATCAGAAAATGCACTTCCTGTTTGTTTTCAGTTAAATTCTCAGATTACGTCTGTCTGAGGTATTGGGTGTGGCTAACATACTTAACCACGCCCCTCCAGCTGTCAGTTTTTGAGGAGAAGTCTGTTATTAGATTGTAATAACTCCTTATAGTATAACCCTTTTCCAGATATTTCTGAAGGAAATTCGCACTTTACAACATCCAATCAGAAGAAAAAACAAGCCACGCCCACTGTTTGCTCATTTAATATTCCGTTTCTCTTGGAACTGCATAATAATATGGAGGAAAAAAACTGTTGCAGCTTCATGCGGACTTTAAACAAAAACTGTTTTGGGGGCCTGAAAATGTTTAATTTTAAACTACATCATCATATTCTCCATGTAGATGAAAAATGTGATTTTGGGAAAACTGTTGCCATCTACATGTAAACATTTCTGCAACATAGAACTGCAAAAAGGATTTTTTCACAGTATTTCTATAATATTTTTTCTTCTGAAGAAAGTCTTATTTGTTTTATTTCAACTAGAATAAAATCAGTTTTTAAGTTTTTAAAGTCATTTTAAAGACATTATTAGCCTTCTTAAGCAAGATTTTTTGACTGTCTACAGAACAAACCATCGTTATACAATAACTTGCCTAATTACCCTAACCTGGGGTGCGTTTCCCAAAACCATCGTTAGCCAACTAAGGTCACAAGTTCCGTCTTTACAAACATAGTTCTTTGATTTGCTGTTTCCCGAATCCAGCGTTCCAACGAACATTCGCAAACTCCGTCGCAAACTTGAGCACTTGAAACGACACCTCTGGAGCTGTAGTTAGAAGCCTAGTTCCTGGCTGTGTTCTATTTCCACTTATCCCCCCTATGCCCAAATCATTTAGAACATTCTAACATTCAAAGTTGGAATGATTAAAAATAAAAAAGCATTAAAGTCATCTCTCTCAGGTGTAATTTGCTTTCAAAGTATTTTTACAGTTCAGTTTTAACGATCTTCATGTTTACAATTGTGCTCCCTTCGCAGTGCACTTTGAAAACATTGATATCATTTTGAACACAGCCTCATGACAAAGCTATAGGTATATTTAAAAGCGGAAATTATGTTACGTCTCCAAAGCTTGTGAAAATGAATAACAGCATACGTTAATTCTTTTATTTTATAGTGGGTTATTTATGAAGTATCTGTACTGTATATGACATGGGTCTGTTGGTTAGAACTTTCTGCTGTGGTTTACATATGTCAAATTGTAATTTTTTTTTAAATAAATAAACAATATCCTAAATAATAATCATCATCATTATAATCATCATTAATATTATTAATATTATTATTAAAGTAAATATATTTATAATAAATAGTCTCATTATTTATTTATTTATTTATATGATTTATATATGATATTAGAATATTGTTAGCTTTTGTAAGTGATTTTATGTTTTAGAATAGAATATGTAATGTTCAACTTCTCAATAATATTAGTAAAGCAAACATTGGTCCTATATGTGGCATTTACATATACTTCAATTAATATGGAAAACCAGTGCATGTTTTTACCAAAATTAATATTGGATTTTATTTTAAATGCGTGTTTGTGTAAAACAATGTAATTTGCACAAAGAAATGATGGGGTTCTTCTCTAAAGTAGTTACTCCACCCCATTTAGAGCATCATTATGGGCGTTTTACGTTATAACTAACGTGGTTCAAGCGATGGATCTGCGACAGAGAAACTACGGGTTTTGGGAAATACTCGTCGCTACATCGTTCTTTTGCCAAACGATGCATCGCACTATGATAGTTCAGCCGCAAGTTACGTCGTTGTTTGGGAAACGCAACCCTGCCTAGTTAACCTAATTAACCTAGTTAAGCCTTTAAATGTCACTTTAAGCTGAATACCAGCATCTTGAAGAATATCCAGTTAAATATTATTTACTGTCATCATGGCAAAGATAAAAGAAATCAGTTATTAGAGATGAGTTATTAAAACTATTATGTTTAGAAATGTGTTGAAAAAAATCTTCTCTCCATTAAACAGAAATTGGGGGGAAAATATACAGGGGGGCTAATAATTCTGATTTCAACTGGATATTGGAATTTGATCTTAAAAGTTATATCAAAATTATATTTTTATTCCTCACAGACACACGTTTATATATTATCTCAAAATTCAGAATTTATTCAGAAGTCTAAATAAGAGTTTAGCAGTCAAACATGTGGAAATGTTCAATAATTGAGCATTTTTGTAGGATTTACTGGTAGATTTTATTTTGATGGTCCCTATTGCACATTTTCTTGACTAAAAGTTGCATTGCAACTATGACAATTGCTTCTCATTTGAGTATAAGTAGACTGTTTGTTTAAAGGTGCTGTAGGTGATCTGCCTAAATGCTAACCGGTTAGCATAATATCTTTCAAATACAATCCCTCCCTGCCGTTTAAAGCCACGCCTCCTGAAATCGCAAACGTGCATATTAAAGACTAGACCATGTCATTTGCCAGTTAGAAAACTTTATAGTAGTTTATAATATTACAATTCTGGACGAAAAACTGGATTATATCTAGCACGTTTACAGTTGTTAAAACTTGTCACATTGTGCGATATTTCATGCATGCAAGGATCACTGGACTCGCTCTGTCTCTTGCCCTGCAAATAGTTACATCAATCTTTCACCTTTAATGTCTGCTGATACTGCTCCTTCAACAGACATTTAACTGACTATGCAAGTAGCCTACATGTCAACTTACACTAACCCTAACCAAAACCCCGACCTAACAGTCTACTTATAATCTAATGAGAATTAGCTGGCATGTAGATGCAATGTAACTTAAATTCAACAAAATGCGTTAAAGGGAGCATCAAAATGAAGTGATATTGATTTACTTTCACTTGTGATCAATTGAATGCATCCTTGCTGAGTAAAATAAACAATAAAATCCTCGATTTGACTCAAAATTCGACTTAAAATAATCTGGAAAAAAGCTAACTGATTACATTACATCAGTGTTTCTCAACCACGTTCCTGGAGGACGACCAGCTCTGCAGATTTTCCATGGCTGCATCCGAAACCACCTACTTAGTAGGTACTGCATTTGAATTTAAACGTACTGCTCGACTGTTAGAAAAGTACGTACTATAAAGTATGAATGTGAGGAGTATGAATGGAATTCGGACATACTACATCCGCCCTTTTGTCATGGTCACGTGACCTACCTGCATCAGTTGTGTCGCTTCACTCCCATTCACTTCACTTCAGAATCTCGCCGGAAGTAGTAAGTCATCCGGGTACTTCTTGCATACTAATTTTCAAATTTTATGAACTCGGACATACTCTGCTCACATACTGATTTTACTGTACTATATAGTATGGAAATATGTGGTTTCGGACGCAGCCCATGTCTCCTTAACCAAACACACCTGATTCATATCATTAGCTCATTAGCAGAGACTGAAAGACCTGTAATTGGTGTGACAAACA
>LR812519.1:61876431-62066431 GCA_903798195.1 Danio kyathit | reverse complement strand
GCTGGGTCAGTTGGCATTTTTGTGTGGAGTTTGCATGTTCTCCCCATGTTGGCGTGGGTTTCCTCCGGGTGCTCCGGTTTCTTCCACATGTCCAAAAATATGTGGTATAGGTGAATTGGGTAAGCTAAATTGTCCGTAGTGTAAGTGTGAATGAGAGGGTATGGATGTTTCCCAGTGATGGGTTGCAGCTAGAAGGGCATCCGCTGCATAAAACATATGCTGGATAAGTTGGCGGTTCCCGCTATGGCGAGAGTACATTCATTCGTATATTCATTTGAATGCATTTAAGCATATTTCCATTTTTTTTTTTTACTATATTTATGTTAGATATTTATTTATTTTTAATTACCTCCTTGGGTTTTACCAACAAATTGAGACTTGTGTTTGTGTTTTTCTCCTCAGGATTTAAAATGTGTGTGTGAGTAACGCAGGGTAAAAGCGAGCTGCACATGTATAGCTTTGATTAGCTTACTCAATCTAATAAGAGACGGACTGATTCTTATCTCAGTGTTTTGCTAGAGCAGGTAATGCTTTTCTGCCTTCCTGCAGTTTGAACAGGCTGGATGTAGATCTATACGTGTGTGTGTGTGTGTGTGTGTGTGTGTGTGTGTGTGTGTGTGTGTGTGTGTGTGTGTGCGTGTGTGCGTGTGCGCGTGTGCGTGTGTGCGTGTGTGTTTTATCTGAACACACCAGCAGGATCCAGGCTTCATCTCACCATCTTGAATCCTGGGGTTTTGAGTTGAAAACACTTTTTTTTTCAGCGTCTTTGATTTGGTTTCAGACATATGGTTCGGTGTTGGATATATAATCTTGGACATTCTGACATATGAAAACCATAAAAGTGATGAAAATGGGTATATTTCTGTTTCATTTAAATGTTCAATATTATTTTAATTATATACATTCACAAATTGTGCTTTATTTAAAGGTTATTTAGGAAATATGCTGTGAATAATAATATTAATAATAATAATAATAATAATAGTAATAATAATAATAATTATTATTATTTTAACTATTTAAATATATTTTAATTTAATACAAATGTCACATTTGATGTTCAAAAATTTATGTTTTTTTATTAATTGTATGCTTTTAAAACAAATAAATAAATGAATGAATTAATTAATTTATTTAGTTTAATTATTTAAAGAAATGTATTCATAAAAAGGCATTTATTTTCTAATTATTCAAATGTGTAAAATAATTGTTATAATTATTATTTTACATTAAAAACATTAGAGTTGTAATCTTAAGTAAACATGATATTTAAATAAATAAGTAAATAAATAAATAAATAAATCTTGTTGATGTTCCCTCTAGTTTCTTAAATGTTAATATTTCATTTAAATAATTCACTATTTAATTAATATGCTTAAATTATTCTAATTTATTTAAATTGTTATTTTATGTAAAACATAAAGTAGCAAATATAAACATAAATAAATAAAGAAAAAAATATATAAATAAATGAATAAGTAAATAAATACTTAAATCTTTTTTTATTTTGGCTTTAGCATTTTATTAAATATTCATTTTCAATATTAGTTGTACTAAATGTTTTTTAATTAAAATGCTTAAATTATTTTTAAATGGTTATTACAGCACAAAGTAAAAGGAAATAAGCATTGAGAGAAATAATTTTACCTGATTTGTGTCTCCTGCAGTGTGTGTGTGTGTGTGTACGTGTTTTTGTGACATGTCAGGACACAAATCTGTATAATGACATAGGTATGACACAGGTAATACAAAAAGCAGGTGAAATATGAGGACATTGGTGACGTCCTCACTTCTCAAAAAGCTTCTAAATCACACAGGATGAGTTTCTTCAGGGAGTAAAGCTGTACACTGTCTCCTGTGATGGTTGGGTTTAGGGGTAGGGTGGGGTGAGGGCAATATAATATACGGTTTGATCTGTATAAAATGAATGGAAGCCTATGTAATGTACCCACTTTTCACAAAAACAAACATGTGTGTGTGTGTGTGGTGTGTGTGTGTGTGTGTGTGTGTGTGTGTGTGTGTGTGTGTGTGTGTGTGTGTGTGTGTGTGTGTGTGTGTGTGTGTTTGCAGTGTATTCTTAGCTCCTCTTACTGTCAGAATGGCACCAGTGAGGGAAATGAACAGCT
The DNA here is from genome assembly GCA_903798195.1 of Danio kyathit. Taxonomy (NCBI): domain Eukaryota; kingdom Metazoa; phylum Chordata; class Actinopteri; order Cypriniformes; family Danionidae; genus Danio; species Danio kyathit. The sequence continues at coordinate 62,064,305 of LR812519.1, read as the reverse complement.
CTGATAGGCCTCTATAATTGGAGACTCAGTGAAGCTTTGAATGAAAATTAGTCTCAGCTGACTGGAGACTTGAAGATGAACCTGCTGTAAGCCTGGCCTGATGTGTTTAGTCCAGACTAATGTCACTTAGGGACAAAGACACCACAGTTGGGCTTTTGACTGGACTGTTCAGATAAACTCAGTCTCTGCTGAATGCAACATTAAATCTTTGCACGTTTTATGAGGAAAAATCGCCATGAAACGGAATTTAGATTGTCATTTTTTTTCTCTATTGTGATGTACATCCAATTGAAACACAAGTTTATCTCTATGTGGGTGTTGCTAACAAAAAAAGAAAGATTGATTAAAGAATAAAAGCAGAGCAGAAATGATACACACCCAAATAGCCCCGCCCTAAAGAACTGATAGCCCCACCCTAAAGGACTGATAGCCCCACCCTAAAGGACTGATAGCCCCACCCTAAAGGACTGATAGCCTCTGCCCTACATGACTAATGGATCCACCATAAATGACTGATACCCCAGCCCTAAAGGACTGATACCCCCGCTCTAAATGACTGATAGATCCACCCTAAAGAACTGAGAGCCCTGCCCTAAAGGACTGACAGCCCTGCCCTAAAAGACTGATACCCTCGCTCTAAATGACTGATAGATCCACCCTAAAGAACTAAGAGCCCTGCCCTAAAGGACTGAGAGCCCTGCCCTAAAGGACTGAGAGCCCTGCCTTAAAGGACTGATACCCTCGCTCTAAATGACTGATAGATCCACCCTAAAGAACTGAGAGCCCTGCCCTAAAGGACTGATACCCTAGCCCTAAAGGACTGATACCCCTGCCCTAAAGGACTGACACCCCTGCCATAATGGACTGAGAGCCTTGCCCTAAAGGACTGATACCCCTGCCCTAAATGACTGATACCCCCGCCCTAAAGGACTGAGAGCCCTGCCCTAAAGGACTGATACCCTGCCCTAAATGACTGATACCCCCGCCCTAAAGGACTGATACCCCCGCCCTAAAGGACTGATACCCCTGCCCTAAAGGACTGAGAGCCTTGCCCTAAAGGACTGATACCCCAGCCCTAAAGGACTGAGAGCCTTGCCCTAAAGGACTGATACCCCAGCCCTAAAGGACTGAGAGCCTTGCCCTAAAGGACTGATACCCCAGCCCTAAAGGACTGAGAGCCCTGCCCTAAAGGACTGATACCCCTGCCCTAAATGACTGATACCCCCGCCCTAAAGGACTGAGAGCCCTGCCCTAAAGGACTGATACCCCTGCCCTAAATGACTGATACCCCCGCCCTAAAGGACTGATACCCCCGCCCTAAAGGACTGATACCCCTGCCCTAAAGGACTGAAACCCCAGCCCTAAAGAACTGAGAGCCCCGCCCTAAAGGACTGAGAGCCCTGCCCTGTAGGACTGATACCCCTCCCCTAAAGGAATGAGACCCCTGCCCTGAAGGACTGATACCCCTGCCCTAAAGAACTGATACCCCCGCCCTAAAGGACTGATACCCCCGCCCTAAATGGTTGATCGAGTTGCCCTAAAGGACTGATAGCTCTGACCTAAAGGACTGATAGATCTCCTATATGAAGGATAGCCCTGCCCTAAATGACTGATAGAACTGAGACCCTAAAGAACTGAGAGCCCCACCCTAAAGGACTATTAACCCTGGCATAAATGACTGATAGAGCCACCCTAAATAAATGAGAGTACCGCCCTAAAGGACTGAGAGCCCCGCCCAAAAGGACTGATACCTCTACCCTAAATGATTGATAGTTCCACCCTAAAGGACTGATACCTCTACCCTAAATGATTGATAGTTCCGCCCTAAAGGACTGATAGACCCACCCTAAATAACTGATACCCCCGCTTTAAATAACTTATAGATCCACCCTAAATTAATTAGAGCCTCGCCTTAAGGGATTGAGAGCCCCGCCCCAAAGGACTGATACTCTAAATGATTGATAGAGCCGCCCTAAAGGACTTATAGCGCCGCCCTAAAGGACTGATAGCGCCGCCCTAATCGATTGATACACCCGCCCTAAATGATTGATAGAGCCGTTCTAAAGGACTGATAGAACCACCCTAAATTATTGATAGAGCCACCCTAATGGACTGAGAATCCACCCTAAATGAATGATAGCCCTGCCCTAAATGATATATAGAGCCGCCCTAAAGGACTGATAGCCCCGCCCTAAATGATTGATAGAGCCGCCCTAAAGGACTTATAGCGCCGCCCTAAAGGACTGATAGCGCCGCCCTAATCGACTGATACACCCGCCCTAAATGATTGATAGAGCCGCCCTAAGGGACTGATAGAACCACCCTAAATTATAGATAGAGCCACCCTAATGGACTGAGAATCCACCTTAAATGAATGATAGCCCTGCCCTAAAGGACTGATAGTGTCGCCCTAAAGGACTGATACCCCCACTCTAAATGACTGATAGATCCACCCTAAATGAATGATAGCCCTGCCCTAAAGAACTGATACCTTCGCTTTAAATGACTGATAGATCCACCCTAAATGAATGAGAGCTCCACCTTAAAGGACTAAGAGCCCCGCTCTAAACGACTGATAGCCCCGCCCTAAATGATTGATAGAGCCACCCTAAAGGACCGATAGAGCCACCCTAAAGGACGGATAGTCCCGCCCTAAATGATTGATAGAGCCGCCTTAAAGGACTGATAGAGCCACCCTAAATGATTTGATAGAGCCGCCCTAAAGGACTGTTAGAGCTGCCCTAAAGGACCGATAGTCCCGACCTAAAGGACTGATGGATTCACCCTAAATGAATGAGAGCCCCACCCTAAAGGACTGATAGACCGGCCCTAAAGAATATACAGGCAAACTAAAATAATAAGATTTACTCCAAAAAGAAGATAGAAATAGTAAATGCTGCAAAAAATGTCTCTCTTAAACATCACGTGGGAAATGAATTTTGCCTTGATGGTTGATGGTTTCTATGGTAGAGTTTAATCATACCAGTTTGATCTAGTGTGTCTAAAGACTATTTGGTCCCACTTTATTTTAAGTGGCCTTAACCACTAAGTACTTAAATAAAATAAATACAATGTGCTGAATGTGTTCATAATGTATTGCAGAACACTTCAGGTGCCTTTGAGGTGAGTTATGGGTAGGTTTTGGCACAGGTTTGGGGTTATGGGTAGGTTTAAGGGTGGGTTAAGGTGTCAGGGATGGCCAATGCTGTAAATATAAATGTAATTAAATAAATGAATTACAGATGTATATACATGCAGGTATTTAATCAGTCATAAGTACAATGTAAAACATGTATTTAAACTAAAAGTACATTGTATCAAATGATTAACTTCAGTGTAAGTACATATTAGATAAGGCTACTTAATATAAAGTGGGACCGACTAGTTTTCTACATGAAATAATTTGATAGTTTTATTTTTTGCTAAAGACCTATATATAAGATTGTGTTTAGGTGAATATTAAAATATCACAAAGAATAAACCATTTGGCCCTCTTTGTCATAGACTACTTCTTTAATTTGATTTGCAAAACCGTATCCTAATCTAGCATAATATAATTCTCTTCTTGTGCTGTTACGTATATAGCAGCAGGCTTGAAAACACAGAATCCTCTTGTCGACACTGGGAGGAGTGATGGGATTTAGCTTTTGTCTTTTGGAATTGCCTCTGTTTTGAAGATGTCTGAGTCAGAATTGACCCCATATCAACCCTCAGATGCTTTTCCCAGGCGAGGATCTTAAGGGGCCGCACGGCGCTGGGCTTCCTCCCAATCCAAATGTGAGATGTAATGAGTCATAAAGCAGAAGTGAGCCGGACCGTACACTCTGCATATCCCAGGTTCATTAAAATGACCAAGGCAAACAATGAATTATTGATGTAGGGTGGCCAGCGTTCCAAAATAATGTTTTTGTGCACCTCTCACTACAGTATCCTCAAGGTCTAACTGCACAGACGATCATTTCCCACAGCAAGAGCAGTGGATTTTCTCTCTAAGGCTGTGTTTTGTTACATGTTTTCATGTGTGCTGTATAGACTCTGACATTTGGTGTAAAATGATACTGATGATCTTTTTGCCTACAGCGCTATGTCAGCACGGATGCAAGCACGGAGAATGCGTGGGACCCAACAAATGCAAGTGCCATCCAGGTTATACAGGAAAAACATGCAACCAAGGTAAGAGCTGAAGTGTGTGTGTGAATCAGCCTGTCTTGTTTAAAGTGCCCCTAGTGTGCTATTTTAAAGCTTGCTGATTTTTTTTCACAGGTTTTACATAGATCCAAAGTTACAAAACATTGCAGCACCAGCTCTTTACTCTCAGTGTCTGAAATGTTTGGTACAAGTATACAGTATCTCTAAACTCTGCCTTTACTGAGAGCTTTCTGATTGGTCAGATCAAGCAACCCTATTTAAACATAGTAACTTTTATCTATTCTACTAATAAAAATACTTCACAGACATTAAGGCCATGTTCACACATCTCTATATACAGTTGAAGTCTTTTTTAAATATTTCCCAAATGATGTTTAACAGAGCAAGGACATTTTCACAGTATGTCCGATAATATTTTTTTCTTCCGGAGAAAGTCTTATTTGTTTTATTTTGGCTAAAATAAAAGCAGCTTTTAATTTTTTAAAAACATTTTAAGGTCAAAATTATTAGCCCCTTTAAGCTATATGTTTTTTTTTCGATAGTCTACAGAACAAACCATCGTTATACAATGACTTGCCTAATTACCCTAACCTGCCTAGTTAACCTAATTAACCTAGTTAAGCCTTTAAATGTCACTTTATGGAAGTGTCTTGAAAAATATCTAGTAAAATATTATTTACTGTCATCATGGCAAAGATAAAATAAATCAGATATTAGAAATGAGTTATTAAAACTATTATGTTTAGATAAAATCTTCTATCCGTTAAACAGAAATTGGGGAGAAAAAAAGAGGGGGGCTAATAATTCAGGGGGGCTAATAATTCTGACTTCAACTGTATGTAAACTTTTCCATACATGCACAGTTTTCAAAAAACGAATCAATGTTCACATGAAAACACAAAATGCCCTATGAAGCAGAGATGTATAAAGTACTAGAGACCCAGACTTAAGTAAAAGTACAAGTGCTCTATCAAAAAAGTGACTTGAGTAGAAGTTGAAGTGCTCTTTAAGCACCATACTTAAGTGGAAGTACTAAAGTATTCAACATTTTTTGTACTTAAGTATTGCAAGTAGTTTATTCTAAAATTTACTACTCAAATACTGAAAGTAAAAGTACAAGTATTGCGTTATGTAGTTATTAAAGAAAGCAGTCCAAAGACATATTGTTTTGTTTATTTTAAAAAGAACCAGGGTTTACGATTTATAATATAAATAAAACGTTACGTGAACATTGCAGCATGTTATGAACCATGGGTAGCTAATGTTAGTTAACTTATCTAGCTCTTACAGATAGCTCAAACTGCTGTGTTTGTGTATTACATTATTTTTAACTTGATATGTTTCTTCAAATTCGACGGTGAATTTTTGAAGGCTATTATTTCGCAATCTTTTGGGAGGCAGAGTATACACTTCATTCTATATGAACGTTCTTTCACTCCGACAAATGCAAACATGGACTCTAAATAGGGCCACGGTTGGTCTTTTTCCTTATCGCCACGAACAGTTGAAAGTGAAGGAGTTGAAGGTAGAATTTCTGGGTTTTCCATGTCGAAAACTAACTAAAATGCTCTCAATACAGGCAGGCAGCACTGTCTTCTTTGATCGCCTGAATGTTGACGAGCCAGCTTAGTCAAACCTATGGCAGAGCCATCTGCTGCTCTGGCAGTGAGAATGTGGGTTCCGAATGATTCGTTACATTTTTATAATTGTAACGAGTAACTATGCAGCACATAAAAAATCTACTGGAGTTAAAGTATTAAACTCATCGAAAATATGTACTGAAGTAAAAGTAGAAGTAGGAGAAAAAAACAATACTCCAGTAGAGTACAGATACAGCCTTTTAGTACTTAAGTACAGTAGTGAATTAGTTCTACTTCGTTACTATACATCTCTGCTATGAAGTTATGTCAAGAGCATGCCAGAGCAACAGATGGCGATATACTCCTAACTGTAAAGTTATGTTGGCCAATCTGAAGCCTCAAGAAAGGCTTATTATTGGTTCTGGTTGGCTAACAACATGGTGTATTTTGTTTACGTCAGCCATTGCACAGACGCACATTATGAAAACAAGGGAAATGGCGATTCGGACAAGCCAAAAACTGGTTTTGCCGACTACACAGACCCTCGGCGTGTTTGAAAATTTCACCTTGACAGGAGTTTTCAAAAAGTATTGGTTTCAGTGACCCAAAACTATGTACAATATGGTTATGGACGAATCACCAAACCATGCAATTTTGAAAATACAGGCCACGTGCAGAGTAGTAATAAAACTTTTAAAGCACATTGTTCTATTGCCATTAAGATACGTAATAATAATAATAGCGTTTTTCACTGTCAGTAAACACCAAACGAAATGCAAACAGACTTGAACCACAGTGCTTTTACACTGATAATGTAAATCGCAGCAGTAATTCAGATCAGGCACATTCAATGTTGAGGAGTGTTGTCACGATATTGAATTTTGGTACCAATCGGTACTGAAATTTAAAAATTGTCCATTTCCTGCTACCATTTAAGCGATGTTGAGCACGTTCTTAAACACCATGATTGGCCATTGTGTTCACGTGCTCAACAGAAATGACTGTGATTGGCCGTGAAGGTCATCAGTTGACCGCTGTTCACAGAGACAGCAACACTGGAGCATTTTAAAGCTGCAAAGATCAGCTGGTCTGTCTGTCAAAAGAGCTGATAAGAATGATCCACTGATGAATCGACTGACCTTTGAAAATATTGAGTGATACTGGAGTAAGTTTTGATAAAAGTGTATTCTTGTTACCAGTAGTATCAACATTATGTGCTGTATGTGTTTAATATACATTTACAAGGGGTGTCTTCAAAACAAATCACCCTCTTAGTGAAAACAGTCATAGTCACCATATTGAAGTGTCAATCCAAACAAAGTCTGTGTTGCAATCCACTTTTAGACATGCATTCGTGAAGTTCCCTTCCCTTGTTACCTCGGGGGAATCCCCAATTCCATTTTGAAGTGCATTCCACTTCATCAAGGAATTGTGACGTCACAACAGTGAAGTTCACAAGTGCTCAAGTGGTTTAGGGCGTTCCATTTCTGCCACTAGTGGACACTTGTTTAATGTAATCAAGGATGTACATCCAAGGGAATGAGATTGAGGGAAGTTAGCAAGTAAAGGGCATAACCAATTGGACTGGAATGCAGCCCAAATCAAGGGGTACAACTGATGGATACTTCAGGTCCCATGATACTCTGCACTGGGAAGTTCTTTGGTCTCACATTCTGAGTCACTTTCGTTACTATGCCCTAATCTCTTCTAACGCCCGGCTCACACGGGGCTTCAGCGTCAACGCTTGACAGAGGGCGTCTCTAAAGTTGGGGCTGACGCAATCGTCATATCAGCATCAGCCAATGAAATTAGTCCGCAATCAGCTACTGTCTGAGCTGGTGTATTTGCATAAAGCAATCTGATTAGCTGACGTGTCCATTGGCGCTTGAAAAGTTGAGAAATTCCCAACTTCTGCAGCGAGCAATGCCGACGGATCCACAATGCAGATGTCCTGACATCACCCATTCAAAGTGAATGGGAAGCGCTGATGCCCTGTATGAATAGGGTGTAAGGGTTTTCCCTCCAGAGTGACATCTTTGAATGAAATGCGCTTCCAAAAGGGACGCAGTGAAGTTGCATTAGTGTATTCATCAACATAAGTACACTACCTGACAAAAGTCCTGTCGTCGATTCCAGTTGTAAGAGCAACAAGTAATAACTTTACTTCTAGTTGATCATTTGGAAAAGTGGCAGAAGGTAGATATTTCTGAAAGAAATCAGTCAAGTTTGGTGAAGGAAAAATCGTGGTTTGGGGTTACAATCAATATGGGGGCGTGCGAGAGATCTGCAGAATGGACGGCAACATCAACAGTCTGAGGTATCAAGACATTTGTGCTGCCCATTACATTACAAACCACAGGAGAGGGCAGATTCTTCAGCAGGATAGCGCTCCTTCTCATACTTCAGCCTCCACATCAAAGTTCCTGAAAGCAAAGAAGTTCAACGTGCACCAGGATTGGCCAGCTCAGTCACCAGACATGAACATTGTTGAGCATGTCTGTGGTAAGATGGAGGAGGAGGCATTGAAGATCTTGATGAACTTTGGGAGTCCTGCAAGAACGCTTTCTTTGCCATTCCAGATGACTTTATTAAAAGTTATTTGAGTCATGTCAGAGATGTATGGATGCAGTCCTCTAAGCTCATGGGAGTCATACACAATATTCATTATTTTTTCACTGCACCAGACTTTATATTCTATACTGTACATTATTTCTGTTAAGTGATGAGACTTTTGTCTAAGCAAAGTCAGACCTTACTGTCCTAATTAAATAATAAAAAATTAAGGCATGATCATATTTTATTTTGGTAAAATAAGCGTAATCTAGTGGCCTTTGCCTTTCATGTAAGCCACTTATGATACCAAATGATTAACTAGAAGTCATGTTATTTGCTGTTCCTAGAACTTGGATGGGCGATAAGACTTTTGTCAGGGAGTGTATGCTTCTTCAAAGCATTACAAAAACTTAATGATTTAAGTAAATTAAAGTAAAAACGTTAATTGCATATTATTACAAATGGCATATTTTAAGTGCACTAAAGTGTGTTAAAAGCAGTCATCAAAATGTGCTTTTTTTATTATGATCAAGTAGTCTTTTTAAAAAGTGCACTTTTAAGATTTGAAGCCCATTGAAACTAAGCATTCAATGCAATTAAACTTTGCAAGGGGAGATTTTGCAGACCTGCTACATTCACACTGCAAAAAAAGGGCCATTTTTTAAACAGCATAATAGGAGCTCTGGATGTCAATGTCGCCCACTGAACATTGTATTGCTAGTAATGGGCTTTTATATGGAGTGATATAGTAATTCAGGATGTGAGGTTTCCTTTAAGCTGATAATATCTCAATTACTGCCCTAAGAACACTGTAGCGAAAATAAAACGGAGCCGGGGGGCTAAATTCTGTCTGAAGTCATCTCATCAGAAGAACACTGGCGTCAGAGATAACCCCTGATTTAAAACACACATTTCCAAAACTGGCAGACTTAAACAGAGGATTGTGTGCCCTTGGAAGGGAAAAGGGAGAAGGTGTAATTAAAAGACAGGGAGGAAAGGGAAAACAATCCCCTCTGGAATGTGCAATTGAATCTTTTCGATTTTCCCTTTGAGTCATGGTTTCATGCGGTGTGTGAATTATACATTGACTGTGGGGGGGGCTGCGTTTTTCAGTTGTTTGTGTAATATAGTACAAATGCATGCCTTGGTGAACCAAATACATATAATTAATTCAATCACATCTCATTTATTATCAAACATGTTTAAAATTATTTTGGTGATACTGACTGAATTTTGACTCATAGTAGCTAGGTATGCGTTGAAATGAAAATTCGAAACAATGAAAATTGGCTGACAAACTGAAACCAAAAATGCTTTGTAATATATATTTATTTTTGTTGATTTAATATTATAAAATATACTATAATAAACTTTAAGCCTTTTTAAAAATGACAAACCTCTCGACTCGTTCACGGCCAATAAAATTTTACTGTCAGTAAATTGTCGTTATTGTATTGGCTGTGTAGGAGTCGAGAGGTGTCATTTTGCTGGTGTTGCCATGACAGCACAGTAGTGCTATTGCAAGCAGCAGCAATAAGTATACTACATACATATGTCCTGTTGGCGCATTATTTGACTTTGCTTTTCCTGTTAGCATGTGCGGTTCATCCCTAGATAAGTATATGGTGAGCGGAATATTCACAGAGCGAAATATTGAGCTATTTTGAACTTTGATTACGGAGCGCGAGAGCTAGTACTTTAGTCGGTGCAGTAACAAACCACCCCTGTGCGGTGCAAGCCATTGAAACAAATGGGTTTCATAGCACAGTGCTTTTCGTGTCCGGTTTGAAAGCCGATTCAGACTGTGTAGTGATTATGGCTGTAGTAAGAGTGCAACCTGTGTTCTGAACACTGTAGTTAGTGTGACACAATAACTTTTTATTTTGGTGCATATTTTGATCAATTTTCTTTTTTAGCGGGAAATATCATATTTGCATGATAATTTTTTTGGTGGCTGGGGCGTCACGGTGGCGCAGTGGGTAGCACTCTCGCCTCACAGCAAGAAGGTCGCTTGTTCAAGCCCCGACAGGGTCAGTTGGCATTTCTGTGTGGAGTTTGCATGTTCTCCCCGTGTTCGTGTTGGTTTCTTCCGGGTGCTCCGGTTTCCCCCACAGTCCAAACACATGCGCTATAGGTGAATTGGATAAGCTAAATTGGCCGTAGTGTATGTGTGTGTGAATGCAAGTGTGTATGGGTGTTTCCAAGGTGTTGGGTTGCGGCTGGAAGGGCATCCGCTGCGTAAAACATATGCTGGATAAGTTGGCGGTTCATTCTGCTGTGATAACTAAAAGGACTAAGCTGAAAAGAAAATGAATGATTGAATTTTTGGTGGCTGAAAATTTGGTGCACCTCTAACAGTAACTATTTTTTATATAAAACTTTAAAACCAAATTTGCCAAACGGTGACAAGTTTGCATCTCTACACCGATAAATGGATGATTATGCCTACTTTTTACTGTTTAAATTCCATGTTTGATCATAGCTGTCTATTAAAATACACAAGTCTAATTTGACTTTACTTTTAAGGCTGGACAATATGTTGTTTCAGCATCGATATCCCAATGTATATAGTCACATCGTAGGATCTGCAAGGTAGCGCTTGGAGCCACAGTTCAGAACACGATATCTGTGTAGTCACTGACGATTTTTTTACCATAATGGAGCAAACATGTATCATTTGAATGTGTTTTAAGGTCTGTGATTGTATGAACATGTCAAGAAGGTTTAAAGTATTTCGGCACAAGAAATGTTATCATTTGTAACTTCAGTAAAAAAATTTTTATTGAATTATTTATACATTAAAGACTGTTGAAGTGCTATTTTATATTTCATTATTCAATTTCCGTACCTGAATTCACACCAAATTGAGCCATCTGGTGAAATTGTATTCATATCGCAGTAGATATCGATGAAAAACAAAACATCGCCATGTCAGATTTTTGCAATATAATGCAGGTCTTAGGCTGTATGTACAACAATATTTTTTGCATCCTTTTTGGGTGTGATTATGCATTGGCAATGTTATGAACTAATCTTGGAGAGGTCAGTATTATATTTAAATAGGCGTAATATTATTATTATTATTATTTTTATTTATTTATTTATTTATTTATTTTTTAATAATTATTTTTATTATTATTATTATTATTTTCTTTTGATACAAATCAGTGCAAACAGTTTTTCAAACCCCTCAAACCACACTTTGCTGGAATATTTATTATTATTATTTTTTCACAAAGCTAGATTGGAGTGATTAAAAGTATCAGCTGGCTTTTCGGAGGTAATGACAGACGACTGTCATGCAGAGGGATGATTTGTGTTGCGTACTTAACTTGGACAGGTGCTGTTAGCGTGGACACCTGGGGCGGCATATTAAAAAGATCAGCTCAAATAATCAAGCGTTTCATTTTCGGCTGAAGTGTTTTCCAAGCCGCTAAGTGTTTTTGTTTATTGAAATGATCTACGGCAAAACAATCGGCATGCAAATTAAATTACCCCACACACGATGCCCAATCACTTGTGTTGTTTTTTTTTCACGAGATATTGTAATGATTGCTAATAATATGCATGATTTATTTTGAGTCCTGTGTCAAATCGTTGTCGATATGTTGTGATGTTTGAGTCTAGCAATGTGAAATTTGATTACAGATAGCTCTCTATAATGAGTATTTCTACTTAGTGATGCAGAAACAGTATAATATCTATATAGCTGAAACACTCAGAGCTAAGATTTACAATCGCATGTGCAATCCAACAGAGTGTGCATGAGCAGTTTGTGGGCGTATTGATGTGCTTAGAATAATTATGTGTTAAAACAGAACACATACAAGTAGGCTGGACATTTGCATATTTATTATTGTAATTTATTACATAATACTGGATATCTTTACTTATAACCAATCGATATTATAATATTATTAATCATCCATAAAGGGCATCATGGAGGCACAGTGAGTAGCACGATCGCCTCGCAGCAAGAAGGTCGCTGGTTTCAAGCCTCAGCTGGGTCAGTTGGCATTTCTGTGTGGAGTTTGCATGTTCTCTCCGTGTTGACGTGGGTTTTATCTGGGTGTTCCGGTTTCCCCCACAAGTCCAAAGACATGCACTATAGGTGAATTGGGTAAGCTAAATTGTCCATAGAGTATGTGTGTGAATGAGTGTGGATGGATGTTTCTCTGGAAGGGCATCCGCTGTGTAAAACATATGCTGGATAAGTTGGCGGTTCATTCTGCTGTGGTGACCCCAAATTAATAAAGGGACTAAGCTGAAAAGAAAATTAATGAATAATCATTTATATTTATAGATATGCAGTTTTATACATTAATTTATACATCAACTTATTTGTGCATTGCATTAAAGGGATAGTTCACCCAAAAATGTAGTTCTAAAGATTTTCTAATCATTTATTGATTGATTTATTTTCTGTTGAACACAAAACAAGATTTTCTGAAGAATGCTGGAAAAAACAACACTTAACACTTAATTATTAGCCTCCCTTTTAATGTTTTTCTCTTTTTTTAATATTTCCTAAATGATGTTTAACAGAGCAAAGGAAAATCTTCACAGTATGTCTGATAATATTTTTTTTTTCCGGAAGAAAGTCTTTTTTTTTTTCCGGCTAGGATTAAAGCAGATTTCAATTTTTTAAAAGCCATTTTAAGGTCAAAATTATTAACCCCTTTAAGCTAATTTTTTCCCCCAATAGTCTACAGAACAAACCATCGCTATACAATAACTTGCCTAATTACCCTAACCTACCTAGTTACCCTTAATAACCTATTTAAACCTTTAAATGTCACTTTAAGCTGGATAGAAGTGTCTTGAAAAATATCTAGTCAAATATTATTTACTGTCATCATGGCAAAGATAAAATAAATCAGTTATTAGAGATGAGTTATTAAAACTATTATGTTCAGAAATATGTTGAAAAAATCTTCTTTACGTTAAACAGAAATTGGAGGAAAAAATAAACGGGGCTAATAATTCAGGGGGGGCTAATATTTCTGACTTCAACTGTATGTCAGTAGTGGGAATAAAAAAATACTGGAAGTCAGTGGCTGTTTTTTTACATCAATATCTTTTGTGTTCAGTAGAATATTGTTTGAAATCAATAGAGGATGAGTAAATAATGCCAGAATTTCCATTTTATGTGGACTATCTCTTTAATTTGCACTTTATTATACATGTAAAACCAGACCTTCACATAAAACGAATCCGCCACAAATGATTAGTGCAGAGAAACGGCGAACAGAAACAATGATAAAGAGCTTAGCACTTAATCCATGGCAATGAGGTGGGATAACACCCACAAAGTTAAATAACCAAATTGGGATTTAAAGGTGATGCGTGTCAGTTTTTCGATCTTAAAATACCTTCACCTTCATTCATTTATTTTCCTTCTGCTTAGTCCTTTATTTATCAGTGGTCGACACAGTGGAATGAACCGCCAAATATTCTGGCATATGTTTTACGCAGAGGATGCCCTTCCAGCCGCAACCCAGTACTGGGAAACACCCATACACTCATACATTCACACACACACACTCATACACTATGACTAATTTTGTTTACCCAATTCACCTATAGCAGGTCTTTGGACTGTGGGGGAAACCGGAACACCCGAAGGAAACCCACATGAACACGAGGAGAACATGCAAACTCCACACAGAAACGTCAACTGCTCCAGTCAGGACTAGAAAGCAGTGACCTTCTTGCTGTGAGGCAATAGTCCTAACCACTGAGCTACTGTGACGCCCATATATTTTCACCTTTCACAGTTTATTGCACATAGCCAATAATGCAGTTATCCTAATTTTCCAAATAAAAGTTCAAACGCCAAGCTCTCTGGTGCTGTTAAAATATGCAAAAGGCCTACATTTGATATATTTTGAAAAATAGATCGACTTTAAAGTGACAGTTCACCCAAAAATGACAATTCTGTCATCTTTTACTTGTTACATAACTCGTTTGCGCTTCTGTTAAACACAACTGAAGATGTTTTGAAGAGTAAAGCCATTGACTTCTACAGTGCTCAGCATAATTGAGTACACCCCATTTTGAAAATGAAAATTTTTCTCCATTTCTTAGTGAATGTAGGCAATGTATTTTGGTGCATTTAAACAAAACAGATTTATTAGACAGGCATATTTATTAAAATAATATTTTAGTCACCAAACCTATTTAGAAATTGAAAGATAATACAATTAAATTCAAGCAAAATATTGCAAGAAATAAATTACAACCTACAAAATTTCAACAAAACTTCTCTTGATTTTACCTCCTTTTTAAATTTGTATTTAATATTTTTCTATAACATATAAATGTGGGTGTACTAGTTTTTGTACCCTTATCGTAAGTTATTTTGTTAGATAAGCTCCGGATTTGGCTTCAGTACTGAGTAATCTAATGTATATGCACAAATATAATATTGTATAGCTTCCTATTAAAAATATGAATTTAAAAGATAGATTTGTGTGTGGTGTACTTATATATGCTGAGCACTGTATAGTACTATGGATATCAAAGGCTATTGATTTACAACATTGTTCAGAGATGCTCCACACAAAAAAAAAAAAAAAGGTTTGTGTTTGGTCAACGTGAAGGAATCAAGTTAACTTGTTAGTTTTTACAAATGTATGTGGATTGAACATAAAACAATGAAGTAGTCCTCCCCCCAAAAAAACTCATGAACTGTGTTGTTTCAGCTCATTTTAAATAAGTAGTTTGAACAAAATAGATTAAATTGACCTGAATGTTATAAAGAAATAAATACACTGTAAGATTACTAGGTTCAATCCCTTCATGTTGTCACAATACAAATTAAGTTAACGAAATAATTTTTACAGATTTAAGTGGATTAAACATAAAACAAACATAAAAGCAAATCTCCAGTAATGCTGATTGAACTTTTTTTTATATTAAAAAAAACTATATCAATATGCTAATTCACACCGCTGAAACGATTTCACATGCAGAATATACAGATCCTGAAGTTCTTGAACATATAGCAGATGGAAATATCTCAGATGTAGACACTATGTGGAGTGATGAGGAAGATGAAGATAAAGTTTGTTATAAACAAGGTGCAATCCATACAATAAACACCTCAAAATAAAGTAAAAGTGCTACAATGTTAATGTTTGTGATTTTTATTTATTTATTTAATTTTTTTTTTGTGATTCGAGATTATACCAGCAATTATATATATATATTTTTTTGTATTTTATGTTGGTATAATGTTCGGGAAGTACAATTAATCTGACCTGATGTAAATTGAAAGGGACAAATAATATATATACTTAAAGGGTGTTGAATTTTGAATATAATTTTGTCTCATTTTTAGGAGCCTCAAGAACTGTGAAAACATACAGTACTTTTACGTTTTTCAGAAACTTGGAACATAATTCGGGTCTGAAGGGGTTAAGAATTGTGCTGTTTCAACTCTTTTTAAATAAGTACCTTAAACAAGTCATTTTTCGAGTCTATGTAAATAAAATGGTGAAGTACTTTTTCCTTTTTTGGGTGAACTGGGCCTTTAAATCTTGCTCAGTTGTGTGCATTTGATGTGAGACTATTTCAATCGAATCATCGTTATCAAGGTTTAGCTGGTTACACACTTAAAGTTGTATCGTGTATATGACAGAAAACCTAGCTGAAGACATTTTTGTTTATGTATTTGAACATAGGTTGACATTTGTCGTCTCGTTGTTTCCAGAGCCACAGATCTCCCAGGTGGCGTGTAGGACAGCGGTTCATGTAACTCATAAGAGCAGGCGGGAAAATGTCACGAAAAACAGCTTTAATAAAGCATTAAGCCACAAGGCTTTAAAATCACAGATATTTTAATCTAATAAATCGACTGCAGGGCGGCACGGTGGCTCAGTGTTTAGCACTGTCACCTCTCAGCAAGTAGTGGAGTTTGCATGTTCTCCCCATGTTGGAGTTTCCTCTGGGTGCTCCAGTTTCCCCCACAGTCCAAACACATACGCTATAGACCATTTCAATGTGGTTATGTCATTGGCCCATGAACATTGCCTGCTTGCCAACTATTTCATAAATGTAATGAGGCAATTCAACCCTAATTTAGCATTAAAATGGCTATCATAACATCATTTATCAATATGTGGACCTTTTTGAATTTTCGGAAGCTACGCAAATTAAAAATTTTGGTCCCACTTTATATTAAGCGTCGCTTATACCTGTGAACGTACACAGTAACTAGATATGCAAGTAGTATGTAACTACAGTGTATGTACACACTGGTACGTAGTAATTACTTGTGTAATACCTGTGTAACTACACACATGTACCAACCCACTGAATAGTATGTGTAAGTTCAGATGTGTAACAGGACATTAATAACATTATCTTTGGTAAACTGCCCCTTTAATGTGAATTACTGATGTGATTCTACAATTTCCCTTAAAACAACATATAGACACAAGGCATTTGTATAGTTCTATCTACACTTATACTTTTGTGGCAGAAGTTTGCTGTTATTAAACAGTTGCACAAAGGCTTAGGTTTTAGATATTATACAGAAATTTGTGACCATTGCACACTTTATATTGAGTGGACAATTCCTGAGGATTTACCCTGTAATTACACTGGTATCACAAGGTGAAACCTTCTAATGCAGCGTTAGTTCTGACATTCTTATTCTAATACAGCGTTCAGAAGTACATGGTATGCAAACAGGTGTGGAAGTGGGAAAACACCTGCAAGTTATTGCATATTGTTGTTACACAATGCACTTACTGTATGTAATTCTTGTTACAGATGTGTTCTTTTTTTAGTGTTGTTACCAATGTCCTGTTACACATTTGAACTTACACATACTATTGTGTGTTGTTACATGTGTGTAGTTACACCAGTATTACACAAGTAAATACTCTGTACCAGTGTGTACATACACTGTTACATACTACTTACACATCTAGTTAACATGTAAGTTCACAGGTATAAGCGACACTTAATATAAAGTGGAACCAAATTTTTAACCAGGAAATACATTAGGACCATTGTTATTGTTTACATGCCTCAAAATGGTTTATAGGTGAATTGACTATTGAACTAAAATTTTCCGTAGCGTATGAGAATGTGGGAATGAGTGTGTATGAGTGTTTCCCAATACTGGGTTGTGGCTGGAAGGGCTGTGTAAAACATGCTGTAATAGTTGGCAGTTCATTACGCTGTGGCGACCTCTGAAATAAGCCGAAGGAAAATTAATGAATGAGTAAATCGACTGCAAAATTAGAAGCGACTTATTTAGAGCTCCTGCGAACTTCATTAGCATGTTTACTCGCTTATGTTTGCTCATTAATACTTTACTGATGTGTGGAATCTGAACTGTGGATTTTCCACCAGGACATAATTGTAATTTTTTTTTAAGCACGATTAGCATTCGTCTCCTTTGATCTCCATTTTGTCAGCAGCGCTTGCGTTTGCTCTTCACTGTAACATCACTGTCACGGAGATGATATGAGGCAGATGGGCATCTTTGCCCAGAACAAATAAACTCATTAAAGCGCTAATCCATTTAGGAGTGAAGTGACACTGAGCCGCATTCGCTCTCCCTGGATCAAATCAATTTAATAAGATGCTAATTTTCAGCGGGGGTCTCTGTAAATGAGAATCTGCTTACCTGCTGTTCCTGCGGCCAGTCAGGAATCCATTAAGGGGCCATCAAGCATTGGAAAAAATTCTTTCAGACGTCAAGATAGATCTGCTGTTTGCTGAATGTGTGTCTAACAATGCATAATCCAGTATCATCCTCTTTGTTTTCCTTGGTAGAGTACCGTTTTATTAAGGCGAGCTTCTATTCTGTTTGCGGTTCTTTTTAAAGGTGTTGTAGAGTGCATTGATTCAATATGTTAAATTGTTCTCTGATATCGACATAGAAGGTATGTCTCTTAGGTAAGTGCAAATATTTTCCAGAAAAGGGTTTCTATGCTCATTTAAATTACCACTGGAATGAAAAGCTTGGTTTTGACCATATTTGGAATGGTTATGAATATTAATGAGCTCTTCTCTGACGATGACGTAGCATGACACTCTGAAATATAAAATAATCATACTTTTTTGGCCAAAAAATATTTTAGCAAAAATAGTAGATTCCTTGATAAATGACTATTTTTTTCAGCTGAATTGGTAGTGAGGTTTATTTTAGCTAGAATGAAAGGGAGTTTTTGAAGTTTATTGGCGTTCTTTCACTCCAGAAAAGTGAAAGTAAATGGTAAGTGATATGACATGGTGCATAAATGTATGTTATTACATACATACATGGCAAATTTCACAATATACACTAGGGGTGTGAACCTACACTGGTCTCATGGTTGGGTTCGGTTAAAAAAATTGTATTAAAATCTATAAATATGTTTATATTGATGTATTACTTGTAATACAATTTTGTCCTTTAATACAAGCAGTCAGATATATGAACTGTACCTTTAATTTTACCTGCTCAAAAAAAAAAAAAAAAAACATTTTGTGAATGTTTTAGACAAAACTCCAATACATGCACAGAAGACAGCACGAGCATTCATAACAAATAAGCTAATGTAAATATTATCCCGCTTACTTTTTGAGCGTTGGCAAGTTCTTACACCCCTATGATTGGTCATTGTCTTCACCCGCTCAACAGAAAGGGCTGCGATTGGCTTTGGAAACGAAAGCGTTGTTCACATGAGTTACGCGGGAAAAACAGCCGCGGGTCAGTCTATGGGCATAATACGCGGTTATCAGGTAATCCGTAATAGAATAAATACAGTACAATACAATAAACTCGCACCACAGGCACGCTTGTGTCTGGATCCACAAGTATCCAGCCGAGAGGAGAGGAAAATTTACCTCATGAACATGTCAATGGCGGGTCAAATGCCCAAAGTGTGTGCGTGAGAGAGAGGGGCAGACATGGAGTTTTACAGCATTTCTCCCTAGTAGTGAAATAGCGGCTTGTGCTTTACCATTCCTCAGTGTCAGTGAAAGATCTGCTTTTTTAGTAGTAGGAGTGTTTTATTTATTCATTCTCGCCTCCTCCACCATAGTATTCTACCACGACATAGCGCATAGGGGATAAATGACGTCAGTGCGTAATAACCGATTATGATCTATTACTGAACCGATATCGAATTGTCCCCATCTGCATCGCGGTGCACCGAAGAAACGATTAATTTTGACAGCCCTAATATACACATTAAACTGATAAAAATACTGTTAAACAGATCGTATACCTCTTTTGCCATATAGTGCATTGATTCAATATGTTAAGTTGTTCTCTGATATCGACATAATAGGTATGTCTCTTAGATAAGTGCAAATATTTTCCAGAAAAGGATTTATATGCTCAATTAAAAATCACATAAATTACCCCTAGACTAAAAAAAGCTCAGTTTTGACCATATTTGGAACGGTTATGAATATTAATGAGCTCTTCTCTGATGCTTTGCAGCTCACGCACACACATAGCATGACACTCTGAAATATAAAATACATTGTTAGTCAAAAAAATATTTTAACAAAAGGAGAGGACTCCTTGATAAATGACAATCTTTTCAGCTGAATTGGTAGAAAGGTTTATTTTAGCTTATTTAAAGTTGGCTTTTTTTCATTCCAGAAAAATTACACTAAGAGCTAAGCGATATGACATGATGCATAAATGTGCATTAAACACTTATACTCAGCAGTTTACGTTTGTTTGTTGCCTCATTACAAACAAAAAATGACAAATTTCACAATATACACGCTAAACTGATAAAAAAAAAAATACTGTTGAACAGACCTGTTACCTCATTTGCCCTATAGTGCATATATTCAATAGGTTAAATTGTTCTCTAAAATCAACATAATAGGTATATCTCTTAGATAAGTGCAACTATTTTACAGAAAAGGATTTATATGCTTATTTAAAACCACACAAATTACCCCTAGAATGAAAAGCTCGGTTTTGACCATATTTGGAATGGTTATGAAAATTAATGAGCTCTTCTCTGATGATTTGCAGCTCACACACACACATAGCATGATACTCTGAAATACAAATATAATCATACTTTGTTGGTCAAAAAAACATTTTAACCAACGGAGTAGATTCCTTGTTAAATGACAATTTTTTCAACTGAATAGGATGAGAGGTTTATTTTAGCTAGAAGGAAAAGGAGTTTTTGAAGTTTATTGGCGTTCTTTCACTCCAGCAAAGTGAAAATTAGATCCAAGCGATATGACATGATGTATAAATGTGCATTAAACTCTTATACTCAGCAGTTTACATGTTGTTGTTGCCTTATTACAAACATACATTAAAAAAATACTGTTAAACAGACCTTATACCTTTTTTCCCATAGAGTGCATTGACTTAATATGTTAAATTGTTCTCTGATATCAGCATAGTAGGTATGTCTCTTAGGTAAGTGCAAATATTTTCCAGAAAAGGATTTATATGCTTATTTAAAACCACCTAAATAACATCTAGAATGAAAGCTCGGTTTTGACCATATTTGGAATGATTATGAATATTAATGAGCTCTTCTGTGATGATTTGCAGCTCACACACATACATACTGTAGCATGACACTCTGAAATATACAATAATAATACTTTTTTGGCCAAAAAGTATTATAACAAAACTAGTAGATTCCTTGATAGATGACAATATTTTCAGCTGAATTGGAAGAGAGGTTTATTTTAGCTAGAAGGAAAGGGAGTTTTTGAAGTTTATTGATGTTCGTTCACTCCAGAAAAATTATAGAAAGAGCTAAGTGATATGACATGATGCATAAATGTGCATTAAACACTTATACTCAGCAGTTTACATGTGTTTGTTGCGTCATTACCAACAAAAATTACACATATCCCAATATACACGTTAAACTGATAATAAATACAGTTAAACAGAACTTATACCTCTTTGGTGGGTGCTGAATACATTAATAGTATGTTTTTCCTGAATTTTGAGTTCTGATGATGAACTTTTTGATGATGATAATATAAAATAGAGTTAATTTTATTAACTGAGCGCTCTATGATGGCAAAATAAGAGTCCCACATACATAATACAAGCTTAGATAAACTTAAATTTAAGAGAAAAAAGTAGCATTGTTGTAATCTCGTTAGAAAATATTGTGGCCAATCAAACAATAACTGAGAAAATAAAACATAAAAAATAACTGTTAATAACTTGTTGTGATTTCTGAGGTTATTAATCAATTGTGTATGATTTTGCCATACTCATACTCAACTATGCATTAATACAAATATTAAAATCCTTTTTATCAAAGAAAATATATTTAGCTCTGCCCCTTATAAATCAAACCACTTCCCCACTCTCAAGTTTATTTTAAAATACATTGATTCTATAGATAAAACCAAAAACTTTAAATAAATTGCTTGCCATTTTATTACTTTAATTTAATAGGCTTACCCACAGGGCTTCATGGGATTGGAGTTCTTTCCCTTATTGAAGTTACACACTCTTGTACTTTTATTAATGTACATAATACGTTTCCGGATTACAGTGTTTAGACAATAAACTCTTAAAAGGATGAAAGAAAAAGGTTTCGAGAAAACTAGAGTAACCTGATGCAAGAATCCTTGACTATCATTATACGCAGTCTTCAGGGCAAACATAAAATAATAACTGTAAAATATTATCTCTTTAATGTTTTCCTCTGTTGCAAACCTATAAACTCTGCTGTGGACCCACAGTTCAAAAGCTGTGAAGTTTGCATCATAAATGTTTGATTTTTTGCAAGCCAGGGGCATAATAACTGTTAATGTGTTTTGTTTTTTTGAAAAGCAAACTTGGTCTCCGTGTTTTATTTTGGAGTGGGAAAGCCAAGCACAGCTGAGGGGATTATATGGGATTCTTTACATGTCATCGTATAATTAGGCTGTAAAGCGCCGGCATTGTTCTGAAACACTGCCGTCTCATCTTTTTTTTTTTTTCAGTGTCAATCAAAGACAGTTGTTGGCACTGTACTGGGTATTTTTGAATACACTTTTATATATACACTTTTAATTCCAAGCGCTGCAGTCATTCTCCACTATTTTTAGGTTTTGGCTTTTGTTCATCACCTATAATAATATCAGCTGCTCAGGGAGGAAAGAGGTCAGGAATGTTCCGGTCCTAATGGTTGATGCTCATCATATAATTATGCCGCTGAGACTAAATATTCCTGCTTTTACTTTTTATCAAATATCTGATTAAACTGCATCTAAAGTTTCTATTGACTGACAAATGTAGCATTACCTTTTTCTTCAAAGAATACAGAACCTCAAATAGACTTTAATGAAAACACACTGGTCACCAATCTAGGGTTTTATATGATTTTTTTCCCAAGTGAATGTGTATATGGAGGACAAATATTTATGTTTTTACTCCATATAAGATAAATAAATCAATCAATAAATAATAAATTAACAAATAAACAAACAAACAGCAAACTAACTAACAAACAAACCGCAAACAAACTAACAAATGAACAAACAAACAAATAGTAAAAGAACGAACAAACAAACAAACAAGCAAACAAAGAGCAAATGAACGAACAAATGGAAAAAAAGGAAATGAACGAACGAATGAACAAACAGCAAACAAACAAACAGCAAACGAACATAGAATGAACGAACAAACAAACAGCAAACAAACGAACAAACAAACAAACAGCAAACGAACAAACAAATGAACAAACAGCAAACGAATGAACAAACGAACAAACAAACAGCAAACAAATGAACGAACATACAAACAGCAAACGAATGAACAAACGAGTAAACAAACAGCAAATGAATAAACGAATGAACAAACAGCAAACAAACAAACAAACAAACAAACAGCAAACGAACAAACGAACGAATGAACGAACAAACAAACAGCAAATGAACAAACAAATGAGCAAACAACAAACAAACGAACAAACAAACAAACAGCGAACAAACAAACAGCGAACAAACAAACAGACGAACAATCAAACAGCAAACAAATTAACAAATTAACAAAACAGCAAACGAATGAATGAACAAATGTACAAACAAACAGCAAACGAACAAACGAACAAACAGCAAGCGAATGAGCAAACGAACAAACAAACAGCAAACAAACGAACAAACAAACAGCTAACGAATAAGCAAACGAGCAAACAAACGAACAGACAAACAGCAAACGAATGAGCAAACGAACAAACAAACAAACAGCAAACGAACGAATGAATGAACAAATGAACAAACAAACAGCAAACGAACGAACGAATGAACAAACAAACAAACAGCAAATAAACGAATGAACAAATAAACAGCAAACGAACAAACAAACAAACACAGCAAAGGATCGAACGAATGAACAAACAGCAAACCAATGAATGAACAAACAAACAGCAAACAAACAAACAAACGAACAGTAAACAAACAAATGAACGAACAAACAGCAAACGAATGAATAAACGAACATACAAACAGCAAACAAAGAACGAACATAAAACACCAAATGAATGAATAAACAAACAAACTGCAAACGAACGAATGATGGAACGCTTTTTCAAATATTTCCCAAGTGACGTTTAACAGAGCAACAGAATTTTAACAGTATTTCCTATAATATTTTTTTTCTGGGAAAAGTTTAAGCTCTTTTAATTTGGCTGTATTAAAAGTCATTTTAACATTTAAATGTAACAATTTGTGAGGTCAATATTATTAGCCCTATTAAGAAATTGTCATGTTTTGATTGGCTATAGAACAAACCACTGTTATCTTGCCTGTAGTTAGCCTAATTAACCTACAGTAGTTTAGCCTTTAAATGGCACTTCAAGCCAAATACTAGTATCTTTCAAAATGTCTAGTAAAATATTATGTGCACTGTCATCATGACAAAGACAAAAGAAATTAGTTATTAGAAAACTGATGTGTTTTAAAGTGTGTAGAAAAAAAAACTTCTCTCTATTAAACTGCACTTTCAATATTTTAAAAATAATTACAATTTTAATTTTGAATTTAATTGTACAGGATATAGACTGTCAAAAATGCTGGGATCCACACAATTGATTTGTGTTGGGGCAACATAAAGGAATTAAGTTAACTAGTTAGTTTTTACAAGTTTAAGTGGATTGAACATAAAATAATTAAGTTGTCCCCCCAAATAATTAGTGTGAACAAACAGCAAACATAATTTTTTGAGTGTAGGGTAAATTTACCCAAATGTTATGAAGAAATAAATATGTTTTTTTTGTTTATATTCATGTATTTTTTTTTTAAGAGCACCTATGATGAAAATCATTTTTTATAAGCTGTTCAGACAGAAGTGTGTGTAGGTATAGTGTGGCATAAAGGGGTCATATACAGACAATAAGTCTAAATTTCCTGACGTTAAAATAGGATCCAAATCTCTCCCATTTTGTGTCCCATTGCAACATGATGTAAGGGTGCGGTTTCCCCGCCCACCGAATTGATTGACAGCCGCATATTAACATGTCTTCTTAGTAACGTGTATAATTATATCCACAAGACAGGACGTGTGCAAAGCAACTGGCATTAAAAGATCTGTTCAGCTCTCTGCGATCATCTGCACCTCAAGAATGAGTTTTACAAGTTTAAAACGTTTTTAAAACAGTGCATGTTTGTAATAAAGACAGTAAAATCGCTGTAATTCATCACCACAGCCGCATGTCAGTACAATTATAAAAGACGACGCTTCAATCCCAGTTTGTGGACATTAAATCAGGTTTATTTTGTACATTAACATAACGGATATTCATACAGCAGTGGATATTAACGTGTATCCTGTCACATTTGCCATGCAAAAACAGTGCAAAGTTAAACGTGCACGCTGTGTGTGTATCCTCTGTGTGTGTGTGCATGAACTTTGTAACGACATTGTGTGTGACTCATCGTTGCAGAAAGGCTTGAATTAACTCCACAACAAATACATCAAATAATCATTGGGAAAGTTCTTACTGTGAATAAACTGTGAGATCTGCTTCTTTCATGTCAGTCACTGTGCTGTTTATCTATGGGATGTGAAAATAAGGGATACTCAACAACCCCCCCCCCCCCAATAAAATTTTTTTATTTAAATAAATAAATAAACTTCTGAAACAATCAGTAATACGTTTTTATTATTATTTACAAAGGATATAATATTTATTATACATTAGAAAAAGCTGCAAATAAATTAGCAAACAGTTCAGCTCATTAAAACTATTAGCTATTATAAAGAAATAGAATCAAGTTATCAAATCTCATCTTTTCTTCACTGTATAATATAAACATTCTGATTAAAGAGCAGCGAATGAATCTCTCATTTAGATTGTTTTTGGTTTGATTACATTAAATAACAGAGCTGTCACTTTAAAACTGCACAGATCTATAATGAAAGCATTTGACTGTTTTCCTAACTGTTTATGCTCATTTAAGACTAAATTTGTTGTGTTTAAAAGAAAACACAACAAGATCGACATGTCTAGATGTTGTTATTATTATTATCATTATTATTATTATGATGATGTGTATATGTCTGTTTAAACACGCACCGAAAACCCAGTGTCCACTTGAGCTCAGCATCAAATCGCGTACGTACAGAATCCGCTCGGGAAACTGCATCTATTAGCACTATGGAGCGCATCAGCTGAAATGAAAAGGAAATGAATCGCGCCGTTTTTATGTTTATTTCAAAGTGTTTCCATGCCTAAATAAAATGAAAGCACAGAACCGATTCACATTTAAGAGCAAGGGCGGCCCCTGGTGGTTCGGCGGTATGGGTTGCATATAGGGAGGATCGGCTCTTCTCAGAAAGATAAAAAATACGAGAGAAAATACGGGAAAATACCTTTACGGGATGACAGCGGGATAGAACTGTAAAATACGGGAGAATCCCGGGAAAAACGGGAGGGTTGACAGGTATGACTCTCACAGGCATGTGGGAATGGTGGGCGGGGAGAACTAGCATTAAAGGCACAGGCAACAAAAACAGCTACATTGTGTTCAGAGCAGAAAATCCCAATATTCTGAAAGGTATAATGAATAATCTGATGGGTGTTTCGAGACACATTGTAGAGACATCTTATATCTTAAAAAAGGAGTAAATGTCCCCTTTAAATCAAAGCATAATGTCTTTTTCTGCATCTAAAATATCTCTTCTGATGGATCTGTGTGAGTAGAGAAAATAGGAATGAATAAAATCCAACGCTATCTCACAACAATTTTGATTAAGTGGCTAATTTGTATGAATTTGTATGATCTCATTCATAAATTTTACTATGATTTGCACATCTCCTAATGACCATTGGGTATAGCAGTGTTTGTCAACCACATTCCTGGAGGACCACCAACACTGCATGTTTTGGATGCCTCCTTTGTCTGTCACACCCAGTACAGGTCGTTCAGTCTCTGCTAATGAGCTGATGATCTGAATCAGGTGTGTTTGGTTAAGGAGACATGGAAAATGTGCAGAGCTGGTGGTCCTCATGGAACGTGGTTGAGAAACACTGGGGTATAGGGTTTGGTGTCATGTAAATCTTTGTACGTCTGAACTCATATGAATTCATATGAATTAGCCAATAAACTGAAAAAAAAACATTATCACATAATTTTTTTTTAAACAATCCCATATTTTTCAACTCTGAATCCATTAACACTTAAAAGCAGTGCTGTCTCATTTCATCGTCTAATTTGCATATCATCTTTTACTGAATAACATTATTATTCTCCTCCTGCAGGAATGAACGTGACCAGCTCAGAGGTGTGTTTATGACTGTTTTTTTGTGTGTGTCCTGTGTGCTGTTATCTGTCTGTTTTTCCCTCACTCCTAAAGACGAGCGGGGCTTTGTTAGCCCTCCATTATGGCGCAGTCACGCTCCTGTTTTTGTTCCAACGGACCACCAGCCGATCGCGGCGCCTTCAGAGGGTGAGCTAATCCTCTGTGTGTGATCCCTGTAAAGGCTGCTTACGGGACGCCGCCTGCGTCCGAGTGCATGGTTGCAGTCCGCTTTAGCCCAGCCAGAATCCACACTTTCCCTTCAGCAGATCCCCAAAGCCTCCACAGGCATGGCCGGAATGACACGGAGAAAAAGCCATGCATGCCTTGGCAGAAACACACACACACAAAGCCTTTAAGAGACCGTTCTGTTCACCCTGCACTCTTTCTCTTCCACACAAACACACACACACACACTGTCTTTGGCTGCGTTTACACTAGTGCGTTTTCAGCATTTTTAAAAGATCTCCATTTGATGCTATATTACTGGATATGCATGCCAGTTGCTAAAAGTAGCTATCGAGTTATATAATATACAGTTGAAGTCAGAATTATTAGCCCCCTTTTAACTTTTTTCGTTTTTAAATATTTCCCAAATGATGTTTAACAGAGCAAGGAAATTTTTACAGTATGTCTGATAATATTTTTTCTTCTGCAGAAAGTCTTATGTGTTTTATTTTGGCTAGAATAAAAGCAGTTTTTAATTTTTTTAAAGCAATTTTAAGGTCAAAATTATTAGCCCCTTTAAGCTATGTATTTTCGATAGTCTACAGAACAAACCATCGTTATACAATAACTTGCCTAATTACCCTAACCTGCCTAGTTAACCTAATTAACCTAGTTAAGCCTTTAAATGTCACTTTAAGCTGTATAAAATCTTGGAAATTATCTAGTCAAATATTAACAAAGATAAAATAAGTCAGTTATTAGAAATGAGTATGCCCACACGGAATCTGCGCGTGCAGATTTCCGCAGATTTTTAGCTCGTCATGGAGTCTATTTATTTACTTGTATAAATGTGTATTAATTTAGATTTATTCACAGTAACAACAAGAACCAATCTGCTGCAAAAGGCCCAATCATGGGAAACGAAGGTAGACCTGAGGGAAAGACTGCAATTCCCCCCGGTTGTCCAGCCAACCTTGAGGCCAGATGCAGTACTGTGGTCTGAAGAGGCAAAGAAGATCATTCTCATCAAACTTACAGTTCCATGAGAAGAGGGTTGTGAGCAAGCATTTGAGAGGAAGAGCGCCAAATACCAGGACCTCTTGCATGACTGCAGGGAGAAAGGTTGGCAGGCATGGCTCTTCCCAGTCGAGGTCAGCTGTAGAGGATTCCCTGCCCAGTCAGTATGGAGGATGCTTACAGGCATTGGGGAGGGAGAGAAAGATAACTGTTCGCAGGATGGGAGAGGCAGCAGAGAGAGCTTCTTGCTGGTTATGGAGCAGGAGAGAGGAGCTTAGCTGGAGGCCAGGGGGAGTTGATGGGCAGTGATTTGGCCACCAGTGCTGACCCACCAATGTTGAGGGTGATGGGCTTAGGGTTGAAACACCCAATGATCGTTGGATACCGCCTGATGTTATCAACTCCTCCTGGCCAAGGATACATTCACCAAAAGTGAATGGAGGAGAAGCATCTTTGGATGTAGTTGTAGTGTAACTAGTTTTTAAATTAATTTGAGTAATATTATTGACTAATATAAACATTTTAATATGATTTATTAACAATACAGTTTGTAAAGTAATATTTTCTTCTTTTAGTAGATATATTATATGAGAGACTTGCTTTGGTTACCAAATAAGTGGATCTAATTGGATTTGCATTGTAATAACATTAAATAACAGTTAAAAAGGTAGAGTTTTTAGTTATGATACTCCCAAAATCATTCCGCATAAATCCGCAGATTTATTACAAAATTCTCTGCAGAAATAGCAAAAAAAAAAAATGTCCGCAGATTCTGTCTGGCCCTAGAGATGAGTTATTAAAACTATTATGTTTAGAAATGTGTTGAAAAAATATTCTCTCCGTTAAACTGAAATTGGGGGAAAAATAAACAGGGGGGCTAATAATTCAGGGGGCTGATAATTCTGACTTCAACTGTACATATTATATACATAAAGTATAGTAGATGTCACTTTTTAAAGTACATTATATATTATATACCTGCAGTTTAACTACTGTATATGCTTGGCCGATGTACTGTCCGCTGTATACTCAACGCTTTACTCTTCTGATTTTAAATTATAATTTAATAATGTGCGCATTTTGTAAAGCTGCTTTGGAATGATAATTATCACCAAAGTGTTATAAAAATGATCTTGATTAAATTTAATTAAAATTATACACTACAAAAGAAGCAAAGCTGGGTTGTTTTAACCCATTTTGGTCAAACATGCACAAACCCAACTTCTGGGTTAAAACTTTGGTTAAACTTAAAGGCCCAATCCCAATTTTTGTACCCCTACCCCTTCCCTTTCCCCTTAGCCCTTGAAACAGAGTGTTAAGGGGAAGGGCTATCCCTATTATTAAGCTGTTGGCTGTTTATTCAATTCATTTAATTTCATTTTATTTTCGGCTTAGTCCCTTTATTAATCGCCACAGCGGAATGAACCGCCAACTCATCCAGCACATTTTTACTATACTAATTCACCTGTACCGCATGTCTTTGGACTGTGGGGGAAACCGGAGCACCCGGAGGAAACCCATGCAAACGCAGGGAGAACATGCAAACTCCACACAGAAATGCCAACTGACCCAGCCAAGGCTCGAACCAGCGACCTTCTTGCTGTGAGGCGACAGCACTACCTACTGCGCCACTGCGTTGCCTCAATTAAATTCAATTCATGTTTATTTACAGTATACAGCGCTTTTACAATGTAGATTGTGTCAAAGCCGCTTAACATAGAAGTTCGAGTTACTTTATTAGTATTTATAAAGTATGATCTTATTTTAATCACTAATCCGACTCAATCCCTAAATAACTTACTAAAACGAACTAACTAAAAGTCTTGGTTAATGTTTTTGTTTTTAATTGGAAGAATTTTACTTAAAATAAAGTGTGACCAAAACTTTATTTGAAAGTTTTGGTTGGGTTTGTCCAGATTTGACCCAAAATTGGGTTGTTATTACAGCATTTTAGTACAAAATTAGCCTACAGTATATACAAAAATGTAATTCAGCACAAATGATAATGGTGTTTTAAACAAGTATTATATTGCATTGAGAGAGACAAAAAAATTCAAGTTTATGTTATCTGCAGATCCTTCAAATTATGTTTACTGTATCCAGAAAACAACAAGATAATAATCAGATCAGAATTAGGCTATATTTTTAAATCTTCATACACGCTTATTAGATAAAACACAAATTATAATAGTATATATTTGTTATAAATGTACGCACTGTATATGCTCTAAATAATGCTAGCATGTTTTAACCCATTTTTTGCTTACAGATATGGTCAAACACAACCATTGGGAAATGAAAATGAACGGGAAGCTTAACCCAATGATCGGTTTGTCCATATTTGACAAATTTTTTTTTAAAACAACTAGATATTATTATTATTATTATTAATAATGTTTTTTTTTTTTATACGCTTTTCTTAAACCCAAAGCGCTTAGTAATTTATTTATTGTAAGAGTGTAGCTGTCTAAATTGCATTGAAAGTCACATTTAAGTTGTAAACAAATCCTTTCGCTTTTTCCTGTATTCAAAAATACAGCTAAATAATAACATTTGTCCTAAACAACACATGGTGTATTTATGGTGTATAAATGTCTTGCTGACGTTAATTAAAGCTAAGCAAACCTCTCTGATTTGGAACGAATGCTACCAAATGTTAAATTAGATTTGTATAGGAAAAAACTCTATTTTTGACTCCAGGTGTAACCGCAGCAAAAGTTGTGTGTTTTTAGTTGAACCTGCACCAGTGTAAACGCAGCCTGTGTGTGTGTGAGTCTCTGAACTGAAGCAGGACATCATTTTCTTTCAGCTCTCCTCTGCCCGGCTGATCTCCTCCTTTCTCACCTGCTGCCGGTCTCCACTTTTCACCTCTTATTTCTCTTCTCAGGCTCATCTCCAGCTCCCAAACACACATCCTGATCTTCACAAAATGTCTGTCATGTTGTTGTTGTTGTTGTTGTTGTTGTTTGTTATTGATGTTTTGTGGCTCTGAGGTAATTCTGCTTGTGATGTTATTTTTTTTTATTCACGTGTGCAGTGTGGGATGGCAGTGAACTGCATTAACTAAAGCTGCCAAAATGGTGTATTCAGCGGAGTCATTGTAATTGTGAATTCTTTACACTGATTATATCAGTTTGGAAGAGGTGGCAAATTGGCCATTTATTCATTATGTTAGGCTTTCGGTTGTGCGTTCGTGTGTGTGTGTGTGTGTGTGTGTGTGTTTTTGTTCTATACATGATATCAATAATAACAAGAATAAAATTATTAATATTAAATTAAATGGCAAAAGTATTTTATTTTAACACTTTTAGTGCATTTTAATTACAACCGCAAATCAGAAAAAGTTGGGACAGTATGAAAAACACAAATAAAAGAAAAAAGTACTGATTTCTAAATTTACTTTGACTTGTATTTCATTGCAGACAATATTTTTTTCCATGCATATTTTAACAAGACATTGCAAAACCATATTCTGCACACATTACAAGGTCCTGAAGATACAGACACTTGACTGGCCTATCTGCAGTCCCGACCTGTATCCAATAGAGAATGTGTGGCGCATTTTGAAGTGCAACCTCGTACTGTTGCCTACCTTAAAACTTGTTTGGAAGAAGAATGCGACAAAATTATACCTGAAACACTTCATCACTTGGTGTCTTCAGACCCTAAACGTCTTTTAAGTGTTGTGAAAAGGAATGGCAACATTACAAAGTGGTAAATGCTTCACTGTTACAACTTTTTTTTAGTGTGTTGCAAGAACCAATGAGGAACACATTAATAATGTTTGTTGTATTGTCTGCAATCAAATACAAGCCAAAGTAAATTTAAACTTTCTTTTTTTATTTGTGTAGAACCTTTCCTGGTTTAGGGTTGTAGAATTATTTTCTTTTATTAGATACTACTAATATAAGCTATTATTATTATTATTATTAAAATTATAAAAAAATATTAAAAACTCAAATATGGTACATATATTTTATTTCTTCATATAAAATAATTGTTATTTTCTTTACTTGATATATGTTAAAGTTATAATTTTAAATGACATTAATAAACTATTAATATTATTATTAATTAAATAAATAAATAGATTTATTATTAAATTAAATTATTAATATATTAATATTTTAACAAACTAAATAGATGAAAATATATATCATTTAATCTTCATTTGTATTATTATTAGGTAATATAATAAATATAAGAGAAATATAATAAATATAATAAATTGGACATGATAGTATTAGTAATTTTAAAACCTATTTATTAATTTAAATAATAATAATAATAATTATTATTATTATTATTATTATTATTATTACTATTATTATTATTATTATTATTGGGCAGTGAATCGTGGGGAATTTATACACTATAACTGCGCTTGTAATTTACATCGCAAATAAAAATGCATCCTGGAAAACAAATTAGCCACCTACCGGCATGCTAAAACTCATTCACCTTAGCAACTGCTAGCCCTAAAACCCTAGCAACCATGCAAAAACGCACGAATAAACATCACCTTTAATATTTTTAGATGTTACAGGAAGAACACTGACTGTGATAACTGTGAAATGGTGAATGTTTTTAAAGGTTGGTATTAAGAGTTAAATAAACTTAAGCTAGCATGTCATTTTTTTTTCTCAGTGTCTCACGTTTCTAACTCAAGAATAGTCTGCGCTCACACCTTCCATATGGTGTAAATGTGTTTAGTCCAGTTTTCAACACCTTCACACCTCCGCGTTCTCTCTTCCAGACCAGACAATTTAGCCTTTTTTAGCCTGTTTTTATATTTCTTATCATTAGTTGGCCATGTGTTGCAGCTCAGCGCTGTCTCCTGTCCAGTATGGCTATTCTAGGAAAGTGACATTTCATTTCTGCTGTTTTCAGCTTTATTTCGGCAAGCAAAAGGCCAATGAGGGGTTCGTCTCCTCTTCACCTCACCTCGACAGAAAACACCAGTTGTTAGGTTTTTCTAAACGCCTTTCTGAGAGTTCAGTTACTGCAGAAGAAATATACTGTAGACAAGAAATGTAGAGGTGTTGAGGCTCTGGGATTTTACAGATGATTTGATGTCAGACTGGATACTGTAGTGTGTGAGGGCTGTTTAAAGATTTAGTTTTGAGGAGCTGCAAACCTCATTCATATTTCATAAAGGGAGAGTTCGCTAGTAAAGTTCATAGTTCAACAGAAAGATGAAGAATGGCTTGGAATTTATACTCACCCTCAGGCCAGCCGATGAATGAAGGTGTTTTTTTTTCTACAGAAGAACATTAAAGAAGATTTGTAGCTGAAACTGTGGAGATTCTGTAGAGAAAGGTCGACGTTTCTCAATTTTGTCCCCAATCATCAAGCGGTTGCTGCTTAATTGTGAATTTTATATTCCGTCATCGCGCACATAATCACCGCTCAGTCATGCAGATACACGCAAAATGTCCCATGGTTGGAGAAGTTGATGAAGGTTCACTGTGCGTTCAGACTGAAAGCAGCGAGAGCGTCAAAGTAGCCGAAAGTCATTCATTTTCAATGGGAGCAGACAGTGAGGAGTGGCATAGCACATCTTCACCAGTGTGGGTGTCGAGGAGTCAACTTTATGGTAATGAGCTATGATGCAGTTCGGCGGAAAGCAATCGGAATGTAGAAGTCCAACGCTTGAGAGGAGTCCAGAAGTCCTGTAAACCTGTAAACACACTAGTCCAGTGACCACCGAGCCATTAGAGTTGTGGCAAAAACAAATATAAATTAATTCAGAGATGTTTTAAAACACATCACTCTTCTCTCTTGAATCAATTCTGAATTTAGTTTTTAACAGCAGATGACGCTGTGTGCTTTACAAGCAGCTGTAGTCTGCTTGCATCCAATTCCGTACAAATACCACGTGAACCTAGAATAATCTTTAGTAACGTTAGGAAAGGTTTAAACGAATTACAGATGTTCATAATGAGCTGTGTTTATATTAATATTGTGACATAAAAACTAACTTGCTTGACTCCCAACCACACAAACACTCTTTCTTGTGAGCATTTCAGTCTATGGGTAAAGACTAATCTAGAGCACCACCCGCTGTTAAAAACTAGCCTAAAGCGCCATCTGCTGTTAAAAACTAGCCTAAAGCGCCATCTGCTGTTAGAAACTAGCCTAGAGCACCATCTGCTGTAAAAAAAAATAGCCTAAAGCGTCATCTGCTGTTATAAACTAGCCTAGAGCACCATTTGCTGTTATAAACTATCCTAGAGTGCCATTTGCTGTTATAAACTAGAATAGAACGTCATCTCCTATAAACTAACCTAGAGCACCATCTGCTGTATAAAAAACTAACCTAGAGCACCGCTGCTATTAAAAAATTGGTTTAGAGTGCCATCTTCTTTTATAAACTAGCCTAGAGTGTCATATGCTGTTAGCCTAGAGCGCTATATTGTGTCAAAAACTGTGTGGTGTCTGCTGTTATAAACTAGCTTTGAGTGCAATCTGCTGTTATAAACTAGCCTAGAGCGCCATCTACTTTCAAAAAATAGCCTAGAGCATCATCTTCTGTTATAAACTACCCTAGAGCGCCATTTGCTGTTATAAACTAGAATAGAACGTCACCTCCTATAAACTAACCTAGAGCACCATCTGCTGTAAAAAAAAAAATAGCCTAAAGCGTCATCTGCTTTTATAAACTAGCCTAGAGCACCATTTGCTGTTTTAAACTAGCCTAGAACGCTATCTACTGTCAAAAACTAGCCTAGAGCGTCATCTGCTGTTATAAACTACCCTAGAGTGCCATTTGCTGTTATAAACTAGAACAGAACGTCATCTTCTGTCATAAACTAACCTAGAGCACCATCTGCTGTAAAAAAAAAACTAACCTAGAGCACCGCTGCTGTTAAAAAATTGGTCTAGAGTGCCATCTTCTTTTATAAACAAGCCTAGAGTGTCATCTGCTGTTAGCCTAGAGTGCTATATTGTGTCAAAAACTGTGTGGTGTCTGCTGTTATAAACTAGCTTTGAGTGCAATCTGCTGTTATAAATTAGCCTAGAGCACCATCTACTGTCAAAAACTAGCCTAGAGCACCCTCCACTGTAAAAAAAAAACTAGCCTAGAGCCCCATCTGCTGGTAAAAAATTGGTCTAGAGGTCCATCTGCTGTTAGAAACTAGCCTAGAGCATCATCTGCTATTAGAAACTAGCCTAGAGTGTCATCTGCTGTTAAAAACTAGCCTAGAGCATCATCTGCTGTTAGAAACTAGCCTAGAGCGTCATCTGCTGTTAAAAACTAGCCTAGAGCATCGTCTGCTGTTAGAAACTAGCCTAGAGCGTCATCTGCTGTTAAAAACTAGCCTAGAGCATCATCTGGTGTTAGAAACTAGCCTAGAGTGTCATCTGCTGTTAAAAACTAGCCTAGAGCACCATCTGCTGTTAGAAACTAGCCTAGAGCGTCATCTGCTGTTAAAAACTAGCCTAGAGCGTCATCTGCTGTTAGAAACTAGCCTAGAGTGTCATCTGCTGTTAGAAACTAGCCTAGAGCACCATCTGCTGTTAGAAACTAGCCTAGAGCACCATCTGCTGTTAGAAACTAGTCTAGAGCACCATCTGCTGTTAGAAACTAGCCTAGAGTGTCATCTGCTGTTAAAAACTAGCCTAGAGCACTATCTGG
Organism: Danio kyathit; assembly: GCA_903798195.1. Lineage (NCBI taxonomy): Eukaryota > Metazoa > Chordata > Actinopteri > Cypriniformes > Danionidae > Danio > Danio kyathit. The sequence continues at coordinate 62,028,460 of LR812519.1, read as the reverse complement.
TGTCAAAAACTAGCCTAGAGCGACACCTGCTATAATAAACTATCCTAGTGCATCATCTGCTGTTCAAAACTAGCCTAGAGCATCACAAACATCTCAATTTTTCTATAGACGTAATTACAAAATAAAAACAATGCTAAAACTATCAAAAACCATCATTCAAATGAACTAAAACTAAATGGAGTTTTATAGCACACTTGAACAATATTAAAACTGCAACCTTGCAGATTACAGTTAATATGTTGTGCGGTTCATCCGGTTAAATGTGATGCAGCTGTCAGATACTGAACACATACCGCTCATAACCCAGTGCTAAAGATGGCGCCAGAACTGGGCCATGCCAAACTCACTCACGGAGGATCTATTTTCAGTGCATCCCGATACGTGTCTGGCCTGTAAACCTGACTGTGAGTGTGTGTACAATATTGAGATATAAGAGATATGAAGCCCAGCTGATCAGCCATGCGGACTAGACCTCAGGATATATGGCTGAGCACAGATTACACTAAATCCAACACATGGGGGTTTCAAATATATATATGGCTTGGTGAAAGAAAGACCTTTTACTTTGATTTAGTCATTTAGGAATGGTGAATTTGTTAGTCAATACAACTAGAAATTAGTAATTTAAAATAAATAAAATACCATTTATTTTGATTATACTACAGGGCTGTTGATTACTTGATTCTGATTGGCTGATGAGCATTCTAAGGTGTTGAGCAATTTTCATATATAATAAACGCACAGATGAAGTAGTTCCAGGCAGGTTGTGAACTGCATTACAGTTCCATATTACTATGCTAATTGATTTCAGAGCTTTAAAAGTAAAACAAATTGTATCACAACAAAACAGAATACTTTGAATGAGATGTGTAAGAAACTAGTACCTCACACAGGAGCAGTTTGAGGACTAAAACCAGACAAATGTCTTGAAAAACAACATCTGAACGTCTTTAGCTGTGGTAAACATGGTATAAGCAGACTGAAGACTGATACACTGTTGAGTTATTAGAAAATAATGCACACCTGATGTACCACCCCAGCAGGCACAGGAAGTATTGAAACCAAACTTAAAGTGTGTGATCTAGACCTGACATTGACCAAACTACATCAGTTTGCACCACCTTTTAGGTGAAATGGACTTTTGAATAGTTTTGCCTATTGTCATGAGACTGGCCTTGCAGATTACTTGTATCATACAGAAAACATTGATATAATTAATTTCCTAATTGACATGACTTCCTGTCCACCATCTTAAATTAGTTTGAAATGTGTTGTTTTGTTGGTTTGTCTGTTGTTTTGATCTCTCCATAGATCCATCAAATTTGTCTCAGACCACACAGCCGAAAAGTTATAGAATTTTCCTGTTGCTCTGTAGCTTGTTGCCGTGCTTGTTTATGATGTGGCCACTGGACTGCTTGGCCCTGATAATTGCTGCTTGCAGTTATATTTAAAGTTTGGGTCTGTTTAGAGAGAGTTTGGCGTGTTCGAACACTGTTGCTGCAGAATTGACCAGTGCTGTTTGTGTGTTTTTGTGTCCTCAGACCTGAACGAGTGTGGCCTGAAGCCTCGCCCCTGTAAGCACCGCTGCATGAACACATTCGGGAGCTTCAAGTGTTACTGTCTGAACGGATTCATGCTGCTGCCTGACGGGAGCTGCGCCAGTGAGTTCTGTCTGCCGTTTCACACACTTTTACATGCTGCTTCAGTCTGCGGCTCTTCAACGCACTGCTGGAAAACTCTGATAGGGAAACCAGCAGTGGGAATCATAATGTGGAGAGTGGAGATATTGTTTCTACACGCCAGGCTGTTTTATTTTACAGGCTTTTTTATTTTGTTTCAAAACAGCGTTAAAAATATGTTTCTTTTATTTGATCCCTGCAGATCGCATTTTGTTTTGTTCGTGTGATTTGTGGACTCTCCTTCTAAAAGCAAATTATTTAGTGTTCTGTATTGTGCCAAAACAGATTTATAATGAAAAATAGTAATAGTATAAAAAAAAATGCAAATATCTGCATAAAACATACTGAAAAATAGTTTTCATTTTTATGGCTACATTTAGAATTTTATATATAGGTAATTATACATAATTAAATTACAAATATCATTTAAAATATAAATTTTTTCCCTGTAGAAAAAATACTTCTTTAAAGCTGTGTAGAAGTTATTAGAAAAACTTATTAGTTTTAGTATTTTGTTACAGTTTAATTTAATTAAGTATTTTGACTAACATGCCTTTAGAGAGGAGAACAAAGAGAAAAAGTCTTAATGAAATAAAAAATGAAATAAAATTTGTTATTATTATTATTATTATTCATTCATTCATTTTCTTTTCGGCTTAGTCCCTTTATTAATCTGGGGTTGCCACAGTGGAATGAACCACCAACTTATCCAGCACATGTTTTACGCAGCGGATGCCCTTCCAGCCGCAACCCATCTCTGGGAAACACTCATACACACTCATACACTACGGACAATTTAGCCTACTCAATTCACCTGTACCGCATGTCTTTGGACTGTGTGGGAAACCAGAGCACCCGGAGAAAAAAGAACATGCAAACTCCACACAGAAACGCCAGCTGACCCAGCCGAGGTGCGAACCAGCGACCTTCTTGCTGTGAGGCGACAGCACTACCTACTGCACCACTGCTTCGCCATTATTATTATTATTATTATTATTATTATTATTATTGTTATTATTATTATTATTATTATTATTATTATTATTATTGTTATTGTTATTGTTATTATTATTATTGTTATTATTATTTTTATTGGGCAGTGAATGGTGGGAAAAGTATACAAAAACTGCACTTGTAACTTAAATCGCAAATAAAAATACATCCTGAAAAACAAATTAGCCAGCAACCCTAGCAACCATGCAAGTTGACGGTTCATTCCACTGTGGCATCCCCTGATTAATAAAGGGATTAAGCTGAACAGAAAATGGATGAATGAATAAAGCTTGTTAACAAGTTTTGAATGATGTGTGAAGGGATTATATTGCCTTGTTTCGTTATTTCATCTTCATTTACAAGTAGCAGGGTGCTTACAGTAGGGCTGCACTATTAATCAAAAAAAGATCGCGATCTCAATTCAACCCTACACGTGATCTTAATTCAGCTTTTCTACGATTCAGCCAATTATATTTTCTCGGTCAGGAGAGAAGCATAAAGGCGGTCGCACAAGTCTTCACATTGTTTTATATAGATTGCTCAGCAACATGGACACCTCCAAATGGTGTTAAAAGTGTCACATACTGTACTTATAAGGTATAAGTCACCCAAAAATGTCAATTCTGTCTTCATGTAATGACGTATTCTCGGCCGCGAAATCACACTTGAGCTGACACACTGTTTGTTTACTACCATTGGTGCGTACCTGCCAATGAAGCAAAAGAAATCGGGATTCTCATTTTAGCCAAAATCATGCAGTCCAAATTTTTTCATCTGTATATTTCTATATTCCCACTTGCATCCCGTTCATTTGCGCCCCTTGGCGGCATTGTCGCAAACTGCTGTTACACCTAAGAACATTTTACTAATCCCTTAGTCCTGCGGCGGCATCACATGCGGCGGTAGTGGTCATTTTGAACTGTCACTCACTGTAGCATGACCTTAAGCTTCTTAAAAAATACCTTTTTTTCTTCTGTATTTAATAAATAGCAGTATCTGCATCTTTGATTTTTATTTCATTTTATTCTATTCTTCCCCTGTTAGGTCACTCTATTTTTTTTTCCATGGATTTTTTTTGTAGAGATATTATTTTTTTAGATTCTGCTCTGCGGTACACAAATGTTTTCCGGGAGCTCAGGGCGTCCCTCAATCCTGCGGAGAGCTTTTTAAATGACTCACCAAAAAATATGAGAAAAGCTGTGAACTTCAACCCTGCAGTAAAGGCTAAGTGTTATTGCTGGCCTTGAGCTGTTTCTCAGTGCGCAGACCGGCCGTGTCTGTGCTTGCCTGATGCTCAGTGCAGATCCAAATGCTTCCAGTTTCACTCCTGAGAAAGATTTTCGTCTTTTTTCAAAGCTCACATTTCAGCAAACAGCACTGAAAGCACAGTTTGGAGTGTAAGTGTTCACATTTTTCTGACTTCACGGCTCTACGTGTCTGGAGCTAAATATTCATAACTTCATGGTAATTTGGACGGAAAACAAAAGCTCTCTGACATCAGCTTTTTATATTATCTGCCAAATATGGTAATTGATGAAAGTGTGGGTTTTAATGTAATGCCTATGTGCTACAGCATTAATATATTTGTTTTCTTTTTTAGCATTTTTTATTAATAGTATTAGTATTGAATAATATTATGGCGATGGTATTATGTATTAGTGTTTTTATTATTATAAAACATATATTCATTAAAAACATTCACTTCCGATATTTAAGCACTCTATAAATACTTCTTTAGTAGACAATTTAGTTTATTTTTCCTCCAATCCATTTATTAAAATTAAATGATAAATCATAAGGTTTTTATTTATTTATTTATTTATTTATATTTTTTTTAATTAAATGAAAAATCATATTTTATCTTATTTTATTTTTTCACCCACCAATCTATTAAAATTAAATGACAAATCATATTTATTTATTTATTTATTTATTTATTTATTTATTTATTTTTCACCCATCCATCTATTAAACATAAATGACAAATTATATTTATTTATTTATATTTATTTACATATTTATTTATTGTTAAATTAAATGACAAATCATATTTTATTTTTCCACCCATTCATCTATGAAAATTAAATGACAAATCATACTTTTTCTTTCTTTCTTTCTTTATTTATTTATTTATTTATTTATTTTTCACCCATCCATCCATTAAACTTAAATGACAAATAATATTTAATTTTATTTTTCCACCCACCAATCTATTAAATTAAATGACAAATCAGACAGTATGTATTTTATTTATTTATTTATTTTTAAATTAAATGACAAATTTTATTTTATTTTCCACCCCTCCATCTATTAAAATTAAGTGACAAATCATGCTTTTTATTTTTTTATTTTTCACCCATCAATCTATTTAAAATAAATGACAAATCACATTTATTTATTTATATTTATTTATTTTTAAATTAAATGACAAATCAGATTTTATTTTTCCACCCATTCATCTTTGAAAATTAAATGACAAATCATACTTTTTATTTATTTATTTATTTATTTATTTATTTATTTATTTATTTATTTATTTATTTATTTATTTATTTCCACCCATCCATCCATTACACTTAAATGACAAATCATATTGTATTTTATTTTTCCACCCACCAATCTATTAAATTAAATGACAAATCATATGTATTTATTTATATATAAATTAAATGACAAATTTTATTTTATTTTATTTTATTTTCCACCCCTCCATCTATTAAAATTAAATTACAAATCATAATTTTTTTATTTTTATTTATTTATTTATTTATTTATTTATTTATTTATTTATTTATTTATTTATTTATTCATTTATTTATTTATTTATTTTTCACCCATCAATCTTTTAAAATTAAATGACAAATCATATTTATTTATTTATTTATTTATTTATTTATTTATTTATTTATCACCTATCCATCTATTAAAAAATAAATGACAAATCATATTTATTTATTTATATTTATTTACATATTTATTGATTTTTAAATAAATGACAAATCATATTTTATTTTTCCACTCATTCATCTATGAAAATTAAATGACAAATCATACTTTTATTTATTTATTTATTTATTTATTTATTTATTTATTTATTTATTTATTTATTTATTTTCATCCATTCATCCAATAAACTTAAACGACAAGTCATATTTTATTTTATTTTTCCACCCACCAATCTGCTAAATTAAATGACAAATCATTTGTATTTATTTATAAATTAGATGACAAATTTTATTTTATTTTCCACCCCTCCATTTATTAAAATAAATGACAAATCATTCTTTTTAAAATTTATTTATTTATTTATTTATTTTTCACTTATCAATCTATTAAAATTAAATGACAAATCATATTTATTTATTTATATAAATTTACTTATTTATTTATTTATAAATTAAATGACAAATCATATTTTATTTTTCCACCCATTCATCTATGAAAATTAAATGACAAATCATACTTTTTATTTATTTATTTATTTATTTATTTATTTATTTATTTATTTATTTATTTATTTTTTTTTTTTTTTTCACCCATCCATCCATTAAACTTAAATGACAAATCATACTTTTTATTTATTTATTTATTTATTTACACCCATCCATCCATTAAAAATAAATGTCAAATTTTATTTTATTTTATTTTCCACCTTTCCATCTATTAAAATTAAATGACAAATAGTATTTTATTTTTCCAATCATCCATTTATTAAAAAATAAATGACAAATCATAAGGTTTTTGTTTATTTATTTATTTATTTATTTATCACCCATCCATCCATTAAAATTAAATGACAAATCATATTTTATTTTTCAAACCATCCATTTATCAAAATTAAATGAAAAAAAATCATAAGGTTTTTATTTATTTATTTATGTTTAAATTAAATTACATCATATATTTATTATGATATTATTCATTCATTCATTCATTCATTCATTTTCTTGTCGGCTTTGTCCCTTGCGGGGTCGACACAGCGGAATGAACCGCCAACTTGTCCAGCACGATTTTACGCACCGGATGCCCTTCCAGCCGCAACCCATCTCTGGGAACTTCCACACACACATTCACACTCATACACTATGGACAATTTAGCTTACCCAATTCACCTGTACTGCATGTCTTTGGACTGTGGGGGAAACCGGAGCACCCGGAGGAAACCCACGCAAACGCAGGGAGAACATGCAAACTCCACACAGAAACGCCAACTGACCCAGCCCAGCTGAGGTTCGAACCTGCGACCCAGCGACGTTCTTGCTGTGAGGCAACAGCACTACCTACTGCGCCGATATTATTCATATATTTATTATTTTTTCCTCCCATCCATCTATGAAAATTAAATGACAAATCACAAGGTTTTTATTTATTTTATTTCATTAATATCTTAAAATTAAATAAGAAAACTCTGCAGAATGCCATCTTTTTCAAATAGATTTCAGTCTGTCTTGGTCTACACTGATCTATTGGTTTTTTGTGTGTGTTTTTTTTTTTTTTTTTTTTTGAGATTTAATAACACATCCATCCGGACTATTCTCATTTTTCAGGGAATAATTAAAATAGCTTTTAGTTTTTCCCACAGCATTAGCAGGAGCAGTGCAGTTGTTTTTCCTCAGTTTTTTCCTTACTGTCTCAGTGTAAATGATTGTGTTGAGACACTAGTGGAGATTGTGGAATGCTGTTTCTCTCTAACACATCTAATAACACAAGATTTTCTGCTTCACCCACCATTTCCTTCAAGGCCATGAAGCTAAAAGTGGAAAAGAGTGTTTACCTCTGTGACCTGCAGCTCTGAACTCATATAATGTGTCTTTTTGAACTGGAAATTGTTCAGCCATGACCTCCCATTTAATAAATGAGGAAACACAAAGGCCAAAGTTGCTCATTCATCACAGACCAAAAAGCATCTGTGAATTGCAGCAAAAGTTGTTAAGCTTCACAAAATTTGCAAGTAGCTGTAAGAAAAAAACATTGAAAATACCAGGGCATAAAGTAAATCCACTCAATTGAAATGTTGTAAATCGGCCTGGAAGAGAACTTTTGCCTGTCCTTATGACTGTTTGGATGATGGTTCAGTTGGCCAAAAAAAAAGAATCACAGCTGATGATTAAACGATTCACTGATTTATTTTCAGAGTGATTTGAGAAATGATTTGCAGATTCAACTGATCAATTGTACTATAGGTGCTTGTGTTTTCTATATGTGATTGTATGCGGTGTCTGTGTGTGTGTGTGTGTGTGTGTTTCTCTCAGATGCCCGAACATGCAGCATGGCAAACTGCCAGTATGGCTGTGAGGTAATGAAAGGAGAGGTTCGCTGCCAGTGCCCGTCTCCAGGTCTACAGCTGGCTCCAGATGGCAGGACCTGTGTGGGTACGTTTGTGTGTGTATGAGAGAGAGAGTGTGTGGGTGTGTGCACATTATCATTCCTCCATACTATAAGCTAGCAAGATGATGCTATCTAAAAATAAATAAATAATAATCATATGATATTAGAGTTGATAATATATGTAATTTTCATTAAAAAAATATTATAAAATGTGTAAATATAATTATATATCATTATACAACATTTAGCATTTATCATAATATTGGATTGTCATGGCGAGATGGTGGCTCGGTGGTTAGCACTGTCGTCTGACAACAAGAAGGTCGCTGGTTTGAGTCCCAGCTGGGTCAGTTGGCATTTCTGTGTGGAGTTTGCATGTTGTCCCCGTGTTGGCGTGGGTTTCCTCCGGGTGCTCCGATTTCCCCCACAGTCCAAAGACATGCGGTACAGGTGAATTGAATAAACTAAACTGTGTATGTGTGTGAATGAGTGTGTATGGGTGTTTCCCAGTACTGGGTTGCTGCTGGAAGGGCATCCGCTGTGTAAAACATATGCTGGATAAGTTAGCGGTTCATTCCGATGTGGCAAGCCTTGATGAATAAAGGGATGAAGCCAAAGGAAAATTAATGAATGAATACATTGCATTGTCATGCGTTCTGCAACTAAGCAAGTAAAATAACTACTGAGAATGCGAGAGTGAATCAACGTGACCACACGCAATGTTGCAGTACTGCGCGGTACAGCACAAAATGGTCTAATACAAGAAAGATACGACCAGCAGGGGGCCGTTATGTAACATAGTGAACATACCGAATTGATATACTGTAACAGCCAGAGAATGTGAGTAGGCATGGGCCGGTATAAGATTCTGACGCTATGATAACCTTGGATAAAAATTTCACGGTTTCACGGTATCACGGTATTGTGATTACAGCTCTAAAATATATTCTTTTTAAATGTCTGTGTAAAAAACTAAAAGTTTTTTTTCCCCCTTTGAACACAATATATTTTATTTTGAGAAACATTTATAATATTTTGGAGCAGTAAACGTGCCAGGGGCAACGCAGTGGCGCAGTAGGTAGTGCTGTTGCCTCACAGCAAGAACGTCGCTGGGTCGCAGGTTCGAACCTCGGCTGGGCTGGGTCAGTTGACGTTTCTGTGTGGAGTTTGCATGTTCTCCCTGCGTTTGCATGGCTTTCCTCCGGGTGCTCCGGTTTCCCCCACAGTCCAAAGACATGCGGTACAGGTGAATTGGGTAAGCTAAATTCTCCGTAGTGTATGAGTGTGAATGTGTGTGTGTGGAAATTCCCAGAGATGGGTTGCGGCTGGAAGGGCATCTGCTGCGTAAAAATCGTGCTGGATAAGTTGGTGGTTCATTCCACTGTGGCGACCCCGCAAGTGACAAAGCTGACAAGAAAATGAATGAATGAATGAATGAAACGTGCCAGGCCAAATAATGAAAATGAATCATTGACTTCTGCTGTCTTCATTAGTTTCAAAAACACAGATTTATTTACAATTTAAAATGGCATCTTTGGATATCTTTTCTGCTGGAGATGCTGTTGTTAAAAAAAATGTAAATAAAAAAATGTTACACATACCTTAGGAACGGTATTAGAGAAAATTTTGGCGGTATGAAAACCTTGGCTTTTCCAAACCGTGGTATACCTTGAAAACGGTTATCGTCCCATGCCTAGATGTGAGAGGTGTGACATTCCGCTCCATGGTCGCTAACCACCCAAAGCAAGTAGTATGCAACATAGTGCAATTAATTTATCTAAATGCCAATAGATATTATTCACATAATAATTATATTAAAGTTTATTTTGTGACATATTATAATAATATTTTTAGTTTATTACTAATGTTATTTTTAACTAGTAAAATAATGTTTAAAATAAATTATTTAATATTATTATTATTAATTCATTCATTTTTTTATGGCTTAGTCCCTTATTTATCAGGGATCGCCACAGCAGAATGAACCACCAACTTATCCAGCATATGTTTTACACAGAGGCAACACAGTACTGGGAAACACCCATACTCGCTCACATTCACACTCATACACTACAGCCAATTTAGTTTATTCAATTCACTTACAGCGCATGTCTTTGTGCTGTGGGGAAAACTGGAGCACCCGAAGGAAACCCACGTGAACATGGGGAGAACATGCAAACCACACAGAAATGCCAACTGACCCAGCCGGCACTCGAACCAGCGACCTTCTTGCTGTGAGGCGACAGTGCTAACCACTGAGCCATCAATAATAATAATAATAATAATGATTAGTATATTAATTTATTGCTGATATACATTATTATTAATGTCATGCTATTCAAATAGTTCAGTATATTTAATGTAGGATTTTTAGTTATCATTTATGATGGTTTTTAATGAAATACCATGCCAGGAATGCTGTTTCCAGGTAGCATGAATGTATTTCTTTAATGCACTGCTAATTGCTGCAGATAAAAGCATCTGCGTGAACATTAACAGATGAAGAATTCAAGCAGAAAGAAAATCATTAAATAATCATACGACCTCTTCAAGTCGGGAGAAAAGAGAATGCGGTCTCTGTCTAGCCATCTCTCATATGTGTGACATAAGTTTTCATGTGGCTGTCAGAAAAGATGAAACACCGTTGCAATTCAGACATGTCACAAAACACAATGGCTTTTGTTCACAGAGCAGCCCAGGTATCAAGACTTTCATAGCTTAATGCTATATGACGTAAATAAAGTCTCTTACTGAAATATGTAGTAGAAAACCAATGATAGATTGACATTATTGAAATTGTCCATTCCCTGTCCAAATGTCGGTCTTACTTTTGGTCTGAGTAACTCTGCCGGTTCACCCAATTATATTTTGGCACTCAGGGTTGCCTTGCTTTTCATTTCGGACTTGAAGGTTGCCTAATTGTATAGGGGCACAGCTGAAAATGTGACCTCTGGAAGACAGTAGAGCAGGTACATTGTAAAGCTCGATAGTCAGTCATGCTTGCTTCTGTTGGTGTCGTCAATCTAGAAACCTGTATTTGCGTTTAGTCTTCAGAGGAGGGGCTGGGTGAACCCCAGCCCCCCCCACCCCTAATATTTTTAATTTGGCATGCAATACCTAGTTAAACCACAAGGTGTCATTCATACATACTGTACTTTTCAGATTTACGTAATTTCTCTTGTTGATGTTTGACTGAAAACGTACATAGTGCTGCTTTTAAGGTGCAGTATGTAAGTTTGACACCCAGTGGTTGAACTAGGTATTGCACGACTGGTTTAAAACAAACGCAAGTGCAGGTTGCCAGATTGACGACACCAACAGGAGGGTGCCTGACATGCGATAGAAAAATATTTTCCATATTAAAGGAAGTTTTTGTTCTAACCAACACCTGAAATTTACAGTTGAAGTCAGAATTATGAGCCCCCCTGAATTATTAGCACCCCTGTTTAATTTTTTCCCCAATTTCTGTTTAACAGAGAGAAGATTTTTTCAACACATTTCTAAACATAATAGTTTTAATAACTCATCTCTAATAACTGATTTATTTTATGACAGTAAATAATATTTTACTAGATATTTTTCAAGACACTTCTATACAGCTTAAAGTGACATTTAAAGGCTTAACTAGGTTAATTAGGGTAATTAGGCAAGTTATTGTATAACGATGGTTTGTTCTGTAGACTATCGGAAAAAAATTAGCTTAAAGGGGCTAATAATTTTGTCCTTAAAATGGCTTTAAAAAAATTAAAAACTGTTTCTATTCTAGTCTAAATAAAACAAATAAGACTTTCTCCTGAAGAAAAAACATTATCAGACATACTGTGAAAACTTTCCTGCTCTGTTAAACATAATTTGGGAAATTAAAAAAAAGAAAAAATAATTCAAAAGGGGGGCTAATAATTCTGACTTCAACTGTATATTTTAGAAATAATAAAATAGTGCACCTCAGGTACACCTCATGTGCTTTATTCAGCGTTAAATGCTAATAATGGGAGTTTGAATGCCATTTTACTGCACATTTCTGAGGTTTAATATGTATTAATTAGATAAAAAACTTTACCATTTCATTGGAGTGCAGTGAGTGCACTATTCTGTACTTCTGAATGGCTGTATTTAAATTTTTGTCGTGTTTCATCTGGTTCAAACAGCCAAATTGCTTATCACTGCAAATCTCTTCACGTAGCGTGTTGTCGGGACACGGAGTTACTATGTAACTTGCTCACCTAATGTTTATATTCGTAATATTTATATTATTTGCTAATTAATAACCACCTCATGTGGAACGGTCGCATACTTTGAGAGCCGTTTCTGACTGAATGAAAGAAATACGCCGTTTTCCACAAAGGCAACCCGGGGTGCTGAAATATAATTGGCTAAACTGGCATTGGGTGAGTTAAACGTACCAAAACAAAGACAGCCGTTTCGGCACGTAAAGCACATTTTCAAAGCAGAATATCTCACTTTATCATTGTTTTTCAGATAAACAAAAATGCTCACTTGGCATGTTTTTAAAAAATCTGCGAACATATTACGGTATTTTTATGCTTTAGAAGAGTCAAAAACTTACAAACAGCACATTTAAGCCATACAAGTCTTAACAACCAGGGTGCCCTTTAAGGGTCTCAACAGTCCTTGACAACAGAGTCTGTGCTTCATTCTGTTGATATGCTAATTACACTTTAGGTGCCTGGAAGTTTGATTATGGCATTCGTTAATTACTGCTTTAATGACCTTCTATCGCCACAGAAACCAAATCCAATAGAAACATTCGGAAGAAGCTCATATTCAAATTTAAAGGGGACCTATTATGCAAAAATCACTTTTATAAGGGGTTTAAACACAGTTGTGTGGCATCAGTCTGTGAATATAACCTGCTTCTAGTGATAAAAATGTATTTTATTTTTTAAAATCACACTTGATGAAAAAACATTCTGGAGAAACGCTTTGATTGACATTCTCCCTTTGTACGTGTCATCAGAGGGGGAAAAGCCCCGCCCATTAGTGCCAATCTCTCTTTCAATAACAAGTTAGTCTTGTTTTTTATTCTGCCAATATGCTGACACACAGGCATTAGTAGCTCCGCCCTCTTTTGAAAAAAACTTATTTGAATTTAAAGCGACAGTCACAAAATACCACAATTACGATTTAATACCTAAAGGGGGCAGTTTAAAAGAGTTACAGTGCATCCGGAAAGTATTGATAGCGCTTCACTTTTTCCACATTTGTTTATGTTACAGCCTTATTCCAAAATTGATTAATTCATTTATTTCCTCAAAATTCTACACACAATACCCCATAATGACAATGTGGAAAAAGAGTTTTTGAAATTGTTGCAAATTTATTGAAAATAAAAAACCTGAAAAATCACATGTACATCAGTATTCACTGCCTTTTCCATGAAGCTCTAAATTGAGCTCAGGTACATTCTGTTTCCACTGATCATCCTTGAGATGTTTCAGCAGCTTAATTGGAGTTCACCTGTGGTAAACTCAGTTGATTGGACATGATTTGAAAAGGCATACACCTGTCTATATAAGGTCCCATGTTTGACAGTGCATGTCAAGGCACAAACCAAGCATGAAGACAAAGAAATTGTCTGTAGACCTGCGAGACAGGATTGTATATGATGAATACAGCAATGTACAGAGACATCCTGAATGAAAACCTGCTTCAGAGTGCTCTTGACCTCAGACTGGGGCGACGGTTCATCTTCCAGCAGGACAATGACCCAAAGCACAACGCCAAAATATCAATGGAGTGGCTTCACAACAACTCGGTGAATGTCCTTAAGTGGCCCAGCCAGAACCCAGACCTAAATCCTATTGAACATCTCTGGAGAGATCTGAAAATGGCTGTACACTGTCGCTTCCCATCCAACCTGATAGAGCTTGAGAGGTACAGCAAAGAGGAACGGGCAAAAATTCCCAAAGGCAGGTGTGCCCAGCTTGTGGCATCATATTCAAAAAGACTTGAGGCTGTAATTGCTGCCAAAGGTGCATCAACAAAGTATTGAGCAAAGGCTGTGAATACTGATGTACATGTGATTTTTCAGGTTTTTATTTTTAATAAATTTGCAACAATTTCAAAACTCTTTTTCACATTGTCATTATGGGGTATTGTGTGTAGAATTTTGAGGAAATAAATGAATTGAATCCATTTTGGAATAAGGCTGTAACATAAAAAAATGTGGAAAAAGTGAAGCGCTATCAATACTTTCCAGATGCACTGTGTAAAACATTATTTTTGGGTTATTTTGAGCTGAAGCTTCACATACACACACTCGGGACATCAGAGACTTATTTTACATCCTGTAAAAAGTGGTCCCCTTTAATTAACAAATGGAATTCGACTAATTAAGCAAGTTAACCTGTGCCACTTCCACACACATATATCTTCAGAAAATCTTCCCCCTTTTTCTGGAGGCTATGAGTGCAGAAACTGTGTGAGGTTTTTTTTTTTTTTTTTTACTGGAGGACCATCAATCAGAGACTGACCATCTTAATGCTTCACAGCACAGGTGTTCAACTCTTCAGGTATTCCAGCAAGGACATTTATTGCTCCAAGGAGGGCAGCTCCTGTCAGATGGATGTCTGTACATGCAGACAGAAGTGTTGAGTTTGCCGCTCGCTGCTCTCAGACTCATGCGGAGCGCTGATGTATGTCTCACTTTAGTTTAAGACAAGACACTGCAGGTGAATGGGGGAAAAATAGTTAAGAGTTAAGTTAATCAGACTTCCCAAGTTATGTTTAAATATGCAAATCAGACACTATTTAATGAAACATGCACCATTTTATTTTGTTAAAATCTTAGCATAGGAATATGTAAGGTTTATCTTATCTTCAGTGGTTTTTATCTTGCTAAGAGTCCCCCAAAATTATTGTAGAATAAATTTTATATACAGTTAAAAATTATTAGCCCTCATGTGAAGGTTTTATCATTCTTAAAATATTTATATATTATATAAAAGACTTATATAATATAGAGAACACTTTTTTCAACACTGCCAATCTGATTTCACCAAGTAGGACATGTTCCTGGATTAACATCTATGTTGATACTGAAACAACATTCCAATCAGCCAATCAGGATTAGGGAATATGTTTACAGTTTATGTTAAGATTAGGCTTACAGTTAGGGTTATGTACTTCTACATGATTGTTATCCAACTATTATTCCCCTCTGATTTTGGGAATAATTTACAGTTACAGTACACTTTCGAACTAAAATGGATGTTATTAGATGTTAAATGGATGAAAACATAGATATTAATCCAGGATGGCATCCTACTTGGCAAAATCATGACATGCTTTCAACACATTTTTAAACACAATATTTACAAAAAAACGTATTTATTAATTTATTTGGTCTTTGGCATGACGACAGTCCATAATATTTTACTTGTATAATTTAAAGGCTAAATTAGGTTAACTAGGCAGGTTAATTAGCCAAGTCATTAGACAACACACAATAATTAATAAAATTAGCTTCGTTTTTAAAACTAAAAACTACTTTTATTCCAGCCAAACAAAAAGAAATGTTCTCGCTCCATTAAACATCACTTGAGAAATGTTTGAAAAAAGTATATAAAAAAGTATTTGAAAAAGATCAAAAATTTCACAAGAGGGCTAACAGTTTTGCCTTCAACTGTATGTAATCAGGCAAATTATTTCAGAAAAGATCCCTTTTTTAAACCTTCAGAATAAAGATATAAATAAAACTGTCAAGGTTGGTGCAAGTGCTACTTAGTGCAGGAGGAAAAAAACCCATTTAAAGAAAATGGTCTTTAAAAATAAGTCTTGTAATTGTAGTCTACAGATGCTCTTCAAAGTGTAGTTTGCATGAATAAACTCACCAAAAAGCCGAAAATTTCAAAACTGACAGATGGAAAAAGTGGTATTGACAGCACAAAATGCTGGTCAGTGTCTCAAAAATCAAACCTGACAGCATTAGGAATATACACTCACCTGCCACTTTATTAGGTACACCTTACTAGTACCAGGTTGGACCCCCTTTTGCCTTCAGAACTGCCTTAATGCTTCGTGACATAGATTCAACAAGGTACTGGAAATATTCCTCAGAGATTTTGGTTCATATTGACATGATAGCATCACACAATTGCTGCAGATTAGTCAGCTGCACATCCATGATGCGAATCTCCCGTTCCTCCACATCCCAAAGGTGCTTTATTGGATTGAGTTCTGATGACTGGAGGCCATTTGAGTACAGTGAACTCACTGTCATGTTCAAGAAACCAGTCTGAGATGATTCGTGCTTTATGACATGGTGCGTTATCCTGCTGGAAGTAGCCATCAGAAGATGAGTACACTGTGGTCATAAAGGGATGGACATGGTCAGCAACAATACTCAGGTAGGCTGTGGCGTTGACACGATGCTCGATTGGTACTAATGGGTCCAGAGTGTGCCAAGACAATATCCCCCACACCATTACACCACCGCCACCAGCCTGAACCTTTGATACAGGGCAGGATGGATCCATGCTTTCATGTTGTTGATGCCAAATTCTGACCCTACTATCCGAATGTTGCAGAAGAAATCGAGACTCATCAGACCAGGCAACGCTTTTTCAATCTTCTATTGTCCAATTTTGGTGAGCCTGTGTGAATTGTAGCCTCAGTTTCCTGTTCTTAGCTGACAGGAGAGGCGCCCGGTGTGGTCTTCTGCTGCTGTAGCCCATCTGCCTCAAGGTTGGATGTGTTGTGTGTTCAGAGATGCTCTTCTGCATACCTCAGTTGTAACGAGTGGTTATTTGAGTTACTGTTGCCTTTCTATAAGCTCGAACCAAGGCTCAAATCAACAAGGCATTTGAGCCCACAGAACTGCCGCTCACTTGAAATTTCCTCTTTTTCGGACCATTCTCTGTAAACCCTAGAGATAGTTGTGCGTGAAAATCCCAGTAGATCAGCAGTTTCTGAAATACTCCAGCCCATCAGGCACCAACAACCATGTCACGTTCAAAGTCACTTAAATCACCTTTCTTCCTCATTCTGATGCTCGGTTTGAACTGCAGCAGATCATCTTGACCATGTCCACATGCCTAAATGCATTGAGTTGCTGCCATGTGATTGGCTGATTAGAAATTTGCGTTAACGAGCAGTTGAACAGGTGTACCTAATAAAGTGGCAGGTGAGTGTAAATATTCAAGGATTGTGATTTAAATAAAAGCATCATGATTGAAGAGGTGATCAGAATCAGTTTGATGCTTGCCATCCAAAAATAAAAATAAAATCTTGTATGTTTGTTTTTTTGCAGATGTGGATGAATGTGCCGCAGGTCTTGCGGTTTGTCCCCGTTTCCGGAAGTGCATCAACACTTTTGGGAGTTACATCTGCAAGTGCCATGATGGCTTTGACCTGCAGTACATCAATGGGAAATATCAGTGTACAGGTACGGTAAACATAGTGTACGTTTATGATAGCGGGCTTTGTACACTTCATTCATTCATTCATTTTCTTGTCGGCTTTGTCCCTTGCGGGGTCGCCACAGCGGAATGAACCGCCAACTTATCCAGCACGATTTTACGCAGCGGATGCCCTTCCAGCCGCAACCCATCTCTGGGAACTTCCACACACACATTCACACTCATACACTATGGACAATTTAGCTTACCCAATTCACCTGTACTGCATGTCTTTGGACTGTGGGGGAAACCGGAGCACCCGGAGGAAACCCACGCGAACGCAGGGAGAACATGCAAACTCCACACAGAAACGCCAACTGACCCAGCCCAGCCGAGGTTCGAACCTGCGACCCAGCGACATTCTTGCTGTGAGGCAACAGCACTACCTACTGCGCCACTGCGTTGACCCGGCTTTGTACACTTCATCCCACCCATATTTATTCATTCTTATAGTTTATTTTATAGATAATTCACCAACTAAAAACATACAATTCTACCAACAAAATTTGTTTGAAAAAAAGAGGATTTTTCCACACTGAAAAAAATAATTCATTGAATTTACTCTTTTGTTTTAAGGTAAGTGGCTGCAAACTATTTATATTCATTCATTCATTTTCTTGTCGGCTTTGTCCCTTGCGAGGTCGCCACAGCGGAATGAACCGCCACTATTTATATGGGCTGAATTTAAACAAACAAATTATGTTGAACATTACTAAATTTAATAAGTTTGTTTAAATTTAGCCCATATAAATTGATTGCAACCACTTACCTTAAAAGAATGAGTAAATCCAATGAATAATTTTTTTTCAGTGCAACAAAAATGTATGAAGTGGTCAAAAATTATGTCTGATTATGTCTCATTTACTTTGGTCTTATGATGTCTACAAATAACAAATGAAACAAAACACAAACAAACAATATTTAAACTAAAACGTACACTTCATAAATTGGCTACGACACACTGTACGCATTTGCAAAATACAAATAAAATTATTTTTAAAGCACTGTAGAGTACTCAAGAACAGCCATGCAGAAAAATAAGCAAAAAATGAGCCAAAAAGCTGTCAAACACTGCTGGAATTGATTAGCATTGTTTGATTTGAGGATTGTCAAACAGGGAAAAACTTTTCGCTTTTGATTGCTTTTGCTAAACTGATCTGCAACTTCACTTTCATTCCTGCCAACAGTGAAGATTTTGTGCCAAGTTCTGGTTTATAACGACAGTGCCAAATTATTTTTTTAAACATCAGTCTTTTTCAGTTTTCAGAAATGGATAAAAAGATTTCTCTTTTCCAGAAGTTATTATTAGTATATGTCATGTTATTATTAATATCATGGTGACACTTTACAAGGTTGTTGTATTTTGTATGTTGTAAGGTTGTATCGGTCATTGTTACTTAATGGCTTTACTAACATGAACAATACATTTATTACAGTATTTCTTCATACTTGTTAACATTAGTGAATGAAAATACAGTTAGTTCATGTTAACTCATAGTGCTTTAACTAATGTAAACCAGGATGAGTTAGTATTTTAATAATGCATTAGTAAATGTTGAACTGTGATTAATACAAAATGAGAAATTTTGAGCAGAAACTTTATAGACAAGTTCGCAAACTCCACACAGAAATGCCAACTGACCCAAACTGAGCCCAAACTCGAACCAGCAACCTTCTTGCTGTGAGTGCTAACCACTGAGACACTGTGCCGCCTATTTCCAGATCAATTCTGCTTTATTTATTTATTTATTTATTTATTTATTTTTCAGATGTGAATGAATGCTCTTTGGGTCAGCACCAGTGTGGTCCATACGCCACCTGTTATAACACACCTGGTTCATACAAGTGCAAGTGTAAAGAAGACTACAGAGGCGTGGGCTACGACTGCAAACGTGAGTATGCAGGGCAAACTTATTCAACAAACTCAGAAATAAAGGTACAACATCTGTCACTGAAGTGGTACCTTTTCAAAATGTACACTTTGTACCATACAGGTGGACATTAGTACCTTAAGGGTACACTTTTGTACCTTTTAAGGTTCACTTTTGTACCTTTAAGGCAGGGGTTCCCAAACTTTTTAGCCCGCAACCCCTAAAATAACAATGCCAGTGACTTGCGACCAGGGGCGTGTACCCATTTACTGAGGTACGTGCCCCAGTAAAAATCGTCAGTGCCCCAGTAAATGCTTTGAGATGTGATTTACTTCATATGCAAAGTGTCTTTATTAAGAGTGGTAATCCCGAAATAAAGACGTTATTCAGTATGTGCAACCGAACCAATGCTGGTGAAAGCAATGTAGTTTAATCAAAAAGCAAACTGAGCACATGCGCAGAAAAAAACCATACCTGCACGCCTCACGCACCGCTCCTGCTTGACACTGATGCGCTGCACTGCACTGCTCTGCTCTCGATGTCCCGGTTGTGAACATGCACGCCGGAAAAATAATAATTGTATAATAACAATAATACTGTTATTTATTTATTTATTTATAATTATATATAATTTTTTGTTTTCTAAAAAAAAAAAATTATTATATATATATATATATATATATATATAGTAGAGCTTTATGTCTAGCAACGCCCCTGCTTGCGACCCCCAAATTCCTCGGAGGTGGTTATAAATATATAAATATATAAACATAAGCATATTGACAACACAAAATAGTGCAACAGTCTAACAACCATATCATTTTTTATAGCCATTTATTAATTTGTTTAATTTAATATGGACCTCAACTAAACAGACTGGTGGACACAATGTTTTCAGCACAAGTCTATTCTTGATTTAATTTTGGAGACCGCCAATCAGAGATCATTCTCAATATTCAGATGTGGCCTGTATTTATTTTTAATCTATTTGATTCCCATAAAGGTGTCAGAAAGTTTAACCTGGTGCTATAAAATCAATCTGCTGCAGCTGACGCTATTACTGTGTTGTTAATCTAACATAAACACACATAATTTAAAGGCTGATGGCTATTTATTTGCATGTTTTTGTTTTTTTACTATTAAAAACTATTATTTTTATCTTACAATATGGTTAAAATAAGGTAATTCTAATAGTTTTGGAAATCACCAAGTCTTTGTCCCGACCCCTGCTTTGGGAACCACTGCTTTAAGGTACTGTAAGTTACCCATTTGTACATTTTAGGTATTAATATGTACCTTTAAGGACCTGTTTAGGCAACCCAGGCTCATTCTGAAAACGTAGTCCCGTGGACGTTTCTGGAGACTGCGAAATACGTCCCGGGAGGCACATATTTTTGCAGTTTTTGTTTTCGCGAGAGGCTGCTGTGTGCGCTTTTTCATATCTCAAATGTCGCTCGCGAATGCCGTCCGTGCCCGCGCTGTTCTCTCGTAACCCACCAGAGGCCGCTGTCGACCGACCGTCTGTCTGTCTGTCTGTCTGTCTGTCTGTCTGTCTGTCTGGCTGAATGATTGACTGGGCGACCGGCCAATCGACTGACCCACTCTCCTCCTTCCCTAAACCCAAAAAATTTTACCGATTTACCTACCCACCCACATACTTGCCTAAACCCAACCAACGCTTTACAAAAGCCGTCCAGAAAAAGAAAAGCCCTCGTCTGATTTTTACTATGTTTTTGGATTTTACCACATTCTCACCCTGTTGTTCACTCGTTCATTTTTTTTTTTTTTTTTGGATTCTGTTTTTGTCTTACCTGATTTCTGGAACCACTCTTTCCCGGACTTGAACCCGGTCACCGACATCGTAGTCAACTCCTCTCTGCGTCTCAAGTCCGTCGACGTACACGACAAGTTAACTGGACAAACTGGTTGCGGCGGGAAAGGCCTCCACATGGAGGTAAACAGTCAGCCGGTAAGCAACAAAAGGAACGACGTCATACCGCCCTGTAGCGTTCGCTTAAAAAATAAAGCACAATCATACGTACCTCCAGCTACATAATTCGCGTTTTCCAGAAATGTCTATGTTTAGGCATGGGCCGGTATAAGATTCTGACAGTATGATAACCTTGAATAAAAAATACCACGGTTTCACTGTATTGGGACTATGGTATTCTTTTTAAATGTCTGGGTAAAAAAAACTTCCCCCCCATTGAACACAATATATTTTATTTTTATTCAAATAAATCATTGGCTTCTGCTGCCTTCATTAGTTTTTAAAAACACAGATTTCTTTACAACTTGAAAAGGAATCTTTGGATATCTTTCTTTTCTGTGGATATAAAGTAAAGCCACTGCACTGTTCAGGTCTATAGCATGCTTGGATGTTGGTGCACAAGTGACTTGTTTTTCAGACCAGTAGCTGACCAGTAGCTTTTGATATGGAGGGTCCTTTTCTGCTGGAAATATTGTTGACAATCGTAAAAAACCTGTTAAAAAAACAACAACAACACAGGCGCATTGTGGATACATACCCATGTCTACATTTCTGGAGAGCACAAATTATGTAGCCAGGGTATGTCTGTCAGTATTTTGTCTTTAAAATGAACGCTACAGGGTGGTATGACGCCGTCGACAGCTTCTGTTATTTTTAGTGCTACCAGCTGACCACTTACATCCGTACGGATGGCTTTTTGCCAAGTAGCTCGCCGCGTATGCCGATGGACTTGGGAGGTGGAGTGGACTGCTTTTAAAAACACTGTGGATTGGGTTTAGGGAAGGGGATGGGTTGGGATTAGTCGGTCAGTCAGTCAGTCAACAGTAAGCTGACCTGGTCGGCTGAAGTCTATATTGCGCCCCCTGGTGGATTTACGTGAGAAGAGGACGCGCTAGAGGAATTTGAGATCATCAAAAAACGTATAAAGCAGTCTCTGGTGGATTTGCAAAAACAAAAACTGTGAGCAGACGTACCTCCAGTTATGTATTTCGCTGTCCTGGGTACCTGGGTAAGTATCCGTAATGAGCCTGGGTTGAAAAAAACCCACGCAAACCACGGTAAAACTTGAAACTGGTTATCCTCCCATGCCTAGACCTATTAGGAACAAAAAAGTACCTTTTGAAAAGGTACCATCACAGTGACCTTTATTTCTGACAGTGTACAAATGTAATATCTTAATCTACGAGTCTACTGTTACTGCTACAATGCACACATTTGAATTAAACGGTGAAAACTACAACAATAAAACATATAATTTGGATAAATGAACAACACTCCATGCATAAACTAATCCCATTACAGCTCAGGCAACAATTTAATTGCTCCCCATCTGGTCTCAGATTTTGATTAATTTCCATTAAAAAGCAGCTGCACGATGTAAAATAAGGTGGAGCGGCGCTTTAAAAGCACTTCAGGATAGTGGTTTGAAAAGTCGGGAATCATTAGTATAAAGGCTTTCAAACAAGGTTATCATTAAGAGGTAAAATGGCACGCGGTCGTCCCTGGAAAGTAGATAACCAAGCAAAGAGGCCGATCGCAGACGCTGCCAGAGATTGATGGACTTTAAAAGAGCCACACGCCTTTTTGTGCCAAAAACTGATCTGGGTTGTGTGTGAGAGTGGCAACAAAGCAACAGCATTATTAAAAAGTTTATGACCTCTGCGGGTTACCGCTGCCGCAGCACTGAATGCATCTTCTCTGTAGAATTGTTTTCCTTCGATTGGTGCACTTGTCAGGCTAGAAAAGAAGATGGATGGTGCGAAGGTCTGGATGAAAAGCCTGGAAGTTGAGCACAGGTAGATTGTTCACCTTTTAAGCGTGACAGCATCCCGTAGCACTCTGCCAGTGGAGCGTAAAGTAGATGAATGACAGGAAGAGGAATGTGGAGTAGCGACTGAAAACTTCCAAAAATCTTTGGAATGAATTTGCATGGAGTGATACTCAAAAGGTTATCCTGCACGGCTTTGTAGATAATGATAAATGAATAAAGGCAGATTTTATTGAAATAGTGTGTTTTTGTTTTAGAAAAGTGTTTTTGAATGATGTTGGCATCTATTATTGGCATTATATTGGCGTATATCATTGCTGTTGGCGTTTTTACTTCATTGTAGGAGAAGTTTACATGACATGAATGTTTATGCATTTTGCCTGTTCGTTTACATCACAATGGGTTTTTTTTGTGACACCTTTTTTAAAGGTTTTTGAAATGATGCCATCGTTGTATCTGTGTAAACTACAGCTGCATCCAAAATTGCATACTTCCATGTAATATAGTATGCTAAAAACAGTATAATGTCTGGATTCAGAGAATTCAAAAACAGTATGTGAGAAGTACCCAGATGACAAGCCAGCAGCTAGCTCTCTGCAACTCTCACATTGTTGCCCACTAAAGCTAAGCAGGGCTGCACCTGGTCAGCACCTGGATGGGAGACCACATGGGAAAGTTACTGTAGGTTGCTGCTGAAAGTGGTGTTAGTGAGACCAGCAGGGGGTGCTCAGGCTCTGGTCTGTGTAAGTCCTAATGCCCCAGTATAGTGAAGGGGACTCTATACTGCTCAGTGAAAGTCATCTTTCTGATGGGATGTTAGACAGAGTTACTGACTCTCTGTGGTTGTTAAAAATCTTATAATTGGCTTAATCACTTAAGTCAAGCGTAATATGGCTGCCATCACTGTACACTGGTGCTGGATGGGGAGATTCCCCCCAAAAATGTGTAAAGCACGTTGAGTGTCCAGAAAAGCACTATATAAATGTAAGGACTTATTATTATTATCACTAATTCCAGTGAGATTCTGAATTGTGCATCGAATAGAGGCTACGTTATAACATGATGCAAAGCGAGAGAATTCGTGAATGGGAGTGAAGTGATGCAACTGATGCTGGTAGTGAAAAAGAAATGAGAAAATGGCGATTCATACTACTGACAGTGATTTCAGACGCAGTCTATGTTTTTACTGTATTTCAGGAAACGTTTACATGACATGAATTTTTATGCGTTTTACCTGTTCGTTTACATGAAAATGGCATTTTTGTAACTGAAAACGCACACATTTCAAAATGTTTTTTTTTTTTTAAAAGGTTTTTGAAAATGATGCCATTGTTGTGTCAACTATGTTTTTACCTAATTTCAGGAAAAATTGACATGTATTTTTATGCGTTTACACGACAATGGTATTTTTTGCCAGCAGCTAGCTCTCTGCAACTCTCACATGGTCGCTCACTGAAGCTAAGCAGGGCTGCGCCTGGTCAGTACCTGGATGGGAGACCACATGGGAAAGCTAGGTTGCTGCCAGAAGTGGTGTTAGTGAGGCCAGCAGGGGGTGCCCAACCTGCGGTCTGTGTGTGTCCTAATGCCCCAGTATACAGTAGTGACGAGGACTCTATACTGCTCAGTGAGCGCAGTCTTTCGGATAAGACGTTAATCCGAGGTCCTGACTCTCTGTGGTCATTGAAAATCCCAGGATGTCCTTCGAAAAATGAGTAGGGGTTTAACCCCGGCATCCTGGCCAAATCTGCCCACTGGCCTCTGTCCATCATGGCCTCCTAACTATCCCCATATCATAATTGGCTTCATCACTCTGTCTCCTCTCCACCAATCAGCTGGTCTGTGGTGTGCGGTCTGGCGCAAAATGGCTGCCGTCGCGTCATCCAGGTGGATGCTGCACACTAGTGGTGGATGAGGAGATTCCCCCCAATGTGTAAAGCGTTTTGAGTGCTCAGAAAAAGCGCTATATAAATGTAAGGAATTATTATTATTATTTTTATCTATGAAAACGCATAAATTTAAATTGTTTTTTTAAAGGTTTTGGAAATTAGCGCCATTGTGTATTTTAGGAAAAGTTTACATGACATGAATTTTTGTTCATTTATACGACAATAATATTTTTGTGACCAAAACGCATAAATTAAATTATTTTTTTAAAGGATTTTGAAAATAATGCCATTGTTGTGTCTGTATAAACTATGTTCCTTTTCATATAAACTATGTTCTTTCAAATATAGCCTCAGAAAAACAATCTCTGTCCACACTATACAGCCTAAAAAGCATGAAACATAACCATTCACACTCACTGGGCATTCATGTTGTCGGGATTTGTATTTGCCGCCTATTGGTTGCATTATGGTCATATGACAGTTGCTTGAAGAAGCAGGGAACCAGGGCCGGATTAACATAAGGGCTAGGTGGGGCTGAAGCCCCAGGACCAACAGGAGAAGGTTGCCCTTGATTGGCTGATGAATTAATTTATGCTATGACGTGGGAAACGCCTCTTTGCGTTATGCTTTTTCTCATCAATAATGGGAAGTATTCCTTTCGGTTCACTGCTGTTAAAAAACAGTGACACCGGTGCTAAACTGGGGCTCAGAGTGGCTGTAGCCCAATCAGAAAATTGAATAGCCCTGTTTAAGTCGCCCATAAGGGTGATCAGATGTCTTAATTTTCCCAGGACAGTCCCTTATTTCAGCACTACCGCGAGAACTGTCTAGTCTAAGGTAGGCTAATCAAGCTCCTCGTAGAACAAAAATTTAAATTCAAATAGTTTTCATCAATGATTAACTTGTACATGTAGTAACAGAAGCTGGGATAGGCGGAATCATACTGAATGAGCTTGAGCTGGACTCAAAAAACCGGCGCGCTGGTCTGATCTTCCATCACACAATATAACCGAGACAATGTAGCTTACCCTAGCAGTTATCAAAATGTCCATCATTGCGGAGTATGTATTTCAAGTAAATACACTTGGTTATGCTTTACAGTTAACTGAACAATTGGAAAGCAAACTTTTTTATGAATGTTTATTTTGCCCCTTTTATGAAAACAGAAATAATATGGAGCAATGAAGTATTGGCGCTGACTTTCATCAGACAATATATCTGATGCAAAAAACAAATAAATAAAATAAAATAAGGATGCTAGCCTTCTGAAACTCAGAATTTCCATACTAAATTGGGGTCTTTAGCATTTTCAAACTGGTTCGTTTCCGTGAGTCGAAGATGCCAGAGTATTGCAGATGCCAGGGACAATTGTAATAAAACTAGGTATATGTTTTAAAACAAAAAAAATCATAGGTATACATGGCACCTTAAACCAGTTTCCAAACTCTGTTCCTGAAGGCACATCAACAGTACATATTTTGGATGTCTCCCTTATCTGACCCATTCATTTCATGTTTTGTAGTCTCTACTTCCGTTCTGATGAGTTGATTGAGGTGTGTTTGATTAGGAAGAGGTTGAAAATGTGTACTGTTGGTGTGCCTTAAGAAACAGGGTTGGGAAACACTGCCTTAAACACTATAGTTTGGATTACAGTGAGGTGATATGTGTATGAACCAAATGTAATCAAACATTTTCTTTTAAGAAGCTTTTTAACAGAAACTGACGCAAAACATGCGTAATATTATTCTACACAAGTCCTGCCATAGGCACATTTTTTTGTGAGTCTGAATTAATACAGACTAAGTGTGTGTGTGTGTTTTGTACTGTACAATATTTATTTATCAGTATTTTAAAAGCAAGAAATGACATGTCGGCTACTTATTTTCTTTTAAATATTATGAAAATGGCAACGGTGCACAGTAAGTGCTTTAAGGAATTTATTGTAGGTGCTGTGACACTTCAGAGCCGATGTCTGGAATTCTTTTGTCTGCTGCGCCTTTAGTGACTTGAGGATGAGAGCAGGTGTGTTGTTAATCTTGTTAACAAAGAGAGGATCACCTTGAGCATCAGATGACAACACAACTGCGCACTCCTCACATGCACTGACTGCCGCTTTCACACACCACCATCAGCTGCTTTATTCATATAGCATTATTCATGCATGACCTCAGTCTTAATCTTGTTATTATTATTTGGTAAGTGGACAGAAATACAGTTGTCTGACATCTGATTTAATCATTGTTAAAGCAGCGAGGCGACTCATCCCTCCTCAGCATCTGTTCTGGAAACTTTAAGCCAGGTGTGACTTAAAAAGTGCTGAAAGGCTTGAATTACTGCCTCTCGGGAATCACATATCAAAGCTCCTGTGTGAAACCTGAGATGGAATTGTCACATTCAAACCGTTAGTGCTGCCTTCTTAAAGATGACACGAGCACGAAGGTTTAAACTTCTGGTATTGTTGTCCAATGTGATGGATGACTTTCATGCAGTCATTTTACACATCAGCTATATACTTTTTAATTTCAGCAACAACAACAACAACAAAAGAATGCTAAGTTATTATTTGAGCCTAACTTGGCCTTTTGGTCTTTTTTGTGCTGTTAGTTTTTACTTTAAATTATGGTGAATTACATATACATGCATACTAGGGATTAGGGCTGATTATTGTCAATATCGTTAAAAAAAAGATTTGGTAAGTAGTTTCGGCAAAGTCCATTGCAAATGGTCAAGGAATCCACCCGCATGCGCTTGTCACTTCAGCTCAGAATAACAACACATGCAAAAATGAGTGCCATATAGCAGCAGTGAGGAGATTGTAAATAAAAAAGAATGTAATGATGTCACCAGAGTGGCTTTTTGGTTCCTTTTCGTGTTCATCCCAGCCACTAGCTCCCCATCTGAAAGAGTTTTTAGCATAGGGGGTAATGTAATCATTCAACTTCACAATTTGTTATGTTGCAGTATGTATTTGAATAATGATGGTTAGTTTCTTTACTTGAAGCTCTTTTCTTTACTTGCACACACTTTGTAACATTTTATTTAGCAAGTTTAAGAGTTCAGAGGTTCAGAAAATGCATTATTAATATTAGTTTGTTGATAAAAACTACTGCAACAATGCAAAAAAGTCCCACTTTTGTACGCTTCCGACACTCAATATAATTCAGACAGACACTGACAGATGCTGATTTTTTATTTGTTGTCATTGCAAAGATAGCCTAGATCTGTGGTCACTAATAGGTGGATCGAAGTTCCGTGTCCAGACACAGAAGTGTCCCATACGGACTCGGGACATACAGCCTATAGTTTGCGCAGCCCTGTGACTTCAGTTCCACTGCTAGAGGTTTTTACGCACCTGATGGCTCCCGCTGTTTATTCATTCTGTTTACCCGCTGTCTACAAAGAAAAGTTTTCTTCTCAATGTACTATTCCCACTGAATTAAAAGAGAAGAGTCGAACGCTCTCTCTTTGCTTAAGTTTCATTCACTACAATGGTGCTGATAAGTGATAACGGAGCTCTCTGGAATCATTGTTAATAAAAATGCGTTGTTGCTTTGGTAATGCAAGCATAATGAAAACAGAAGTAATCAATACTCTAAAAGTGCTGTTATTAAGATGCGTTGACATAATTATTATCTGCATAATTGGTTGAGATTGTTGAGTCGAAATGTAAAATAGAAAAAGTCGAAATTTAAGTTTTTACTCAATTTGTTAATCATTTTATTTGAACACAATTTTCAAAATGACCTACTTTAATGCGAAAACATGCAAATATGTATGAAGCCTGTTGTCTTGTCAAGTATTTGTTACCCAATAAACGTCTAATGTTCTTAAAATTTTTCTGTAGCCATTTGTTTTTCTAAACATAGCACATACCGTACCGTACCGAAACCGTGACCCTAAAACCCTAATACATACCGAACCGTGAGTAGATTGAACCGTTGCACTCCTAATGCATACACACAGATACTGTACAAACACACACTTTATGGGGACTTCTCAAAGACTCTCAAAATGCTTTTTACACTGTACAGACAGTATATTCTGTTCTCTTCCCACAATTCTACCCTTATATCCAAATCTCACAGAAAACATTCTGCAGTTTTACACTTTCGAAAACCTTCATTCTGTGTGATTTATGAGCTGTTTTTTCCTCAAGGGGACATTTAGTCCCCACAATGTGATGAATACAAGGTATACACACATACATATACATATGAATGGTCTTGACAAAGAAAACATAAAAATAAAACTGCTTAAATGGATAGTTCACACAACAATGAAAATTTACTGTTACTTTTAAGAGTTTTAGCTAAAACTAAGACCCGTTAAATCATATGAGCACTAGTTAAACCAGGTTTAAATGATATAAGACCTATTAAAGAAGAAAAGAAATACAAGTTAAGACTTGATTTTGTTTTCGTTAGCTACAAATTAAACAGGCAATCCTCTTTGTTCTCCTTTAGCCATCCCAAAGGTGGTAATTGACCCTCCACGACCTGGAAAGACCACACCGAGCAGCAATAACAACAAAGGCGGCAACAAAATTCCAGGATCAGACCAAAAGAGGACCACCACAACAGTAAGACCTCCAGTGACGGCCAAACGCATCTCACCTACAACAACCACCACCACCACCAAACCTCCTCCAACCAAAAAAGTCACCCCTCCAGTGAGAGTCCCGGTGACCACCACTCGTAAGCCTTTCATCCCAACAAGGAAGCCCCCTGTGCTGGTGACAACCAAACCTAAGGTCCCGTCCCGCCAGCACACCACCACAAAAGCCCCAGTGGTAACAGCAGTGGTTCCGTTTATCCCAACACGCAGACCTTTCATTATCCCATTTGTGACGCCAATTGATAACAGCATCAAAGACATCACCCAGAAACAAAGAGGTGACGTTCACAGTAAGTAAATCTACTTCAATATTATTGCTACTCTTTGCGAAATATTTGGCAATATTTTCGTGGTAAAAGGGGAATATTTTTTATTGTCAATAGTAGAGCAGATAAAGTCAATACAAACAGCTTGATCACTATCCTCACTTGATCACTATCCTGATTTTGCATGATCAACTTAAGTCACTGGGCAATCTTTCTGGAAAGTATATCCTGTTCAACATTTTAGCTTACAGAAAGATTCTGGAGAGCAACTCTTAGAAGCTTTATGAGACTAGATCAGGGATGGGCAAACTTGATCCTGGGAGGGCCAGTGTGCCTGCAGACTTTTGCTCTAACCCTAATCAAACACACCTGCCTGCAGCTTTCTAGTGATCTTGAAGACACTGATTAGTGTGTTCAGATGTGTTTGACTAGTGTTGGAGCAAAAGTCTGCAGGGACACCAGCCCTCCAGGATAAAGTTTGCCCATTCCTGGACTAGATGCACACTTTTGCCAATAATACATTTAAGCAGGCTCCATGGACACTTGTACTCAACAGTATACAAAAAGTAGAATTATGTCTCTAAAGTGTGAACTCAAAGGAAGACAGCAAGGCTTCGGGGTGCCATGTGGCATTGGGTCATAACAGCCTATAAAATTCATGTAACCCAGAAGACCTTGAACCTAGTTTGGTTCAGTGTTGTTTATTTGTGTCTGGAGCTAATCTGAGCAGGATAGAAACCCTACAGGAGCAGGACTGGACACTTGAGTTCAAATTCAAGATAGGAGTTCTTAAGGATTAGACAACTTTGCATTGCTTGGACCAACCTGAAAGTGTTTTTGAGCCTGATTCATACCAAAGAGGCAAAACCATAGCAATCTTGTTGAGCCCATACAGTCCAAGGGCTCATTTTCCCCCATTCAAAGCTATACAAGTAACATGTTTTGTGTATTCTATAGTCTTTCACTTAATCACCTTGACTTGGACCCATTGGGAAATCTGTGTGGGGAAAGTGTGTTCCGTTGATCTTTTTTAGCCTACAGAAATATTCTCTATGAGCCCTATATGCACACTTCGGGCAGAGATTGCATTTGAGTAGTCTCCAAGTAGAATTATGTCAGAAGCGTGTGCACTCAGATGAAGACAGCAAGGGGTGGCATATAGGATTGGGTCATACCTGCCGGGAAGATTCTAGTAATCCCGAGGACCTTAAATTGTTTGGTTCAGTTGTGTTTAATTGGGGTTAGCTTAACTCTGCAGGACAGAGACCCCCATGAAATAGGACTGGACACTTGATGGGGCGGTTATGGGATTAATGGTTACAGAATCAAACTCTAGCCATTGTAGGCTGGGGGAGTGAATGAAAAGCAAACTCTTCCATCTTTAATACCCATGACTACGGTTATGGGATTAATGGTTAGAGAATCAAACTCTGGCCATTGTAAACTGGGGGAGTGAATGAAAAGCAAACTCTTCAACCTTTAATACCCGTGACTAGGGTGCCTTTGAGCAAGGCAACTCCTCACGCCTAATTGCTCCCCGGGTGCAGCAGTAAATGGCTGCCCGCTCCTCCAGCTGTGTGTTTGCTGCTCGCTGCTGTGTGTGTGTGCATTTAGATGAGCCAAAATTCACAGTATGGATACAGTGTCCACACAAAGTCCCTTTTTCCTTTTTCAGGATTGGACAACCATGCATTAAGCCCTACTTACACTGTGTGATTTCAGCCATGATTTGATTTGAGTACAATTTGGAAAATCCTAAAAGATTTCTGTAATCCCATACTAAAATATGTGGCTCGTTTGACATCTTCACCAACAGCAGCTTAATAGGCGTTGCGATCAGATTTTTCCTTCCGATTAAGTTCTGGCAGAGTCAGAAGATTTCAAACACTTTCCTGCAGTGACTTTAGCTGTGACTACCATCAAACCAAGAACCAATAGGAGAACAGAATCTGCGAAGCAATCAGTGCAACATCTTCAAACCACTGCAGGGAAATTTGATTTTATTATTGAGGCACGCAGTGAGCAAAATTACCCCTACAGTTTGAGCTGGGCTTTCGTCAGTCCAGACTAGTAGATTTTTTTGAGCCTAATTTTAACCAAAGAAACAAAACCACAACAGTTTTGTTAAAACTTAATCTCTGCTGGCAGATGACACAGAATTTGTACTTGCATTTCAGGGGCTTAAGCATCTTGAGGATCTTTTCACAGATACTATTGGTAATTTGGCAAGTTGTTCAAATGAAGACTCATTTTAAGAGATTTCAGGAGTTTGCCTAAATACCATTAAAAAGAAATACCTGAAAATATCATGTGAGTTTCCAAGATAGTTGCCAAGTACACTTTCATACACTTAATGTGCCTTTACACATGCTTCTCTGTGAACTCTGTAAGACTGCAGAGTGTCCCACATTGCTTTATGATTCAGAACCATTCTCACAAGGCTTTGCTGAGCTTGCACTAGGGTACACAACACTCCATGTGGTCTTTTGTAACAAAATATGTGAATATCCGAGAAGGACCGCTGACTGTACCATTTGGGACAGGCCTGTGAAGGACTTTGGATGTATCAAAACAAATATATATATATATATTTCCGAACTCAAAGTGCTATGTTGTCCCTTCATGTTCTTAAGCTCTTTTGGGGCATCTCTTGAGATTGCCACAAGGCGAAACCGGTGGGCAGATTTTTCAGGAAAGCAAATTGCATCCCAAAGCCTCCTATCCAGATGACAGCACCTAATGAAAACAGAAGACACACCTAGAGAGATTACATTACCAGTCGGCCCTGCCTCAGGACATAAATCTGTTACCCTGCACTGTCTCCGAGGGCTCACAATAGGCCTAATAAATAATGATGGCTCTGAAAATAACTGAGGATACAAGGCAAATAGACACCTAGGGTATAAGGGTATAATTATGCCTCTTTAATCAATTAGGGACAATAATGATGATGTCAAAGTTGTTCAGCTCTTCTATTATCACCTGCAGTGTTTGAAAATGACCTTAGGGTGAAGTTGCTTCACTGAAGTTCTTATTAGTTTTGAGGATGTTTGTTTGTGCTGTCACAAGCAGAGGCTTGAGGGATAATTGAAATCAATAGACTAATCACACACTTGACCTCCTTCCAGCTTTTGTCCTGCCACATATTTGATGTACGCATTCTTGCACTTGTCTCCAATCGTCCATTAAGTATTTTGGTTATAGGCAAAGGAACTGAAGGGGTAACTTGTCTCTTCCTGAACATTTATGTTCAATTAAGAAACAAGTTATGAAGTGTAATACAGCGTAATATAGCTTTAATTTTTTTAGTACATTAGAACGTGTCATGGTTAATGACTACCATACATTTTTGCCATGATTTACAGAAGATGCCCAGTAAAGTAGCATTCAGTCTAACCAGAGATATTATATCGATGACGTTTGTGGGGGTCAACTTTTTCGGTTATGTTAGTCGCATACTTCAGTGAACCAAATGCATATATGCAATTGCATGCAATTTATTAATGAAACGTAAGTACATTTTCAGTATTTTTAGGAATATTGAGTGTATTCTGACCTCCAGTTACCTCTGATTGGCTATTTAAGCAAGCGTGTGATTCTCAAAGATGACCTATTTTTGACAAATCAAACGGTGGCTAAAGATCTGCCACTTTCTGACTGCTGAATGAATATTTTCCCGCATAGACTGCTTTTGATTTGATTATGCATTTACAATGGTATGATCCATTATAGGGGTGGTCAAATGTATATATACATTATCTCTTATTTTATTTCTTAATATTATTATTTAAGATACAGATCAGAGCAAGCTATTCCTCACTATTTAAAAGGCCGACCCACCCCCACCCCAACCATCTTGATTTGACGTCCTTCACTGGGGATCAAGCTTTAATTACGGGGAGTCAAACCCAAACCCTGTGTACTTCGCACTCTGATTATAACAGTAGATGTTCTATATCTAAATCTATGTCTGGTGTACTGAAATTACTATAGTGGATACAATTTTCTTTCCCTCTTTCTAGTACCACGAAATCATGGGAAGAACAATGTTCTTGGTATCGATTTAGACATTGAACTGGGCAACACAGAAGAGGAGCTGAAGGATGACCCAGGTAAGACAAAGCTGCTTTTATTTCTGCTGAAATCGCGGATGGTTTTTCGGTATTCAGTGAATTGTGCAGTTTGTAGATACACAGACATAGCACTTGGGAACACACTGGCAAGACTATACATTCGTATGGTTCCCTGTTATTTACCTCACAGGCATTTTGTAGTTATTAATCTTGACTTATGATACTGCAGCAGATGAATCGGATCAGCGGTGTGAGGTTTAACAGCTTTCACAAAAATCCCCACGCTTCACTGATCCCTGTGGGAAATTCGGGAATAGCACTGTTCTGAGTTACTTTTCATTTAGCAGTTTCACTTACACACTGCTGCAAGGGCAGTTCCTCTGTTGAGTGTGTTACTCAAGGGCATGATGATAATGGAGGATCTCAGTTAATGGACATTGTGAATTGAACCTGCAGTTCTGGGAATACCAGCCCAGAGCCTTAACCAATATTTTGATTGTTTGCACACAGAGTGTGAAATTAACACTCGCCACCAGCCATATTGCATTTCTATTGGTTACTGTCAAGGACTGGTCTGTAAACAAATGCGATTAATAATCTTTATAGAGCTCTGGTATCACGTATAACGTTGAAAATTGTGCTATTCCAGAGTCTGGTTATCTGAGCTGCTCATTTGATCATGGTTTGTGTGGATGGATCCAGCGCAGAGAGGGAGACCTTCATTGGGAGACATCGGAAGATCCTTCAGGTTGGTATTATGTGATTTTTCAATGGAATGTCATTGGGTCAATGACGAATAAGGCTGTCTCAGATTGTAAAATGAAAAATGTATTAAAAACCGGCACAGGTGCCATGTTCATAAAAATATTCAAGAATTCAAATGTATTTATGTTTCGTACTGAACATTTTTTTTCCATGACTCCATAAAGGTCAAGTGCTTTAACCATTACTAAGTACTCAAATGTGAAATACATTTTAATCGTTGAATTAAAAAATAGGAATATATCTTATTTTAAATTGCATGTATATACACATAATAATAATTATTATTCTTTTCTAGATGTTATGATATTTATTGTGCTGTTTAACAGAGAGATCATTTTGTCCGTTTCTTAGGTGTTCATGAACACAAATATAGACTTAGATACACAATGCAAAACCCCCAAAACAACACAAAAACACAATAGAAAAGTAAAAGAGAAGTGGAATATACATGAAAACAGAGAATCTGATCATGTCAGTCAGGAGTAAATTGCATATTTAAAACATATAAATATGTTTATGTATTAGACTGTATGTTAAATTATGAGCTCTATAAAAAGATTACCTCAAAATACCTGTATATCTATTTTACCGTAGATGAACCAGTCAAAGTTTAGAAAGAGTTAACTAAGGCAGCAATTATTTGGGCAAAATATATATAAAATGTCTTAAAAAATATTTTGATTTAAAGTATTTGTTTTTCATGTTTA
The DNA here is from genome assembly GCA_903798195.1 of Danio kyathit. Lineage (NCBI taxonomy): Eukaryota > Metazoa > Chordata > Actinopteri > Cypriniformes > Danionidae > Danio > Danio kyathit. The sequence goes on along the minus strand of LR812519.1, from coordinate 61,993,101 downwards.
AACTATTATTTATTCTTGTGTTTAAAGCTTTTGTCATTACGCTACTTCAGTGTCCCAGAGTCAATCATAAATTAATATTACAGTTTTTTCTCAGTGGCTTTGGTGCATTTCTCACAACACTATTTACATTTGCACAACAGTTAACGCATTTCTCAAAACAATTAGTCATTTGTGCACATCATAGTAGCAATTTCTCATTCCTTTCAACAAATTGCAAATGCTTTTGGACATGCATCAATTGCTTTCATACAACTGTCTGCTGTTTGTAACATTATCATTTGCTTATGTCATGTCAGTCAAAATTAACTAAACTTGTAGATGCTGAATAGTCAATCCATATAAAACTAATAGTCCTCATTTCATTACTTGAGTCATTACATACAAAAATGTTGAACTCGTTGTCAAAATCTGTCAAGCTAATTTTATATTAAAAATGTTAAATCTTTTTTTTTCTGAAAAGGTCTCCTAAATTGTACAACTTCATGAATGATTTACAGACCTGTGTATGTTGTAGGTTCAGTTCCAATATGTACTGCAATATTGTTTACAGTTGTGCACAGCTCTACCCAAAGTTTTTGTTTGTTGTAAAAAAAGGGTGTGTGTATTCTTTTGCACAATGCTGTGAATAAATTAGAATTGTAAAGAGCAAATGCAGTAAAAATGTGAAACACATATTCAGTGTGTTGTACTCAGATACCTCAGTAAATGCAGTGATGTCTAACTTTACTGTAGTTTTCAAATGGCTGTGCCAATAGTATACAGTATAGTGCTGTCTTGAGCATTTTCAGGAAGTGTCACCAAAATCGGACTTTTTTTTGCATTGGAATAAATGAACAGAGTAAACGGTCATAATGAAAACATGACAAAGCCATTTGACTATCTTCTTCATAAACAATGGTGGCAGGACTTTTCATTTTGGTGACACTGACACTTTTATTGACATCAATACTTGCTTTTGAGGAATGAGCTTTCCATTTTAAGCAAGTGACACACTTTTGCAGGTTATCTACTAAGTTTTGCAGTTTGCACTAATTGTTTTGAGAAATGAATTAACTGTTGTGCAAATGTAAATAGTGTTGTGAGAAATGCACCAAAGCCACTGAGAAAAACTGTAAAAGCTGGATTAATGCACAATAATTATTACAACAGCTTTGCAAACACGTTTTAAACCATTTCAATATATTTTTTGTGCATGCTGTATAAGTGCACATACATTGTTTACCCATAGTGTTTACGTGGTCATAATACAGCAAGTAATACAACGAGAATTTAGTTTGGGCTAGCTTTTGCAGCTGGACATTGCTTTACAATGCCATTGATCGGTGAACATTAGCCAGTGGGGGAGTGTCTTTTGTCTCTCCAGGTGTGAATTATTACAGTATGGTAACCCAAAATAGACTTTGCAAAATGTAAATCATTGTAATGTTTTCTTTGAATGAGAAAACGGAATAATTTTCACATAATTGTGAAGTAAATATTCTAGCCTACAAGACTAGTTACTCAAAAGTCTTGTTCAGACCCATTCAGTCTGTTTTTGGACCTTATTTCAGCTACATTTTTTTCTCCAAAACTTACTAACTACGCATATTTTTTTTTTATTCTAAAAAACGCAAGCATGTACATCAATATTTCTCACATATTATTGTAGAAACATTTGTGCTGAATACAAAAAAAAAATACATGTTGGCCAATACTATGTAATAAGTAGCTGAAATAAGCACAAATGACAGGGCATGTCAAAACATCATAGGGGCCCCAAAATCACCTCAGACCCCAGAGGGTTAAAGTTTACACTAAGTTAGAATACCTTATTTTTTTAAATCAAGAAATGCAACTTTTAGAAATTGTAATGTCTGTGGCAGGTGGGAGGTACCTAACCATCTCTGAGGGCGGGGAGAAGCGTGGTGGGCGTGGCGCTCAGCTGATCCTCCCCCTGAAAACACCCTGGAACGAGGGGAACCTGTGCTTGGCCTTCAGACACAATATGGCAGGTCACCATGTGGGAATGCTGCAGGTGTTCGTACAGAAAGGACGGCAGCACAGTCCAGCAGTCTGGGGGCGAACAGGAGGAAACGGCTGGAGGTCCACACAGATCACCCTTTGGGGGAACGGGCTAGAAAGTGTAAGTGTAAACCTTGTACATAGCATGTAGAATAAAATTTAGTGCAGTTACCATCATTTGTGAAAAAAACAGAATATGCAAATGCATGTATAATCCCTCTAATAGCACTGCTCCCAGCTGGATTCAAACTAGCATCTCTAGCATGGCTCTGAGTTCACTCACAAGCTAAAGACACCAGCATCTATGTCAGTTGGTAGTATGCCTCTAGTGAGAGAAACCTCTACCCATACTTGCTGGAATCTATTACACACTCCACTAAATCTCACTCCCATTCTGGGTCATGGCACCAACCTAACCATTCTTGTTTGGCTAGTCTAACATTCAGAACAGCATGATTATTGTTGCTAGTGTTCCTCTTGAGGCCAGGGGAGAGAAGTTGCTCGAGTAATTCTTACAAGCTGCCATTGTGAGTGTAAAACCCCCTCACTTCTGTCTAGGTCACAGCACCAATGTAAATTTTCGGTTTTACCTATCCTGCTCAGAGTGGGATTCAAATTTTCAGTTCTGGCATGGGAAGCATGTGCAGTACCAATAGGGTAAAAATACAACCTCCAGCATCAGTTGCTAGAGTGCCTTTTGAGGCCAGAGTAGTGAGGTTTACTCGCATAGCTCCTACTAACTGGACTGGTGAGTATAACTAAACCTAAACCCCCTAAACCTCACTTGCATCCAGATCACAGTACCAATGTAACCCCTTCTGTTACTAGCCCAGATCTAAGCATGATTGGACTTACCCCATTAAACCTTCCTCCCATCTTGGTCACGGCACCAACGTAACCCCTCCAATCCTGCTTATCCAAATTTGAGCATCAATTGAACCAGTGTTTCAAGTGTGGGGCAGCCGTGGCCTAATGGTTAAGGCTGATTTATACTTCTGCATCAAGCGCACGTGTATGGTCTGGCGTAGCCTTTGCACGGTCACATAGTCCTCGCCGTAGCTAATGATGATGCTGACGCGCAATTCTAAAAAAAATTAACTACACATCGCAACGATACATAGTGCAAGCTCTGTGGTTGGACAGCTTGGTAGTGGTGACGAGTGTGGGCGGGGCTGAGATACACTTGAACCCGTTGGAGTGAGTGTTTACAAGTCCCAAGAAGGAGCTCCAGTTGTAAACTTTTGTTTTGTGTTTACCTTATGATTAAAGTTGTTGCACGTCTGCCGGTTCCCGCCTCAGAATGAGCAAGTTTAGCTACTTGTACATTAAGGTAGCGATCAGAAAAAACAAAACTCCCGTGAAGAAACTCGACACAGAGGAACATAAAAACTCACTTCCAGCTAGCATTTAGGAAGTGTTATTGCAGAGCAACACAAACAGCACACAGAAGTATAAATGCACGACTACGTGCAAGGCATATGCCATGGGTCACGGCAATCGCTCAACGCAGAAGTATAAACCAGCCTTTAGAGATTTAGATTTGGGATCCAAAGGTCGCAGGTTTGAGTCCTGGTACCAACAGGGATTGTTGGTGGGGTGAATAACTACCTTGAGCAAGGCACCAAACCCACAACTGCTGCCCGGGCAGCCCACTGCTCTGGGTGTGGGTTCATGGGTGTAAGTGGCTTTGGATAAAAGCATCTGCTAATTGCATAATTGTAAATGTAAGGTCAGGCATGCTGACAAGAACACCAAAGTGTGACTTGATGTCCCGAAAGTGCAGAACAGAAGTACTCTCTTTTGTGAATATCTGGATTCACTGTTTGATGGTAGAATTATTCTATTTTTTGTCATTGCAGGTGATCGTGAAGGGCGAGCGGCGGAGAGGCCGCAAGGGCGAAATTGCTCTGGATGACATGAGTCTCAAACGAGGTTCCTGTCAGGAAGAGCACAATCTGAGGAGACTTTAACAACGGTAACAGCACCAATAGAGACTTTTAATGCCAGCTTTACTCACGGGATTCGAGGAAGATGGACACCTTATGGAAAGTGACGTGGCCTTCTGTCAGTCCCGGTATGGTAATGGTGCACTTCCTCAGCGGCTACAAGTGCATGTCCCAGCTCAATAGAGTGCTGTAGCATGACGTATTTTTGAAGAACAAACAGGGAAAGTATTTTAGAGCTTCTGATTCCATCGTGTCAGTATTGTCGTTTTTTATTTTTAATGGGTTGAAGTTGATCAACTCAGCATAAAATGGATCAGTAATAACACCATGTATTTATTTTTCACATTAGGTGGCTAAACTAATTATTACACCAAACAAGTTCAATCAAATACTCCAGGGGTGTCCAAACTTGGTCCTGGAGGGTCGGTGTCCTGCAGATCCCACTTCCTTCAACACAGCTGCTTGGAGGTTTCTAGTATACCTAGGCTGTTTCTCAAAATGCGTTCTTCAGCGTTCTTGCGTGCTCGTGTTCTCGTCTAATATCATCATCAACTGCCAAAGTTCAGTTCCAAAACTCAATAACGCAAGAATGGAGGATGCATGAAAGTTCCCTGATATGTTCTTGATATTGAGGATGCAAACTTGCTCGGGAAGTCCCAGAAGTCATTGTGACTGAATAAAGGAGGTGGGAAACGCATTTTATAAAAATTTATTATTAAAGTTCGGAGATTTAACTTATTTATCTCAGGAGTTTTCCTAAATGAGATGATAAATGTAAACATTACCATGAAAATCTTAAAAAGGCATGAACACATTAAAGGTGTTTATTTGCTGAAATTCGTATTCAAATTAGTTTTATTTGTATTGTGCAACTTATATTTGTAAGGTCTTTATGCGTAGTAAATAGTGCAAAAAGGGGAAAAAAAACAATAGATCGTTGTATGAATGCTGTAATGTTTAAATAATTTTCCATTAAAAATGCGTGAAGGTCATGTGTTCATCAGGAAGAAAGCAGCATCTCATTTCTCAAAGGACGCGTTCTCTGTATTCACGGTCTCCTGAGTTCCTTCTTCCGAGCTAACTTGGCAAGACCGATCTTCACAAGAAAGCAAGTCCGTTCTCAGTAGGCCTGTCACGATATCTATTTTTTGTTGTACGATATATTGCACCAAAATATATTGCGATAAACGATATTATTGTCATTTTAAAACCATTTTATGCCACTCATTATATAATGCCAGAATGACAATATAATATCTCAATGCAAGTACACTCTCAAAAAACACACAATATTTTATTTTCTTAAGAATATTTAATTTAATTATGGTCATTTTAACAATTCAATAATTAGGCATTGGAATCAGAATGTGAAAACGCATATCCTAAATGAATAATAATTAGTGTTAACAAAAAAGTGCAAGTTGAAAAGTAATATATCTGCTACCAGATCTATTTTCAGTTGTCAGACATACACATGAAAATATACTATAGTAATTTATAGTAAATACTATAGTGTTTTTAACCATACTGACACCTCCAGTAGAGGTAGAGATGTTGCACAATCAGTTAAAATGTTGCTAGAATTGTTTTTATGTATGGGCAATATTTATTGCATCACTAAAAATAATTGAATTGATATCCATGTGTTGTGCGATAAGTCGATATATTGATTATTGTGACAGGCCTAGTTCTCAGCGTTTATGGAATTGAGAAACAGCCCTCGAAGAGCTTGATTAGCTGCTTCAGGTGTGTCTAGTTGGGGTGGAACTACACTCTGCAGGACACCGGCCCTCCAGGACCAAGTTTGGGCACTCCTGATCTACTTAATAGGTGCTTTCACAGCTGTATTGTTTATGATTGTGCTTTTGCAAACTGTTCTATCTTTAAGGATGTTAACACATTTCTCAGCTAAAATAGAAAATGTTGTTTGCATTTTTTGGGGGGGATATTTACGTGAAACAGGTGTTTATGGATATTGGAAAGGCAAACTTTTGAAAATGTGTTTTAAAAATTGAACTACAAATAATGCAACCTTGTGAAGACAGTGATGAATATTACATGTTCAGTCTTACGCAAGTACTAGACAACGGAAAACAATACCTATGGCACTGTATATGCACAGACACGTTGTGTTTTTTTAAGTGCCATCGCCATCTACTGGCATACACAATAGTGTTTTTAATCATTTTTGCATATCTAAGAGCATTTTCATCTTTATACAACAGTAACTTTTACATTATTTGTTCACAATATAATTTTGTTTTCGGAAACCTAGCCTACGATTTTCAGGGAAATGTTTTTTTTTTTTTAAGTAACCGCAAGAATCGTCTGTAGCTTTGTGACGGCGAAGTTTTTAATCTACGTTCAGTTTTAAAAAATGTAAAATTAATGTATTAAAATAGTTTTCCAATTGTATTTAGAGTTCAAATTACAAAAAAAGTGTTCATTTATCATGATGAAAAAATCAAGCAAGAATCATAAACTTCTGCGTTTCCAACTCAAAAACCACTAGCTAGTAAAACAGAGTAATGCTAATTTTTGGCCTACAAAAATACGTCATCATTGCTGCACTCTTTTGGATGAGATGATTGAAAACACACTTTTGTACAGTTTAATTTTGTAGATGTGAAACGTGTCTCCCACTTTGAATATTTGTCAAGCAGACGTCATCATGTCATTGTAAACACAAGTCTCGCCATTTCTGTTTATTTGTCACTTGACTAATGATCCAAAACCCCTTTTTTAAATTCGGCCTATGCGCTTTGTTAGCCCAGCTAACGTGACAAACTTTCTGTGTGTGTATTATTGTAAATCTATTCATACATGTGTATATATATAAATATATTTCAAATAAGCTTTGTAGGTGCATATATATGTGAATTCTTCATTGTATAAGTGATGCAGGACAATGTTTACATCACACAATCCAGTTTTGAGTATTTTATTGACGTATATTGTTAAGTACGAACCAGTTCTGATTATTGCTTATTAATGGCTGTATCAGCCATTCCGTATGATCGTCACAACCATGGTTACCCTTTAAGACTGTGTGTTGAATATGAAAGCTCTTGGTTTAATATTCAAACGAAGCAACGACCTCCAGACATTAAAAGGTGTGAACAAAATACATGTCTTGTGTTTTTTTTTTTACTCTAACATCCTATTTCAATAGAGAGACAGTTGCGAGCAGCTCTTTTAGTTGTGATTGACAATAGTGTTTTAGTCATGTTCTTACACACAGCTTTACAACTAGCTGAGGAAAGAATTCATTAAAAGATTGAAAGTCAAATTCAATTTGTACATCATTTGAATTCTCCAATTAAATGAACCGAACAAATTGTCTTATTTTGACAAGTTCAAATTTTGTGAGGTAATATATTGATATTAATGTATAAATATTAATAAATATTAAATTATTAGTTATAAAAATGATATTTAAGAGTTCACACTTAGCTGATGATTGATAATAAGGTGTGTTAGGCATGCTGTCTCGAGAGAGAGCCCTGAGCTCAGAAGATCCTCGAGCCCTGGGCTCCCTCCCATTTCGTAGGGCGAGAGCGCCTGTTATTGACTATTGGAAGTTGTCACAGTGTAATAGACCACTAACTGAACGGCATATATTTGTGCGTTGGAAGCCTAGGACTAAATGCTCATTTTGGTTTAATCAATTCACTTATGTCGCATGTCTTTGGACTGTGGGAGGAAATCGGGGAACCCAGGGGGAAAGCCCACATGAGCACTGGGAGAACATGTAAACTCCACACAGAAATGGTGTAGTCCGAACCAGTGACCTTCTTGCTGTGAGGCAACAGTGCTAACCGCTGAGCCACCGTGCTGCCCTATTCTGGATTAATCTAGGGGGGAGGGGTAGGGATGGGGGGATTCTTCAAGATGAAGATAACTAAGGTAAGAAAATCTGGTTATTTATAGTGTGTTTGGATTTGTTGATTGGTAAGTCATGTGTTAGCTAATGCAGGACCAGCTGTGGTCAATCATAAGAATGTGCTCCACTCTAAATTACTTCATAAATAAACTTCACTTAAATATTCATTAAATAGTGTGTTATTCATCCTGTTTTTAAGTAATAATTTAAGAATTTTTTTTGTATATTTTTTTCCCTCTCATTGAGAATCTTTCCTTTTGTGCTCAAAAAATGCGTATATCTACATATATAAATAATACAATATCTACTGTGAAGAAGCCTTGGAAGACAGTTTTGCTGATTGCACTGAAATCGTTTGGTTTTGTACTTTTTAAGTGTGTAGGTAAACATCCCTTTGCTAGGCTTATTAAATAAACAGCAGAAGAATATTGTATTCATCTTAATGCACAACATTACAAACAGAAGGTCTGAATGATGAGTGCATTTTATATTTCCCTTTATGCTTAGGCTTATCTAAAATATCAATTTTATTGAGCTACTTTTTTAAACAGTAGAAGTCCCCGATAAAGAATGTGGTGCACTTTCCTACTATAGTCTTATTACAGTCTCCATGAAATCAACATTTATAATGTTTATTTTACTCGTGTAAATTGTTAGTCTTAAGCTGAGCCATGCAAGTTATACCAAAAATAAATAAATTTGCATCCGCTCTGGAACGGCATTTCTTATTTGATGATGTCAGTTTGACGGCTTATTTGAAATATCCTTATCCACGCCTCTACAACCAAACCGTTAGTTTGCCGCAAGTGAAAGCTGAGAAGAGTAGCGCAAATATAAACCCTGCCCCTACTCAATATTCAGTTTCAATTGTAAATAATAATAATTCCTTACATTTATATAGTGTTTTTACAGACACTCAAAGCGCTTTACACATTTTTTGGGGGGAATCTCCTCATCCACCACCAGTGTGCAGCATTCACTTGGATGACGCGGCGGCAGCCATATTGCGCCAGACCGCACACCACACACCAGCTGATTGGTGGAGAGGAGACAGAGTGATGAAGCCAATTATGATATGAGGATGGTTAGGAGGACATAATGGACAGAGGCCAGTGGGCAAATTTGGCCAGGATGCCGGGGTTAAACCCCTACTCTTTTTCGAAGGGGTTTTTAATGACCACAGAGAGTCAGGACCTCAGTTTAACATCTCATCCAAAAGACGGCGCTCACTGAGCAGTATAGGGTCCCCATCAATATACTGGGGCGTTAGGACCCACACAGGCTGCAGGTTGAGCATCCCTTCTGGAACACCACATCCGGCAACAACCTAGCTTTCCCATGTGGTCAGTGGGCGACCATGTGTGAGTTACAGAGAGCTAGCTGCTGGTAAATGCATCATCATGCTAAAATAAAAGTCTGCAAGAACTTCCAGTAGCATGATACCTAATGAACTGGTCTGGTCAACGCTAATGGACTGGTCAATGATTGACAATTTTACCATGGACCTGAGTCGGAGGGGGTGGGTGGGTGTGTGATGATACAAGTTTTATTTCTGGAGAAAATTACAAAGCACTGCAGTGTTTGGGTGTTCTGTGTTTGTCTGAGATAATTAGTCTACCGAAATGTGTGTATTCCATACAAGCTGAAGCTGATCGGTCAGTTGTCATGTGACTCTTGCGCTCGCGGGATTCATTCAACTGAGCGCATCTGGAAGGCTTGAGCATGTCATGTCGCTTGCACGCACAAGCTGCGCACCTCCATTGAAAACAACGAACTTGTGCGAACTCTAGAAAAGACGCGATATACGAACGGCCCCTAAAAGGCAGCATTTTATCTTCTTCTTGCAGACACGGTGGATTCACCTGATTTGTTGACAAATGGGTTGCGGATCCATTCCTTGGCAGTTCGCGGGTCCTACACTGGGCCTTTTCCCTTTAGCAAAGAAACTTTCCAAAGACGTCTGTTTCTTACTCATTTTGCTGCTTGTGGGTTAAATTTAGGTGTTCAAGTGACCGAGATGTGGGAAAATACAGTCATTGTTCAAAATAAAAGATTTTTTCAAAATAAAAGATCATTCAGACTCAGATAATTAATAAAACAGAAATAATTAATGATTTCTTGTGCCGCCCGGTACCAATTGATCCACGGACTGGTACCGGTCCGCGGCCTGGTGGTTGAGGGCCACTGCTGTAAGTAGTTTAAACAAACAGCAAATGTCATTTCCTGAGTGCATGTCTTGTCTCCTGACAACACTAAATTCAACATAAAAATTCCACATAAACATTATAAAGTCATCTGAGTAACAACTGCATTTAAGACTAGAGTCAGTCAATAGGCCCAATTCTACACCTTACCACTACCCCTCATTTTGCGCGTTCCTGTGAAGAGGTAAGGGTGTCCCAATTCTCTTTAGCTTGAAGGCGTAGGGTTAAGGGGAAGGGGTAGATAGCCCTTCGAACAGAGATTTTTCAGGACCACACTCGAAACCAAGGGGTAAGAAAATGTCCCAGAATACACCAGCCACAACGACAGGATAGTATTTTTTTTGTCATTATTACGAATTTTTAAACAAACAAGCACATGTTTTAACATATTCATAACCGCATTCGTGTTTTACCGTCATGCTTAAAATAAAAAATAAAATAACGCTAAAATAAAAACCGCTAAATTTCGCAATCTATAATCCATAATATTAACTCCTGTACAGCAGTCCCACAACATTCTGACACTTGATGACACTCAAATCCCCTGTCAGAAAAGTCTAGTGGCTGGGAATGAGCTTTTTACAGTGTCTGCTACAATGTTAGTGTTGTTTTTGGTGTGTTTACATAGATGAATACGGCCACTGTGTAAATGCACGGTATAGTTACGATCTTATTGCCACATTAGATCGTGATTTCCTGAAGATAAATACCAAAAAATAAAGCAACTGGAATAACTACAGCAGATCGTCTGATCTCATATGAAGCAAGAGATCGCGATGACATATGATGACGTGTGCAGGTGCTGTAGTGCTGTCCCATTTCTTAGAGGTAAATTTTGAAGCCCTTCCCATTCACACTTGGTTTTAAGGGCCAAGGGGAAGGGGTAGGGGTACAAAAATAGAATTGGGATTGGGCCTAAGTCTCACTAGAGTGTGAGTGTGGCTTTGATTTGCATTTAAATATGCCAGTAGTCTTGTTAGTAGTCAGTTTTTCAGTGAATGTTTGAATTTGGTTGTTCAAACATTCTGTAGTTACTCCTGTAAATTGCTGAAACGTGTGTGTGTGTGTGTGTGTGTGTGTGTGTGTGTGTGTAGAACAGGATCAAAATGTGAACACAATGTCAAAATCTGATGTTATGTGCTCAGGAGCAATGCATATGCAAATGATTAATTTATAAGGCATCGTACACCAAAAAAAAAAAAACGTATTCACAAGCATTTCATTCCAAACGCGTGCAATTTTCTTTCATCCGTGGGACACAAAAGATGCTATGCAAAACGTCCCGATGCTTTTATCCATTAAAGAAAAGATGCACCTTGAGGCAACATATTTGAATATGAATGAGATGTAAATGAAGGGACTTTTTTTTTCTCAAGCTAATAATGAATCAAATTTTTAGCCTTTTCCAAACACAGAAATCTTGCATGGAATGGCAAGCGCCTAATTCTTGGCTAAACATTTCCTTTGGCGTTCTACTGGAGAGAAAAACATATGTTTAGATGGACATGAGGGTGACAAATTGATGAGGTTTATTATGTGGGGTAAAATGACTGTTTGACTACAATTTTACCATCATTAGGCTGTATTTTTGGCTCCAAAAAAGAAACCTCCGTGTAAAAATGGTTTTCCTTCATTTTGCGCTACTTAAAGTTCCTCTTCACTAAGTGCGTTTACATGGACACCAACACTCGTTTAAGACAATACACGTTTAAGACAATACTCTGATTAAGAGTCTACCATGTAAACAGTGATATTTGATGACCTCAACAGTGTTGCCAGATATAGCAGAATTTTTCCAGCCAAAAGATGTCCAAAACAGCACAAAAAAACGCCTAAAATATTAGATTAATATTTAATTTAATTTATTTAAATCGAAATTAACCTAGTTACTTTAACCGTCATAATTTTTAACCAACACCAGCAGCCACAGAACCACAACATAACCGGATCACATCGAAACACTGCCCCCCTCCCACCCACACACTGCACTTATTGTAGTGTAGATTACACCACCTATTAGAGAATGTTTTACCTTGGAAATGGCGTATAAATTTGTCCCATTTGGGGTTTTAAATACTTTTGAATATAATTAGTGCTGCTTGTCAATCAGACAACACCTCTATTTTTGTTCTTGCTGTTAATTGCGGAAAAAATTATCAATAAAAGTGTCATGATAAACCACTGTGAGTTTAACTGCAGGCGTTGCATGCTAAAGGGAGTCAGATTTGTCCAGGGAGTCAAATTTTGATACAACTATCCTTTTGCAGGTAGGCTCACATAGTTGCGCTATGCACACAATTATGTTTTGTTAAATAGGTTGCATATACAATTTACGTTTCAAAACCGGACAAATTTTGTCAACCCACCAATGCAAAATCAAATTCAAAACCGCCCAATCTGGCAACACTCAATCCGACTGAAGTCATAATTGAACTAAACAGAAATGGAACATAATATTATTAATGTGGCCATTATTGACGTACAGGCATTTAAACACTATTACCGTCATGTAGGACTTTTTGAAGCATTTGGCGTCAGGATAGTCCATACACACACAGCTGTTTGACACTATTCTCTGCACTTACCGAGTCAGTGAAGGACCACAGACACACACGTCGTGAAATGCGAAGGTTTTCTATTCCCATTCGGCATGCGGTATCAAACTCCATTTCAACAACACCCTTCCACAAGTCCTTACTTCATACTCGCATCCAGTACCTCAGAGTTTGTCACAGGGGGCATGAATGAAATGTTTCTGAATGAAAGTGAAAAATTCGAAAAGTCAAAAATTAAAAATGAAACACCTGAAATGACATGAAACTCCAGAAGAAATGTGGATAGCGCGGTGATGCAATGATGTTAATCGAACTATGTGCTTTAACATGTAAAACAGGATCATGAAAGAAACATTAAAAAACCAACTCATTTAAACACCTTAATCATATTATTCAGATGTCCAAGTAAACATAGTCACTGTTGAGCTGACAGAACTGAATCCTGCATTTTCAATTCTACAAAGCTGTTCACGTTAAACATCACGCTGGTTTGGAGAAAGACCTCGCACACTAATGCACTTATTTAAATTTCCCTGACCTTTCTGTCAGCTTGAATTGGTCCAGACATTAATTAGGCCTCTCTCGCCCACAGAATATCGTCCACCGTTTAGCATAACACTTTCTGCTAGTTTTACTCTTCCTCCAAGTGTAGGTGCCTGAATTCTCACTGTTCAACCAATTTTCTTACACGTTTCAGAATATTCCACGAAAGGATATGTCGGATTAGACTTCAACATGGTTATTTGACTGCTCGTACTGTATCTCTGAGTAAAAGTGAACAGGGAAGCCTTTGGTGATGAAATTCAGATCTGATTTTTTGATGCCAGCAGTTTATTTTTTACACTGGTTAAAAGGATTCTTGATGTCAGCAAAGGGACGTTTAAAAGAGTATTTCTGACATCTGTTATTACATTTACACTAGTAAAAGTGTATATTCTTGATATTAACAATGAAAAGTTGTCTTTTTTCCACTTGAAAATTATTCATTTTCCTTTAGCTTAATCCCTGGTTTATCAGAGGTCACCACAGTGGAATGAACCACCAACTATTCCAGCATATGTTTTACGCAGCGGATGCCCCTCCAGCCACAACCCAGTACTGCAAAACACCCATTCGCTCTCACATTCGCACACACTCATACACTACAGCCATTTAGTTTATTCACTTCACCTATCGCAATAGACTGAGCCATCTGACCAATCAGAGCAGAGTAGGCTCTTAGAAAGGCGGAGTTTAGAGAAACCATGTAAAAATCTATGACAAAACCCGAAGTAAAAAAACAAACAAACATTTTTATTTGTCAGTGTGTTTGGTCCCAGAAGTGGAAACGCCTCTGTGTAATTTTCTTATACATTTTCCAAACTTCTCAGTGCTGACATGCATAATGCCTTTAAGGAAATCTCCACACAGAATAAAACATATTAGCTTCAGAATTATGTTCACTTTTTTTTGCAGCATGTAAACGACAGCTTCCCTTTAACCAAAGCTCATCCTGTTATATCTGAGGGGACGGGACCGTCAGCAGACCGGTGGACTTCATCTTGTTCATTCCACCATCCAGAACGCAAACACGGGGGAAATTCACCTTCACCAGATGAGTCGCAAACTACAAGAGGGGGAGGGGGAGAAAATTTGTGATTAATATCTGTACGTGTAATATTGATTTTTGTGCATTTGGCTTTATTAAACACTAACATATACCTGAAACTGACTTCTGTTTAGACATGGCTAAAAAACATTCTGCCATTGATTTCACATTTCATTTCATTTGGCTTCCATAAATCATCTTATTTGCTACTGAAACTGATTAGTGCATTCTCATTGGGTGAAAGGTATTGCCTAGAAACACTCCAGTAGGGTTGGGTGATGTCGACAATATGGCATCATACGATGTCTAGTGTAAAACATTGAGATGGACAATGGCATTGTCATAGTAGAATTAATTATTTATGAATAATTAATTAATTCATAATGAATTAATTATTTGTAGCCTACTGTTTCAACTACCTGACCCGCATGGTCTTTGTTTTACCCATAACCAAATCATAAAAAAATAAAGATAAGTTACACACAAGTTACCACCTGTCAATCACTATCCTCAGGACTCTGGCATGAATAGGCAGAGTGATCAGTGCTGTTATAATGGCGTCGCCATCTTGGTTGGTAAAAAAGGTGCACAACCAACAGCAACCAACCAACAGTATCTGAGGTTTTCGCTAAAATGACTAAGTACAAGCGTGAAAGTGAAAGATTGAAGAAGTGTACTGACGCTGTGACAAGTTACCTGATGGATTCAAAAGACCGAAGAGTTGTTAGACAGAGATGGGATGAATTAAATATCACATTTAATAACTATAGTGAGACGCCATCCAGCGGGACATCCTTGATAAACTGTCCCACGTGCACTGCTCTCTGGGGTTTAGTGCTTAAAGCACCCGCTGACTGTCTGGAGCTCAGACGCGCGCATATGCTGCAGCTCATGACAGAGTGTTTGTGTCTGTGTGTGGTCACTTGATGTGCGTTTTCAGCAGTATAGTGTGGAAGGAGGGCTTTTCAGAAATGCTAGATGAAACCTCAGTGTGGACGTGGATCGTTTACATTCTAAAATGCCATTTTAAAACTAAAACGTATTAGTGTAAACAGGGCCTAAGTGTATGTTTTTCGTGAGCGTGTTGCTGCTGCGACAGGGCCGGGGCGGAGGACCGCAATGCCTCAGCATCATGATGTATTTCGGCCATTGCCGATGGGTGATGGCATCGTCTATCAACCCAACCCTACACTCTATAACACTGATCATCAACTGGCGGCCCGTGGGCCAAATCCGGTCCGCTGAGCCATTCAATCCGGCCCGCGACTGGATTCCAAAATTGTGAGGATCAAAAAGAAAATAGTGGTCCACACTATTAAAGCTACTAAAAATAACAACAACTGAGTCTCTTGTCAGAATAACCACCATTTATGACTATAAGGCTACACTTTAAAATGAGGACAGACTCAGACGGCGACCATGCGGCGTTAAGCATTTATTGTTTCAAACAGGTTTTAGCGTAAGTAAAGACCGGGTGGGGTGTAAGCGGAGTGCGCACGACTTGTGTGTGATGAAGAGCAAGGAGGGATGCGGTGGAGAGGGGTGCGCGACGTATCTGAGGAGCGGGAGGAAGACGCGCGATTTCCGGGAGATTATCATTCATTTGCGGGCATCCGGGAGTCTCTATGCATTTGCGGGAGACTCACAGAACTTCCGGGAGACTTGGGATGTCTGTCTCAGGACTAAAAAAAGGAGGAAAAACAATCTGGCACAACTTAAAATAGCATGGTAAATAAATAACCTGGTACCAGAACAAACAGGTCACAAATAATGTTCGCACATCAAATGAAACGTTAAGTGGGCTTGAATTCAAATCACAATGCTGAAACGGGCGACTCACAGTGCGCAATCAATGGCTAAAGTTACATTTCCTTGTTGACTTAGCCTAATTGAGTTGAGGCAAATATATATCACTCCTGGTGGTTGACTGTGGTATAGGTGATGGGGGCCTGAATCAAATGCCTTCAGTTTTGTAATGAAATTGAAAAAGTATAAACATTAAACATAATGTTAAGCCAAAACGAGATTTTTATTTGATTTTCTTCTTGGGGGTCCGGCCCCCAAGGAGACTGTCCGGTAAAACTCCGACCCTCTGACAAATTTAGTTGATGACCCCTGCTCTAGAACATAGAAAACAACATTGTGCAAATAAAGCCAATGTGCTGTATACAGTTGAAGTCACAATTATTCACCCTGCTGTGAATTCTTTGTTTAAATATTTCCCAAATTATGTCTAAAAGAGCAAGCAATTTTTCACAGTATTTCTTATAATATTTTTTCTTCTAGTGAATGTGTTATTTGCTTTTATTTCGGCTAGAAGGAAAGCAGTTTTTAATTTTTTAAAAAACATTTTAAGGTCAATATTATTAGCCCCTTAAGCTATATTTTGCTTCGATTGTCTACAGAACAAACCATCATTATACAATGAATTGCCTAATTACTAGAGGTGTGAACCTACACTGGTCTCACGGTTCGGTTCGGTTACGATTATCATGCCATCGATTCGGTTCAATTCGATATCTCGGTGCATCACGGTGCATTGACGATTCTTTCCATACACAGTTTTATCTTCACAGCACAACAATTCTTGTATTAAAATGTATAAATATATTTATATACTATTTGTAAAACAATTTTGTCCTTTAATACAAACAGTCAGATATATGAACTGTACCTTTAAACAACACGAGCATTTATAGACCATTTTGAGGGATGTAAACAAAAACAATGGTCCTAACGTATTTCCTGTTTTACATTTTTAATTTCCATTGCTTCTGAGAATCCAAAAAGGTCCACATATTGATAAATAGTGTTATGACGGCTGATTTAAAATCAAGTTATGATTGAATTGCCTCTTGTTACAGTTATGAAATAGTTTAACATCAAGCAGGAAATGTTCATGGGCCAATGACATGACCACATTGAAATGGTCTATAGCAAATAAACAAATATAAATATCCCGCTGGCTTTCTGAGCCTTGACTACAAAGTTATTTTCTACACCCCTTTGATTGGTCAGGCGCTCAACAGAAAGGGCTGCGATTGGCTCTTACACACTGGTGCTCTTCACAGATGCACTCATAGGCCACAATGAGAGAGAGAGAGAGAGAAATGGAGTTTACTTTCATTCTCTTAATCGCCGTGAAATAGGGGCTTTTGCTGTAAGTGTCAGTGAAACACGGTCCTGCAAACACACACGCAGTGAAATTGTGCACAGTTTCAGAGTTTTTACGTAGTTACAGTGTTGTAAATACTCGCGCTCGCGGCTCGCCTCCCACGCCATAGTAAGCTATGGCGACATAGAGCATGTGAGATAATTGACGTCAGTACATAATAACCGGTTATGATTATTACTGAACCGATACCGAATTGTCCACGTCTGCATCGCGGTGCACTGAAGAAACGATTAATTGTGACACCCCTACTAATTACCCTAACCTGCCTAATTACCCTAGTTAAGCCTTTAAATGTCACTTTAAGCTGAAGACTAGTATCTTGAAAAATATCTGTCATCATGACAAAGATAAAAGAAATCAGTCAATAGATATGAGTTATTAAAACTATCAAGTCAATCAAAAATCTTCTTTCCGTTACAGAGAAATTGGTGAATAAAATATACATGGAGCTAATAATTCAGGAGAGCTAATAATTCTGACTTCAACTGTAAATAATTGAACTTCTTTTGTACAAGTGGACGGTTTCATGGCCTCTGCTTGTATATAGTTTTTTTTTATATGCATGTATGTATCATAATTTGAATAAAATATTGATCTTAAAAAAATAAAAACAGTATTGATGACTATAGAGAGATGAACTGCAGGCTTACAGTGATTGCGTTCTTCATGACGCTGCTGAGGATGACGATGACTCGGAGTCTGTATCCAGCTAGGCTGCTGCTGGCGGGACACTGGAGCAGCTCTCCCTCCGGCCCAAACGTGGAGGTGTATGGAATATTAATGCTGCCGTGGATGTGGCCACGACTGAAGCTGCACACCCACAGTTAAGGAGCATAATAAAAACAAGCATTAAATAATAATAACTGTATTCTGTTACAGTTGGGAAAGAAGAATTTCTAAATTCGACAGGGTGTAGTACAATAAATAAAATGGAATTAAATAATACTGAAAGCATGGAAGAATGTTTTTTTTCATTACAAAAATGTTTAAAGGGCACCTATTTTACCCCCCCCCCCCTTTTTTTTTCTTTCAAGAATTAATATAAGTCTTTTGTGTCTCCAGAATGTGTCTATAAAGTTTCAGCTCAAAACCCCCATCAGATTATTTATGATACCTTTTTGAACATTTGGATTTTCTGCTTTGAACACAATGTAGCTGTTTTTGTGGCCTGTGCCTTTAATGCTAGTTCTACCCGCCCACCGTTTCCAAGTGCTTGTCAGAGTGTGCCTCAATCTCCAGCTGCGTCAGATAAATAGCACAGTGACTGCTTGAAGGAAGTGAAACTTGAAGGAAGTAGATCTTTCGTAACGTTTGTGAGAAATACTACCCCAATGATCCCAATGATTATTGATGCATTTGTTGTGTAGTTAATTCAAGCCTTTCTGCAACAATGAGTCACACACAATGTCGTTACAAAGTTCACACACACACACACACACACACACACACACACACACACACACACACACACACACACACACACACACACACACACACACACACACACACACACACACAGTGCACGCGTTTAACTTTGCACTGTTTTTGCACAGCAAATGTGACAGGATACACATTAATATTCACTTCTGTATGGATATCCGTTATATTAATGTACAAACTGTGATTGAAGCATCTTCTTTTATAATTGTACTGACACACGGCTGTGGTGATGAATTACAGTGATTTTACTGTCTTTATTACAAACATGCACTGTTTTAAAAACGTTTTAAACTTGTAAAACTCATTCTTGATCACATTTGATGATGATTGATGATCACAGAGAGCTGAACAGATCTTTTAATCCCAGTTGGTTTGCGTGCGTCCTCTCTTGTTGATATGATTATGTTAATACGCTGCTGTCAATCAATTTGGTGGGCGGGGAAACCGCACTCCTATGTTACGTTGCGGTCGGCCTCAAAATGGGAGGAATTCGGATCCTATTTTAACGTCAGAAAATTTAAAAAATTAGACTTTTTGTCTTTCTATCACCCCTATATGACTGTGGACACATTATACCTACACACAGTTCTGTCCAAACAGCTTACAAATAATGATTTTCATCATAGGTGCCCTTTAACTTTCAAAACATTTGAACTTTTTTTTGTAATTAAAAGTAATCAAACAAAGCCACGCGTACAGCTATGGGTTCTATGTATAGTTGTATCAAAAAAATTCAAGAATTGTGTTGATTCAGCTTATTTTAGTTTAGTTTGAATAAAGAGCAAAATAATTTCTTTGAGTGTACAATAAAAATAACAAACTGATTATTACTGATAAATAATCAAAAAATATATTAA
This sequence comes from Danio kyathit, assembly GCA_903798195.1. Classification (NCBI taxonomy): domain Eukaryota; kingdom Metazoa; phylum Chordata; class Actinopteri; order Cypriniformes; family Danionidae; genus Danio; species Danio kyathit. The sequence goes on along the minus strand of LR812519.1, from coordinate 61,973,452 downwards.
TACTGTATTGAATATTTTAAATGCATCAATAAAAACATTAAAAACTCACTCAATAATAAACTTGATTGAATTTCTTTTAATAAATATAAATATATATTTTATTCCAATGTTTACTTATATGTATTTAGATATAAAATATATATAAATATAATACAAATTATATATACACATTTAAATATCTATGTAACAAAATCGTTTTGTATACATTTGTTTCTATGTATGTGTGTGTGTCACATATACAGTTGAAGTCAGAATTATTAGCCCCCTTTGAATTTTTTTCTTCTTTTTAAAATATATTCCAAATGATGTTTAACAGAGCAAGGAAATTTTCACAGTATGTCTGAAAATATTTTTTCTTCTGGAAAAAGTCTTGTTTGTTTTATTTCGGCTAAAATAAAAGCAGTTTTTAAATTTTTAAACACCATTTTAAGGACAAAATTATTAGCCCCTCTAAGCTATATTTTTTTTCGATAGTCTACAGAACAAACCATCGTTATACAATAACTTGCCTCCTTAGCCTAACCTGCCTAGTTAACCTAATTAACCCAGTTAAGCCTTTAAATGTCACTTTAAGCTGTATAGAAGAAATATCTAGTCAAATATTATTTACTGTCATCATGGCAAAGATAAATAAAATCCGTAATTAGAAATTACTTATTAAAACTATGATGTATAGAAATGTGTTGAAATCTTCTCTTCGCTTAACAGAAATCGGGGAAAAAATAAACAAGCGGTCTAATAATTCAGAGGGCTAAAAATTCTAACTTCAACTGTACATAATAAATATATAATACACAAATATATTATGTCAAATAATTTTTTATGTGTGTGTGTGTGTTGCCTACTGCTTTTTGTAGTCATCAGGCATTAGACAATAAAACCAAACAAACTAAATTGTAGTTTCAAGAGTCTATGTCATGCACGTGTTCCTGATTAAAACTGTAGAGCATCATGAGGTTCACCGCTCATGTGAGCATTACGGCGTTATGGAGTCATCAGATAATAAAACAAACTAAATTCTGGTTTCATAACATAAAATAAAAGAAGATTAAGACAAAATATATATATATATATTTTAAATTAATGCATATTTTATTCATGTTCATAAATCAGAAACAAAAAATGGAAATCAATACTTTTCTTCTTGTTTTAGGAATAACACTGGTAAACAACAGCCAGAAAACAACCAAATTCTTAATCTTCTTTTATTTTCAGTTGTTAAAACCACAATTTAGTTTGTTTCTTTTTATTATCTGATGAATAAAGAGTCTATGTCGTGCACATGTTCCTGATTAAAACTGTAGAGCATTATGAGGTTCACCGCTAATGTGAGCATTACGGCGTATTAAGAAACTAGCCCGAGGTGCTTTTGTGTACATATGTTGTGGTTAGACATCTAAGCGCTGCACGATCTCTCGTAAGCTCTTGAGCAGGCCATTTGTAATTGTGTCAGGTGAAGTTCACCGGATTTACAGAACAAACTCCAAACTGATCCACGGCTTTGTGGAAAGCGGCCAGCTCCGTCCCAAAACCACCGTAGGACTACACTGTCAAAAATAGCCCTAAATGAGCGGTTTTCCCATATTTTGGGATTTATTCATTTATTTAAGCTTTTGAACTGCATTATTGGACATTGATCTTTCTTTTGACAATTTTAAACCATAAAAAGTTGGAAAAAATGACTTTTATGAACATTTTTAATAGTTTAAAGTGATATATTGTCTGGGTTGGTGTTTTATATTACAATACAATCACCATATAATAAACTGCCAGTACATTTTCTGTATATATTATCTATATACAGTAATATATCAGAGATGCCCAAACTAGGGCCCGCGGACCAAAACTGGCCTGTGGTAACCTTTGATTTGGCCCGCAATGTCATTGATGAGTTTTTAGGTCACACTTTATTTTGATGATCCGTTTGTTGAATCAGTGTAGATGAAGTTACATTGCATCTACATGCCAAATAATTCTAATTAGATTATAAGTAGACTGTTAGGTTGGGGTTACGGTTAGTGTAAGTTAACATGTACTTGCAAAGTTTCTTATAGTCAGTTAAATGCCTGTTGAAGGAGCAGTATCAGCAGATATTAAGCAGACAGTCTACTAATACTCAAATGGACCATCAAAATAAAGTGTTACCAGTTAAATTTAATAAAACATTTATTTGTTGTTATTTTACTGTTGAACTGGTCACACTTTATTTTGACGGTCCGTTTGTTGAATTTAAGTTACATTGCAACTAATTATCATTAGATTATAAGTAGACTGTTAGGTTGGGGTTAGGGTTGGGGTTGGGGTTAGTGTAAGTTGACATGTAATTGCAAAGTTTCTTATAGTCAGTTAAATGTCTGTTGAAGGACTGTTAAATGTCAGTGTCAACAGATATTAAGTAGACAGTCTACTAATACTCAAATGGACCATCAAAATAAAGTGTTACCGTTAGGGATGGGCGATATGGCCTAAAATCCATATTGCGATATACATTGCAGCCTCTTGCGATAACGATATATATTGGGATATATAAATTATAATAGAACCATTTCAGAACAGGTTACATAGACCCTTAGGAAAGCCAAACTGCTATTTTTTTTTAAGAAATAAAGAAACGTTGCATGTCATTTTGAGAACATTTATTGTGCAAAAGCAAAACTGTAATTAAACAACACAATGTTGCAGATAAATAAACTAAATGTAGTGCCTTTTAGAAAGAAAGACTTTTCTTTTAAGTCCTTGGTTCCTAAATGGCAAGTTGCAAAGAACAAAAAAACTGGTGTCTTTTTAGTTAAGGAACTTACACTGTACTGAAATTACTTCCAGTTTTAATAAGTCAAATAAAATTGTGTATTGCAGATACTTTAAATAAAAACATATTTCTAATCTGCAGCCTAGGTAACGCATTTGGTTTTAAACATTTTGTTCTCCTAATGAAATTAAAACTGGTGTCTTGATCTGCTCTTTCTCTCTCTCTCTCCCTCTCTCTCTGTCTGCTGTAGTGTTGGTGCTGCTGAGAGATTGAGACGCACCAGACAAAGTTTGCGAATAAAGTAATGCAAAAACGAATACAATTAATATCGAAAGCGAAAAGCAGATTCTCGGACATGTCCGGGGAAAAGAGAATGTATTGTCACCCCAAATAATGAGCTGGATCAGTCTATTTAGTCTTCGCGCTCTTCTTAAAGCTGCTCCCAAATCAGAACAACAGTTCTGTATCCAGCGCGATACAGCGCGTCTCTGTGGGTCAGCATGCAGAGCATGCGAGTCTGTGGCAGAGTGTTCTCAGTTTCTCGCGAACACAGAACCGGGCCGCCCCAATAATATATCGGCCGCCCAGGTAAAATCTGTGTGGGAGGCACTGATGTTCACTAGACAAGCCACAATATGCCATGCATGAGGCTCGCAAGTTGTGCGACACCGCGCCATTCGGTGCCATGCATTGCTTAGTGCTGTTGTTGCTGTTGCTCTTTATTTCGCGAGTAGATTGCGTCATCAAACATGTATTATCATGCGTCATCAAACATGTATTATCATCGTCATCATCGTTTATATCGCATATCGTTTATATCGCCCATTACTAGTTACCGTTGAACTTCGTAAAAAAAAACGAAATTGAACCTTTAAAATAAATAGTAAATTAAATTGATTTAGTTTTACATACATGCAAGGTGCAGCTCCACATGCTTTGCAATGATCAACGTCAGTCGAAGACTGGCAAGATGATTTTTTATTTACCGAAATCAACTGCAAGGCAGTACATCTTGTTTGCAAACATCTGTCTGTTGCCGTTTTGAAAAAATACAATATCCGACGTCATTACAAAACAAAACACTATGCTGTTTTTTCAAAATACATGGCTGAGGCATGAAAACAGAAGGCTAGTGAGTTGCTAGTAGGGATGTCCTGATCAGGTTTTTTGCCCTCGAGTTCGAGTCATTTGATTTTGAGTATGTGCCTATACCGAAACCCGATCCGATATTCTATAATACATTAAAAAAAAGAATAAAGAAGAGCAAAGAAACAGATCCAGGATGTAATTCACCTTATCTTAACATTTAACAACTCAACTAACAATGTTAACAAACAGACCACTTCTGTAAGGTAGCTTGAACAATCAAGTATTAAATAACATCAATTCTTCACTTTCTGACTTTAGTGCTACAGTAAATATCTAAAAAAAAAAATTGAATATAAAAACAAATAGCTCCTCAACTTAAAATACCCGGCAGGCAATCCCAAGTTTACATATCTCACAGTTTGCTATAGCAATGTTGTCGTCATCAACTTTATAATACCTCCAGACCGCAAACATACTCATGCTTTCTGCTTCAAGCTGCTTCCATGTTCTACTTTGCCGGCATTTAACCAATAGCGTCTCAGCAAAAAACTGATGTCATGCCGCATACGTTGCTGTTTCTTGGTGAAGTCAAGAAAGGGGTCTAATTCTGTGCCACCGCACAACTAAAGATGTGTTAAAAAATAATGAGAATATATACAGTAGTACATAAATATATTTGAGTCATTGTCGGGAGGTAACATCCGATTCCGATCGAGTCTAAAAGCGTGTGATCAGGCCCGATTTCCGATCACGTGATCAGATCTGAACATCCCTAGTTGCTAGAATATTCATTCATTCGTTTTCTTTTCGGCTTAGTTCCTTTATTAATCCGGGGTTGCCACAACGGAACGAACTGCCAACTTATCCAGCATATGTTTTATGCAGCGGATGCCCTTCCAGCCGCAACCCAGTACTGTAACCCAGTAAACCCAGTAAACACTTATACACACTCTTTCACACACATACACTACGGTCAATTTAGCTTATTCAATTCACCTACTGTATAGCGCATGTCTTTGGACTGTGGGGGAAACCGGAGCACCCGGAGGAAACCCATGTCAACACGAGGAGAACATGCAAACTCCACACAGAAATTCCAACTGACCCAGCCGAGTAGGGGTGTAACGATACTCCAAACCGAACCGAAATATCGCGATACACCAACCACGATACGTATCGCGAAACTCTCGTGGCGGACCGCGATACTGTCACGCCCCCTGCTGCCCACAGTTAAGGTTGACGTCACTTGTCTCTAATTGAACCAAAACATCTTTATTTTATCACATTTGATTAAATTGTATTAGTAATGATGAGCTTTTGTTCTAAATATTATATTCTAATGTTTTAGAATTTAGAATAGTATTTTCCAAGTGCATGTCATGTCATGTGACTTGAGTGAGCGATCACACTCCATTACTACTGTATGCAGGACGGCTGCTTCGCATATATTGAGATTGCAGATCCCCCAAATACATTTAAGTCTCCTGTTTGGGAACATTTTGGTTTTCCAGTGGAGTACAGGAATGGAATTTGTGTCGTAGACAAAGCGCACGTCGTAACTAACTGTTTCACGAAACTTAATAAGGAATAACATTTAAAAAATGTGGTAAATTTCACAATGTGAGGGTGTACGCAAAAGACACTGACAACAGAACTGCCAACAAAAGGGATTTAACCCCTTACCTCGCTAGAAACTGATGAAAAGAAAAAAAGGTTTTCAGCGCCGTGCGCCTTATTCAAGGTTTCCGCTACATTCATTCATCCGTGGCGGGCGCCACGCCAAAATTCATCCCGCCACGGCTACATTACAGCTTCTTATTTAAAAATTTAGTCGTGTTTTTTATAGCGGATTATAAACGCACCAAAACATATTAGAGGTAAACAGCGCAAACTTTTCTGTAACCGTAGTGCTGTGCGCTATTTGTTCAAGGTGACATGCTGACTGACTCTCTGACAGACTGACTGACAGGTGCGTGAGTCTAGCAAACACCGCGTAGCTTTCAGTTAAGATGAACACAGTTTCCATAAGTATACTTTATTGATAAAGGTCAATGGCTCTGCATACAATGACTTTATCTTGCTGGAGTTTATAGCTGTTTCATTTTACTTCAGGACGCGTTAATGTCGGAAAACGCACAAAAACGCACTAAATCGCGCTTCAGCAGCGCTTACTGGAGAGCGCACGAGAAGATCTGCACTTGAACGTGTATATTTGAGTGCGTGCAAGAAGTTCTGTGCTCGAACAGAGGAAATCGGCGCGCAAGCAAAGAGATTCGCATGCTTGTATTACATGAATGCTATCTCGACTTGTTATACTGCGTGTAATATTTGTCTTTGAAATAGTTGGCAGATCTGTGTAAAAAAAAAAAGTCCTGCCGCCACTGCTGGAAAAAATCCTAGAGGAAACACTGATTATTCTTCCCTATACTGAACTGTAGAATAAAATATATACAAAGATGACGTTCACCTCTTACCTGATGTCTTTAACAATACATTTTCTACGTGTTTGCAAAATGGAAGTCGTAAGACATCTTCCCTATCCACCTTACTCTGAGAAAAGGGCGAACTTGAGGAGGTAAAGCTCAATATGACGAGAAAGAGCTGAACAAAAAAGCAACAAACAAATCAATCGAAATAAAAGTGTACAAAAATCACAAAATTTCTCAAAGTGGGCAAAACTAATGCAAAATAATTTTGCCCAAACGAAAGTTAAGCAAAAACAACGAAATTCATAATCATGTTAGCAAAATACACGAAAAACGAGATCAAAGGAAGATGCGCTTTCCTCCGCTTTTCCTGACGTCATTTTTATATTCCCGCGCCAAGTCGCCCAGTAATGATAGATCGGTCTCCTGACCAATCAGCTGTCGTGAAGGCGGACATACAGAAATGACAGGCATGGAGAGAGCGAGAGAGAGAGAGAGAGAGAGAGAGAGGCAAAAATACAACTAATATACGGCTACAACCCTAACATTAGTTTCAGACAAAACTGCAATGTATTTTACTGGTGAATAGGTCATGTAAAAAACACTTTACAAGCACATTATATGTATATTATTTGTTCATTAATTTAAACAGAAACCTATCTAAATGTCAATGATAACTAAAATGAGCATCACTTTGTCTGTGTCTGCACAGAAATCAAGCCCCTCACCTGAGAATGTGGACGTTATGGTGTTTTTAAAGAAGAACTTAAAACTTAATTGAATATTCCAAATGTCCTTAGAAAGGACAAGCCTGTTTATATTTCACTATAGTCTACACTGCAGTTATTTATTTAATTTGAGTTTACTTTCTTAAGATGGCTGCACTAAAGAGAATTGTTTTTTCTGACTAGTCTATATTGGAGGTATTTATTTCATTTTTGTTGTTTACTCTGGTATCCTGACTGTACTAAAATATGATGGCAAAATTAATAAAGAAAAAGTTTAGTTGTTCTTGTTATTAAGTGAATCTATTGTTCCTTAGCATTACTGTTAAGATGACATCAACCCTAACCCCACAGCAAACAGAAACCGAACCGAACCGAACCGAACCGAACCGTGGCTCCAAAACCGTGAACCGAACCGAACCGTGCCTTTGGTGTATCGTTACACCCCTACAGCCGAGGCTTGAACCAGCGACCTTGTTGCTGCGAGGCGATCAAGCTACCCACTATGCCACCGTGACACCTCTAATAAACTCTAATAAAATTTCCTTTTGGTACACGATGGAAAATTTACCTTCGGCCCACAACCCTCTGTCAAGTTTTATTTTTGGCCCTTCATAGGAAAAACTTGGCAACCCTGCTCTATATATTATTTCTTACACATTATATTATTTCAAGCTACTAAAATGTCAATAAGTTGAATTTTCAACATTAAAAGTCGACAGAGCAGAGATCAGCATCCCATAATGCAATTTACAACCGTAAATAAAAAAAAAAACACAAAATATGGAACCTTTTATCAACATTTTATCGTTTATCAACAGATTTTTTTAAAGTGCATCAAAGCAGAACAAAACGTGCAGAACAGACTCTGGGACATGGATTGAATATGACGTTTATATCAGCGTCTCAAAAAGAAGCACTAAATGAAACCTAGCAGATGAACGGAGAGAAAGACAAAACGAGGACAGAGAAAGAGTGCAGAGTGTAATTGAATAATAACTTTTTATAACTGCGTTCCTTCCACAGATAAAGTTAGTCAAATTTCCTGGTACATTTCATCAGAAAATGACTAGGAGAAGAGACGTTTTCAGAAATTAAACTTAAATAAAATATAAAAAAAGTTCACATTAATCATAAGTTCATGCAGATTTTAAACAGACATTAAAACAGAGAGCTCTTTGTCTTCTGTATCAAATATTGATATGGTTATAAATGGTGCAGAATGCAAAATGAGAGGATGGAGAATGTCTACAGTTGCAGTCAGAATTATTAGCCCTCCTAAATTATTAGCCCACCAATTTCTATTTAACGGAAAGGAGATTTTGTCAACACATTTCTAAACATAATAGTTTTAATAACTCATCTCTAATAACTGATTTCTTTTATCTTTGCCATGATGACAGCACATAATATTTGACTAGATATTTTTCAAGATACTAGTCTTCAAGCGCAATTCAAAGGCTTAACTAGGTTAATTAGGCAAGTTATTGTATAACGATAGTTTATTCTGTAGACAATCTAAACAAATATTGATTAAGGGGGTTAATAATATTGTCCTTAAAATTTTTTGAAAAAAATTAAGAACTGCTTTTTTTCAGCCTGAAATAAAACAAATAAGACTTTCTCTAGAAGAAAAAAATATTATAGGAAATACTGTGAAAAATTCCTTGCTCTGTTAAACATCATGTGGGAAATAAAAAAAAAAGGGCTAATAATTGTGACTTCAACTTAGACTTAGCCACCTTAGACTTATAAGATTCTATCTGACATTCTTGTCAAAATTGAGTTATTCTCATATTCTTAATAAATGAAAACTTATTTACATCATGTGTTGTTGTTTTTATAAGTTGTTTACATTTTAAGACTTTTATTTAAAAACAAAAAAGGTTTCATCTACAAAGTCAAACTCTAGCTTGGCTCTATAAGGTTCTTTCTGTGAGCCAGCTTTCTTTGTCATTTCGCTGGACTGCTCCATTGACAGTAGGAAAGACCAGAAAGAAACACAAAATCAAAGTTGACTAAATAATGCCGTACCAAGCAAAATGGAGAAGAAACCTGAAACTGAAAAGATGTGTGTAAATGGGAAGATTTAGCAGCGTTTTTGACATTAAGATGAAATGTTTAATTTTACATTGTTGAAAAAGAAACAGTTATTCAAAAATCTGTAATATATTAAATGTGAAATATTTGTATTTGTGTGTATTGTCAGTGAAACATTGTTAACTGTTTATTAAACTCATTTGCTCATTGTCTGTTTTCTTTTCAAGTCTTTAAATTTGATATTAAGTCTTGAAGGGCAAATACTTCATTTAATTCATGGGGCATGTAATTCTATAAATATAATTCAATAATTCATATAAAGCATATAATTCAATAAATATGACCATATTAATTACATAAAACTAACATCTGCACTAGATAAAAAAATTAGCACAGTCTTGTATGCTTATGTAATGTGTATTTATATAGCACATTTATTGTGTACAGCCATACACCCAAAGCGCTACATAAACATGAGGGGAGTCTCTCCACACCACCACCAGTGTGCAGCATCCACTTGGATGAAGCGACGGCAGCCACAGGACAACGGCGCCAGTGCGCTCACCACACACTAGCTATTGGTGGAGTGTAGAGACAGTGATAGAGCCAATTCAGTGGATGGGGATAATTAGGAGGCCATGATGGGTAAAGGCCGAGAGGGAATTTGGCCAGGACACATGGGTTACACTCTACTCTTTACGAGAAGTGCCATGGGATTTTTTATGACCACAGAGAGTCAGGACCTCGGTTTAACGTCTCATCCAAAAGACGGCGCCCACTGACAGTATGGTGTCTCCTTCACTTTTACTTAATTTGACCTTAAAAAAATATTCATCCTAAAACATTAAATGAATGTTATAGAAAGCAAAAATTTTACTTTCTCAAACATCAACATATTATTACGACACCAATTTATATATTTTTAATTTAATTAATAAGCAGACTGATCATATTTCTTGAAAATCTTTGCTTCAATTAATGATCTGCCAGACAGAACCTTATAATTCCAAGCAGAAAATGATTTGTAGATTTGTAGAATTAGAAGCTTCTATCTGCATTTGCCCTGTTCTTTACTTGCAAATTCAAGAGAACTTTGATAATTTACATTTCAAGAGTTCGCACTTAGATATTGTTTGACAAATTGTTAGCTGGTTTGGCATGCTGTCCCGGGAGAGAACCCTGAGCTCGGAGATAGTTGAGCCCAGGGCTCCCGCCTGGTCGATAGAGCGTATCAGGGGAGTACGAGATCAGGTGGTTCTCGAGAGCTCCCCGTGGTAAAAAGAAGAAAAGGGGAGGCGAAGGGGTGGATGGGGGGTTTCTTCGAATGAAGATAAGGGAGTGATTTTCCCTAGGCTACTTATAGTGAGCTTGAATTGATCTGATTGGCTAGCTAATGATTGTGGATGAGGGATCAGCCGCGGTCAATAATGTCACGTGTTCCTCTCGAAATTTGTTTATGAAACTTCACTTAGAGTACATTTAGGGCATAGGTCTCAAACTCAATTCCTGGAGGGCCACAACTCTGCACAGTTTTGCTCCAACCCTAATCAAACACAGCTGATCACACTAATCAAGGTGTTCAAGACTACTAGGCTGCGTCTGAAACCGCATACTTCCATACTATACAGTACGCTAAAATCAGTATGCGAGCCGAGTAGTATGTCCGAATTCATAGAATTCAAAAATCAGTATGCTAGAAGTACCCGGATGACTTACTACTTTCGGCGAGATTCTGAAGTGCTATCCTATGATGCTCCGCGAGAGAATTCATGAATGGGAGTGATTTGACGCAACTGACGCAGGTAGGTCACGTGACCATGAGAAAATGGCGGATGTACTGTAGTACGTCCAAATTCCATTCATACTTCTTACATTCATACTGTATAGAACATACTTTTCTAATGGTCGAGTAGTATGTTTAAATTTAAATGCAGTACCTACTGAGTAGTAGGCGGTTTCGGACGCAGCCCTAGAGACATTTTAGCAGGTGTGAGTTGGAGGTGGTTAGAGCTAAACTATGCAGAGCTGTGGCCCTGCAGGATTTGAGTTTGAGACCACTGATTTAGGGTCTATGTCACGTTAATGTATGAAAGAGAACTATTACACACATATTGTTTGCTGTATGCCAAAACTTTTAAGCTCAATAATTCAAAATCCTTTAGAACGCAGATAGAACCTTATAATTCCAAGGCAACAAATTATATATTAGCAGCTTGTATGCTATATTGAATATGCAGTGTTTTAATCTGCCTGAAAGCCTTGCATGCATTTATTAGGACTGCTTGCGTGCCGTTATGTGTCTACTTACTGCCGCGCTAATGCAAACAGTGGCAAACCTCTTAAAACAAATCAACCACAGTAATGCTTTCCCACACTTCCATTGGTCTGTCACGACTAGTAACAGACAACAATATGTCTCCTAGAGTCATGTTTTTCCTGTTACTGTCTACTTATCTACTTAAACGTGTAGCCAACTTCTAAATGGTTGTTTACAAACAACATAAAGACGTTTTTGGAAGATCGCTGCAGGGACATTTACTGTACTACAATAACATTTACTAGATTTTTACATGTCTTGAGGAAAATTGGAGTGTGCTTAGAGTTGGCCTCAGACAGTTTTTGGTATTTAATGTGTTCTGACATACAGGTTGAACCATCTGGGACCACAGATGCACTCTCTCAAACAAACAAACAAACAAACAAACAAACAAACAAACAAACAAACAAACAAACAAACAAACAAACAAACAAACACACACACACACACACACACACACACACACACACACACACACACACACACACACAGCTATTTTTAAGGGGACTTCATACAGACATGATAATTTTTATATGATCAACTTTTTCTCTTTTAGGGAAGTTAGGATTATCAAATTTGTTTCTGTTTTGCTTAATAGCAGAATAATGAGAGAGATATTTTTTGAGAAATTATTATAACTTTTCTTGAAAGTCAAGTTTACATACAATAAGATTATTATGCATCTGAAAAAGCTCAGATGATGGTGTCAAGGTTTTGGAAGTTTCTGATTGGCTAATTGACAACATTTGAGTTAATTGGAGGCACAACTGTAGAATAGTATTTAAGGAAAACCTCAAACACACTGCTTCCTTGTGTGACAACATGGGAAAATCAACAAGCCAGAATCAACAAAAAAGCCAGATTACAATTTACAAAATTACACTGGGAAAAAGACACATTTTTGGAGACATGTCCTGTGGTCTGATGGAACTAAGATTGAACTGTTTGGCCATAATGACCAGTGTTACATTTGGAAGACAATGGGGAAAGCTTACAAGCTTAGGAACACCATCCCAACTTTGAAGTATGGGGGCGGAAGCATCATGTTGTGGGGCTGTTTTGCTGCAGGAGGGACTGGTCCCCTTCACAGCATAGATGGCATCATGAAGAAAGAACATTATGTAGAAATACTGAGGCAACATCTCAAGACATCAGCCAGGAAATTAAAACTTGGCCACAAATGGGTCTTCCAAACAGACCATGACCCTAAGCATACTGCCAAATTAGTTAAAATGTGCTTTAAGGACAACAGAGTGAATGTTTTGGAGTGGCCATCACAAAGCCCTGAGCTCAATCCAATAGAAAATTTGTGGGCAGAGTTGAAAAAGCTTGTGCAAGCAAGACAGCCTACAAATCTGACTCAGTTACACCAATTCTGTCAGGAGGAATGGGCCAAAATTCCTGCAAACTATTGTGAGAAGCTTGTGGAAGGATACCCAAAACATTTAACCAAAGTTATACAGTTTAAAAGCAAAGCTTAAAAAAATACCAAGGAAATATATGTAAACTTTTGACTGTCTAGAATTTAATAAAAAATTCTCTAAAAAAAAAAATTCTCTCATTATTCTGGCATTTAGCAAATGTAAATGATTTAGGTAATCCTAACGGACCTAAAATAGTAAACGTTTAGTATGATTTACTATCAGACATTTTTTTTTAAAAATGGTTATGTTCCTTTTTTTAGAGTGTATGTAAACTTCTGCTTTCAACTGTATATAAAATGCTTTGACATTCAGGTTTGCTTTGAACTTGACAGAGAGAGAAGCAGATTTTACCTGTCAGTGGGTGCACATGGCTCCTGAATAGCATAAAAGTAAGAGAAATAGTGGATTTCTTTTTCATTTCAACAGTCTTTTTATTTTTACACATTGAAAAGAAACAGTGTATAATAAATATAAATAAAATAATTAATATATAATAAATAAAATTATTGTTAAAAATTAAATTTTTTGTTTGTCGCATAGTTAAATGGTGTGTTTCAATCCAGCCACTACCACAACTATATTTCGAATCTGTGGGAAGCACTGATGTTAATCAGATTTCAACTACATTTTTAAGTTATACAAAGTTTAACTTCATATTTTTAGTCTGATTTTAGTTTGATTGATGTAGGTTTAGATGACTAGAAAAGTTCAACTGAATCAACTAAAACATTTAAGGCAGCAAGATCTTTTTTTTTACAGTGTACAGGTTGCTTAAGTCCTGAAAATGTAACAATAATTGGTGAAACATTGATGCATTATAGAGTTAAAAATCTGAATCTCTTGAATCAGAGTACACTAAAAACTAAACAAAATGACGACTCTTTACAATACTTTACAAAGTATTTACAAAAGGTAGTTAATGCGTTTACTAACATGAACAAACAATGAACAATGCATTTATTACAGTATTTGTATATGTATGTTAACGCGGCTAGAATTTGGATGTTGTTAATAACAAATTAGTTTATGTTAAACTATGATTAATAAATGCTGTACAAATATGGTGCATAATTAGTTCATGTTAGTAAATACATTAACGAATGAAACCTAATTGTAAAGTGTGACCAACAAAACCAAAAACACTTTTGTGCAGGGTCACAACTGCACTTAACAGTAAGACTAAAAAGGATACTCTTCAAGGCTCCTGATGTCCACCGCAAGAATTTTGGGTTTCCCAGTCCTGGCCCTCTTGACGGGAGTTTTAAAGAAAGCTGGTCCACTCAGCTCACACAGGTCAATGAGGTCTTCCACAGAAATACGCGGAGACACTTCTGCTTTCAGCTCGCTCAGCTTGAGTGGCTCACGGCTCTGAGGGTGCAAAAAAAAATGCAGTGAAACAACAGATTTTTTTGGTAGAAGTGAGCGATATTTACAACAAAAAAAATGTGAGAAAAAGTGATGTGTGGGATGAAGCTTTGGTGTTGAACATAAAAACAGTGTAGAGTCATGAAGTATATTTAAAGAAAACACATGCATATGTTCAGTTCCAATATTCTGATGACTCTGGTATCCCCCAAGGACCTGTACTTGGTATGATAACATTCTCTATTTACACCAAATAACCTCATTCTCTCATCCCAGTGCACTGCATTTCTTTTTCTCTTCCATGTCGACATAAAATCATGGCTGGTTTTCATGCCTCTATCGGTTTTCACCTCTGTGATCTCATATCCCTCTGATATCTCAACCTGAATGAATAATCAACACCTCAAGCTCAACCTGTCAAGACTGAGCAGCGCTCAAGGAGGCTTTCCAACTCGGTCTCTCTCCATCTCAGATGAAAAAGCACAGTTGTTAGCTTGAGGTGAATAAAAGGTCTTGAAGTCTTCCAAGATGACCAGCTCAGCTCAATAATCACATTTTTTGACAACATTATGACACAAAACAGTGTTCTTTATTGACCTCAATTTCTTGTTTGATCTGTAAGCGGAGGCTAAGATTAGTGCGCTTGACCCTAATCCTTAAGAAACCAAGCAAACTTTGTTTAAATCTGTTCTCTGTTCAAGTAGTCGGTTTCAGCTTCAAGTTAAACTCTTTTTTTCTGCATTACTAGCTGTTTTTTTATTCAAGAGACAGCTTGTGAGTCTACCTGGATGTGCCGCATGACCCCTCAAGGGTATCCAAAATACTGCTGCTTAATTCACAATTCACAGCCGGAAATTCTGTCACAGGCTGTTGTCAGGAAACCTTATTTTCAAAGCAAAGTGAACAAATTTCTTTAAAAGCAAACAAGTTTAATAATTTTTTTAAGTAAAGTCAACTTATCGCTTTAAAAGCAACAGGTTTATTCATTCATTCATTTTCTTTTCAGCTTAGTCCCTTTATTAATCCGGGGTCACCACAGCAGAATGAACCGCCAACTTATCCAACATGTTTTTACGCAGCGGATGCCCTTCCAGCCACAACCCATCTCTGGGAAACATCCATACACACTCATACACTACGGACAATTTAGCCTACCCAATTCACCTGTTCACTCTTTGGACTGTGGGGGAAACCGGAGCACACGGAGGAAACCCACACGAACGCAGGGAGAACATGCAAACTCCACACAGAAACGCCAACTGACCCAGCCGAGGCTCGAACCAGCGACCTTCTTGCTGTAAGGCGACAGCACTACCTACTGCGCCACTGCGTCGTCGCAAACAGGTGTACTCATTTTTTAAAAGTAAAGTCAACTAATCACTGTAAAAATCAACAGGTTTACTCAATTTTTTAAAGAAAAGTCAACTAATCGTTTTAAAACCAACAGGTTTACTCCATTTTTTAAAGTCAACTAATTGCTTTGAAGGCAAACAGGTTTACTCATTTTTTAAAAGTAAAGTCAACTAATCACTTTAAAAGCAACAGGTTTACTAAATTTTTTAAAGAAAAGTCAATTAATCACTGTAAAAATCAACAGGTTTACTCAATTTTTTAAAGTAAAGTCAACTAATCGTTTTAAAAGCAACAGGTTTACTACATTTTTTAAAGAAAAGTCAACTAATCGCTTTGAAGGCAAACAGGTTTATTCATTTTTTTAAGTAAAGTCAACCAATCACTTTAAAAGCAATAGATTTACTCAAATTTTAAAGTAAAATTAACTAATCGCTTCACAAGCAACAGGTTTACTCATTTTTTTAAAGTAAGGTCAACTAATCGCTTTTAAAGCAACATATTTACTCAAAATGTTTAGTCAATTAATCACTTTAAAGGCAAACAAGTTTACTCATTTTTAAAGAAAAGTCAACTAATCACTTTAAAAACAACAGGTTTCCTCAATTTTTTAAAGAAAAGTCAACTAATCACTTAAAAACCAACAGGTTTCCTCAATTTTTTAAAGAAAAGTCAACTAATCACTTTAAAAGCAACAGGTTTCCTCGATTTTTTAAAGAAAAGTCAACTAATCGCTTTAAAAGCAACAGGTTTACTCAATTTTTTAAAGAAAAGTCAACTAATCACTTTAAAAGCAACAGGTTTACTCAAATTTTTAAAGAAAAGTCAACTAATCACTTTAAAAGCAACAGATTTACTCAAAAAATTTTAAGTAGTCAACTAATCGCTTTTATACCAACAGGTTTACTCAATTTTCAAAGTAAAATGAACTAATCGCTTTACAAGCAACAGGTTTACTCATTTTTTTTAAAGTCAACTAATCACTGTAAAAGCAACAGGTTTACTCAATTTTTTTTAAAGTAAAGTCAACTAATCACTGTAAAAATCAACAGGTTTACTCAATTTTTTAAAGAAAAGTCAACTAATCGTTTTAAAACCAACAGGTTTACTCCATTTTTTAAAGTAAAGTCAACTAATTGCTTTGAAGGCAAACAGGTTTACTAATTTTTTTAAAGAAAAGTCAATTAATCACTGTAAAAATCAACAGGTTTACTCAATTTTTTAAAGTAAAGTCAACTAATCGTTTTAAAAGCAACAGGTTTACTACATTTTTTAAAGAAAAGTCAACTAATCGCTTTGAAGGCAAACAGGTTTATTCATTTTTTTAAGTAAAGTCAACTAATCACTTTAAAAGCAATAGATTTACTCAAATTTTAAAGTAAAATTAACTAATCGCTTCACAAGCAACAGGTTTACTCAATTTTTTTTAAAGTAAAGTCAACTAATCACTGTAAAAGCAACAGGTTTACTCATTTTTTTAAAGTAAGGTCAACTAATCGCTTTTAAAGCAACATATTTACTCAAAATGTTTAGTCAATTAATCACTTTAAAGGCAAACAAGTTTACTCATTTTTAAAGAAAAGTCAACTAATCACTTTAAAACCAACAGGTTTCCTCAATTTTTTAAAGAAAAGTCAACTAATCACTTAAAAACCAACAGGTTTCCTCAATTTTTTAAAGAAAAGTCAACTAATCACTTAAAAACCAACAGGTTTCCTCGATTTTTTAAAGAAAAGTCAACTAATCGCTTTAAAAGCAACAGGTTTACTCAATTTTTTAAAGAAAAGTCAACTAATCACTTTAAAAGCAACAGATTTACTCAAAAAATTTTAAGTAGTCAACTAATCGCTTTTATACCAACAGGTTTACTCAATTTTCAAAGTAAAATGAACTAATCGCTTTACAAGCAACAGGTTTACTCATTTTTTTTAAAGTAAAGTCAACTAATCACTGTAAAAGCAACAGGTTTACTCAAGTTTTTTTTAAAGTAAAGTCAACTAATCACTGTAAAAGCAACAGGTTTACTCAAGTTTTTTAAGTAAAGTGAACTAATCACTGTAAAAGCAACAGGTTTACTCAAGTTTTTTAAGTAAAGTGAACTAATCACTGTAAAAGCAACAGGTTTACTCAAGTTTTTTTTAAAGTAAAGTCAACTAATCACTGTAAAAGCAACAGGTTTACTCAAGTTTTTTAAGTAAAGTGAACTAATCACTGTAAAAGCAACAGGTTTACTCAAGTTTTTTAAGTAAAGTGAACTAATCACTGTAAAAGCAACAGGTTTACTCATTTTTTTTAAAAGTAAAGTCAACTAACTACTTTAAAGCAACAGGTTTACTAAACTTTTTAAAGTAAAGTCAACTAATCGCTTTTAAAGCAACAGGTTTACTCAAATGTTCAGTCAATTAATCACTTTAAAGGCAAACAGGTTTACTCAATTTTTTTAAAGAAAAGTCAACTAATCACTTTAAAAACAACAGGTTTACAAAAATCATTTTCAAGTAAAGTCAACTAATCGCTTTAAAAGCAAGTTAATTCAACTAATTCCCAGAGATGGGTTGCGGCTGGAAGGGCATCCGCTGCGTAAAATCGTGCTGGATAAGTTGGCGGTTCATTCCGCTGTGGCGACCCCGCAAGGGACAAAGCCGACAAGAAAATGAATGAATGAATAATTCAACTAATCACTGTAAAAACAACAGGTTTACTCAGTTTTTAAAAGTAAAGTCAACTAAAACCTTTAAAAACAACAGGTTTACTCATTTATTAATTAATTTTCTTTTCGGCTTAGTCCCTTCATTAATCTGGGGTCGCCACAGTGGAATGAACCGCCAACTTATCCAACACATGTTTTAAGCAGCGGATGCCCTTACAGCTGCAACCCATCACTGGGAAACATCCATACACACTCATTCACACACATACACTACGAACAATTAATCTTTCTTAATTCACCTATACCACATGTTTTTTGGAGGAAACCCACACAAACACGGGGAGAACGTGCAAACTCCACGCAGAAATGCCAACTGACCCAGCTGGGGCTCGAACCAGCGAGCTTCTTGCTGTGAGGCAATTGTGCTACCCACTGCACCACCATGCAGTCCAGGTTTACTCATTTATTTAAAGTCAACTAATCCCCATAAAAGCAGCAAGTTTAGAGTTGCATTTAAGCCTACACAGGATTCAGATACTTGCCTGAATCTAAAACGTTTTTTTCTGGCCCACCATAGCAGCCAATGCCCTGAGCCCCTGCTATCTTATCATTATCAATCCCGGTTTTTCCCAGCCTAATTGGGGCAATTAGCTCCATCCAGTCTCCACATGCAAGGAGGAGTCCACCTGTCTGGAAATGTCCCCATCTGTGCCCCATCCCAGTCGTTAACTGAGCAGGCAATGAACCATTTGAACTTAAAAGCAGACTATTCATTTTCACATAAATATTATTTCCCCCACTCGACTAAATAGCATGGCAATACAGCAATATCTTGGCTCTAATTGGCACTTCAGGTTCAGGCACTTCAGATCTTTATTAGGAAGAACCAATTTATTACGCACAATAGGAGCAGATGGCAATCACTGTCACTGCATGTCCTCCATAAACAACAACAATGGACGTGAATCATGGATTTAATTTCCTGAAATGGATGAATTTAACTTACTGTATTTTGCTTTGGTTAAAACCATCAGACAAACACTAAATTGGCAAAGCATTTCAATTAAGTTTCTTTACTCGCATCTATTCTTGAAGTACCATTACCATCTATTTTTGCATTGCACTATTTTATTTTTGCATTAATTTGCTTTATTGGGGAATGGTACAAAACTTATATAAACACATGCACAAACACACTAACCAGTTAATGAAGGAAGGAAGGAAGGAAAGAAGGAGGGAAGAAAGCGATTTGAAATGTTTAATTTGTCTTGAAAAAATAAGTCGCATATAGCTTATTTATGAGATATCAACCTCAAATATAAAACACAGCTTGATTAGTTGAACATGTAGTTATTTAACATTGGTAATTATGTATTTCATGTGAATTTTAATTGGTGTATTTTTCATAAGAACAAATATTAATTTATATTTATATTATAAATAAATATTATTTTTTATTTATTTTACTTTCCCATAATGGTAAAAACATGGTTAAAAGTATTGTGCTCATTTGCATGAAAGTGCCACCTGAAAATGGAGAAAATGATCACAGCTAAAACAAATAAATAAATAAAAATACAAAAGTAAAATGAATAAATAAAAGAAATAGGTTCACTTTGTACTAATTGAAACCTGTATAATACATCATTTCTTAAATAAATTTTTCTGCACATATCAATGCAGAATAGACAATACATTACACTCTCTACTGGTTAATGCATTTATATTATCATCACTAGCTTTGTTATTACTAAGAACATTTGATAAAAAATAAAAAAAAACACAGTAAAACTATATTACTACACTGTAAAAAGTGATTGGTTACTTACAAAAGTGAGTAAACCCATTGTAACTTGGAACCGTTAAGATATATATATATATATATATATATATATATATATATATATATATATATATATATATATATATATATATATATATATATATATATATATATATATATATATATATATATATTTTTTTTTTTTTTTTTATTTTTTTTTTTATTATGTACATTGTTCATTTACTTAATTTTAAGGTAATGGGCTTACTGACATTTTTAAAGTCAACTAATCGCTTTAAAAGCAACAGGTTTACCACATGCTTTTTAAGTAAAGTCAACTAATTACTTTAAAACCAACAAGTTTACTCAATTTTTCCAAGTAAAGTCAACTAATCACTTAAAAACCAACAGGTTTACTCAATTTTTAAAAAAGTAAAGTCAACTAATCACTTAAAACCCAACATGTTTATTCAATTTTTAAAAAAGTAAAGTCAACTAATCACTTAAAACCCAACATGTTTACTCAATTTTTTCAAAAGTAAAGTCAACTAATCACTTAAAAACCAACAGGTTAACTCAATTTTTTAAAAAGTAAAGTCAACTAATTGCTTTAAAACAAACAGATTTACTCAATTTTTTCAATAAAAGTCAACTAATCGCTTTAAAAGCAACAGGTTTACTAAGTTTTTTCAGTCAAGCCAACTAATCGCTTTAAAAGCAATGAGTTTACTTAATTTGTACAAAGTAAGGTCAACTAATCGCTTTAAAACCAACAGGTTTATTACATTTTTCCAAGTAAAGTCAACGAATCGCTTTAAAAGCAACAATTTTACTCATTTTTTTTAAAGTAAAGTCAACTAATCACTTCAAAAGCAACAGGTTTACTCAATTTTTCAAAGTCAAGTCCACTAAATGCTTTAAAAGCAACAGGTTTACGCAATGTTTCAAAGTAAAGTCAACTAATCACTTTAAAAGCAACAAGTTTACTCAATTTCTTTAAAAGTAAAGTCAACTAATCACTTTAAAAGCAACAGGTTTACTTAATTTTTCAAAGTCAAGACAACTAATCGCTTTAAAACAAACAGGTTTACTCAATTTTTCCACGTAAAGTTAACTAATTGCTTAAAAACCAACAGGCTTACTAATTTTTTTGTTAAAGTAAAGTCAACTAATCGTTTTTACACTGTACCATAAAATGTTATATATATATATATATATATATATATATATATATATATATATATATATATATATATATATATATATATATATATATTTATATTTATATCTTATCTACTGTATTGCCATTTGTAAAAAAAAAAAAAAAAAACATAAAATAAATAAATAATAATAATAATAATCATTATGTAACTTTTAAAGAAATCATTCTAATAAACTATCAAATAAATCTAAACTTTAAGAAGGTAAAGAATGCATATATAAAGAAAATGTTGCTATTGATTGTCTTGGGGATCTTATGCTTGTACATATCGGCCACGCGACATACACCGTCATGCCAGCCCTAACAACAATGCACATTATCGCTGCATCCCCACTCTTTTGAGTCCAGGACTCTGAAACAAAGGGCAACAGCACAGAAAGGGCAGCGGGTTGCGGGAATATCTCGTAAATGTCAATGTTCAGTAGCCCATGAAATCAGTCCAATCAGTCACGGAGTACCAGCCTCCCACAGAGTGCAGCCAATTACCCATGAGGTCACCTTAGCAATGGAGGTACGTTTGAGGAATGGAGGAACGGCTGATGTCCAATGGATTCTGCTATTAAAGTGCATTAGATCCACAGAGCTTTCTCATCATTGCCTAAAGGAGGCCCTTGTGCCCTGGCTTCAGGCTCTCTAAATGCAGGCAAGAGTCTTGACCTTTTATTATCAGCGGTGACATTTCAATAGGCCGTCGACTTGCCTGTTTGGATGCTATGTGCTTTTTAGACCACTGAGCTGGTCTGATCACCAAGTGGAAATGCATGAATGTTTCATCTCAAAGCTCAGAAGACTTGGGTTTTTTTTTAAAAAATGGAGAAATAATCAAATCCATGCAAACATTCCTGCGGGTATTTACGGTCTGTAAAGGATTACCAGTGCAAATCTGAAAACAAGCTCGTGTTTGAAAGGCTTAGCGTCTACATGACAGGTGCCGTCGGAGGATGTATGCTATCTTCTATCAGAAATGATGAAGGATGGAGATCTGGCGTATATTCAATCATGTGCTGGATTCAGTGATGATCTGTTAGTGTGTGTGTGTGAGAGAGATGCATTAAAACATCCGACATGTGCCTAGGCTTGAACAGGTGATTCACACTGCAGTGTCTCGAAGAAAGTCTGGAGACTTAACGATTGCTAGTCAGGAGTGAGTTATGTCATTTCTCTCTTATGGACCCAATGACCCAGAACACAATCCTGAAATCCTGACGTATTAGGCCACATAATCATAGTTGTTGGAATTATTTTTTTTTTAAATCGTTGCACACAAAAAAAATCAGTTCACACGCATTATAATTTTGTTGATATTTTTGTAGACATTTTCATACAATATATATAGGGCCAAATTATATACTATGTGTGATAAAGTATTTATAGACGTTAAATATAATTTTTTTTAACATTATAAATATATTAATTCAATGTTAAAGGTGCAGTATGTAAGTTTGACACCCAGTGGTTGAACTAGGTATTGAACTCCTTGTTCAAAACACACATACACGCAGGTTGCCAGATTGACGACAAACAGGAGTGTGCCTGACCATGGAGCTTAAAGGCTGATTTAAGTCGTGTTCTAAATAAAGGCAACAGCATGCAATAGAAGGAATATTTTCCATATTAAAAGGATTTTTGTCCCAACCAAAACTTGAAATTTATATTTTAGAAAAGGCTTCTATTTCTCACAGCTGAACAACAAGATAAACTATGATCACCTCAGGTACACCTCATGTGCTTTATTCAGTGTTAAATGCTAACAATGTGAGTTTGAATGCCATTTTACATGACATTTATTGCCATACTACTGAAAGCAGCAGCAGATATTTCATCTCAGATCTTGAAAATAAAATAAACTATTTGAAATGGAACTTTAGAACTGTGACTCAGTGCAAGCCAACACATATCAGTGATTCAGCATCTACATTTAAAGTGGTTTAATATGTATTAATTAGATTATAAACTTTACCATTTCGTTGGAGAGCAGTGAGTGCACTATTCTGTGCTTCTGAATGGCTGTATTTAAATTTCTGTCGTGTTTTGTCTTGTGCAAACAGCCATATTGCTTATGACTTGACTCTGCAAATCTCGTCAAGTAGTGTGTTGTTAATACACAGAGTTACAATCTAACCTGCTCACCTAATGTTTACATTTGTAATATTGATAATATTTGCTACATAATAACCACCTCATGTGGAGCTCTGAATCTGCATCTCATTTCGGAGGCTGCAACTGTCCACATGAGGTCACATTCGGTTGCAGACGCATACTTTGAGAGCCTTCCTTACTGAATAAATCAAATACATAGTTTTTCAACAAGGCAACCAGTGGTGCTGAAATATAATTGGCTAAACCGGCATTGGGTGGGATATATACAATTAAAGTCAGAATTATTAGCCCCCCTAAATTATTATCCCCCCTGTTTATTTGTTTCCCCAATTTCTGTTTAATGGAGAGCAGATTTTTTCAACACATTTCTAAATATTATAGTTTTAATAACTAATTTCTAATAACTGATTTATTTTATCTTTGTCATGATGACAGTAAATAATATTTTACTAGATATTTTTCAAGACACTTCTATACAGCTTAAAGTGACATTTAAAGACGTAACTAGGTTAATTAGGTTAACTAGGCAGGTTAGGGTAATTAGGCAAGTTATTGTATAATGATGGTTTGTTCTGTAGACTATCTAAAAAACATAGCTTGAAGGGGCTAATAATTTTGACCTTAAAATGGTTTTTAAAAAATTAAAAACTGCTTTTATTCTAGCCGAAATAAAATAGATAAGACTTTTTCGAGAAGAAAAAAATATTATCAGACATACTGTGAAAATTTCCTTGCTCTGTTAAACATAATTTGGGAAATATTTAAAAAAGAAAAAAAATTCAATGGGGGGCTAATAATTCTGACTTCCACTGTATATATTTAGTTAATTTTATTATATTTGTCTATCATAATGCACTGCTTTTCAAACCAGTATTACTTATTTTTCACTTCTATGCATAACATTTTTGATAACATTACTCCAAACCAGTTTTGGAAAAAACAATCTATATAACTAGCTAACAAGGCGCTGACACAAATCTGCCAGTAAATTACAAAACATAACAAGCATATGTTTGTAAGGAAAGGAGAAATTAAAATATACATGCTAGTCCACAAACTATTTGCATGAATGTTAATTTCTTATCATTAAAATACTTTTTTTTATAACCAATACAACTTCCTCCAACATTCTGAAATGTGCATTGATGGAGACTTTACTTTCCCATGAGGCCATGAGAAAGTATTTATGTCAGTAAAGCAACACTGATTGGTCGCAAGACAATATGCCACATGTAATATGTCCAAACTTCATTCACAAACCTACACTCAAAAAAATGATGTTTGCTGTTTGTTTAAAGTACTTATATACAATAAGCTGAAACACAATTCTTGAGGTTTTTGGGGACAACTTCATTGTTTTATGTTCAATTCACTTAAATTTGTAAAAAGTAATAAGGTAACTTAATTATTTCATGTTGTCCCAACATAAATTGACTGTGTGGAACCCAGCAAGTTTGACAGTGTATACACAAAGAAATGTCAAATGTAGTACCTGTTTAGATGGTTCTGTGATTCCTGAGTGTCTCGTATTTTGAGTAAATGCACAAAATGAATGATATTGGAAATTTTAAATTCAGCTAGGCTCGCTTTAGGATTTCTGGGTTGTGAATGTGACCTTGGTTGACTAAGAAGTCATTGGCACTTTGTCATTCCGGCAGTCGATCATTAACATTTTAACACAAAGGCCATGTACACAGACTCAAAGGAATGTTTTTAAGAGGATTACCCACAGTTCTTGGCTCTTTGTGTTAAAGCGGCGTGTTATCCTGAGCCTTGTTATTGAGTTATTGAGTAAACTTGCTTAGTCACCTAACAAGGCAAGAATAGTCTTTAAAAGCAGCTAGTAAAGTCTGACTAATGGATGGGGATTCTTGATGAAATGGACTGGTGTTAATGTGTGTTTATTTATCGTGAGACTTTAATGAGCAACTGTTTGAAGAAGTGGAATCATATATCTAAAACAGATCTGAGAATCAAATCATATTGGTTTAATTATTTATTCATTCGTTCATTTTCCTTCGGTTTAGTCCCTTTATTCATGAGGGGTCACCACAGCGGAATGAACCGCCAATTTATCCATCATATGTTTTACACAGCGGATGCCCTTCCAGCTGCAACCCAGTAATGGGTAACACCCACACACACTCATTTACACTAGAGCTGCACGATTCTGGCTAAAATGAGAATCGCGATTTTTTTTGCTTAAAACAAAGATCACGATTTTCTCACGTTTCTGTAGATGTAAAATAAAGGTTAATATGAGTCTGCTATTATTATTCTTATTCTCAAACATATGATATAACAACAATAATAATATTATGTGTAGGTCTACTGGTTAAAATGCTAAACGTTGAATAGACTTTGAATGGAGGACTTAAACAGACTTTAACTTTTTCTTGGTCATTAATGCACAGTAAAGTGATGCCATCAGAATACAATCATTCATAATTCTGATGTTGAATTATTATGTTTGAGACATGCTTGCAATCTGTCACTGACAACATTATTAGACCATTTATTTACTGGTAAAATCAAACATTTGTCATTATCAGATACCCTCTTACATTATATTTAACATTATATAGGCTAGAGTAGGCATACTGAAACTGTTAAACATTTATTCTCATGCACAGCACTCTGTGTTCGCCGGCGCGCGTCTATCATTAAGTAGGGCGCGCTCCCGCCCTCTCACGGTCAGCAGCTCACGTCACGTGTGATTTCGCGGCCGTGGATACATCATTACATGAAGACAAAAATTGCATTTTTGGGAAAATTATACCATATAAATACAGTGTGTGACTCTTTCAACATCATTTTGAGGTGTCCATGTCGCTGAGCAACGTATGTAAAACAATGTGAAGACTTGTGCAGCCGCCTTTGCTTCTCTCCTGAACTTGAAAATATGATTGGCAGAATCGTAGAAATGCTGGATTAAGATCGTCTAGGGCAGGGGTGCTCAACCCTATTCCTGGCGATCGACCTTCCTGCAGTTTTCAGTTGCAGCCCTTATCAAACACACCTGCCTGTAATTATCAAGTGCTCCTCACGTTCTAAATAATTGGTTCAGGTGTGTTTGATCAGGGTTGGAGCTGAAATCAGCTGGAAGGTCGACCGCCAGGAACAGGGTTGAGCACCCCTGGTCTAGGGGGTCGAATCGAGATCGCGATCTTTTTTCGATTTATCGTGCAGCTCTAATTCACACACACTCATACACTACAGCCAATTTATTTCATTCAATTCACCTATAGCACATGTCTTTAGACTGTGGGGGAATCTGGAGCACCCGGAGGAAACCCACACCAACACGGGGAGAACATGCAAACTCCTCATAGAAATGCCAACTGGCCCAGCCGAGACTCAAACCAGCGACCTAAATTATATATTAAGATATAATAAAAATAAAACATATTTAAACTGTAATAATAGCTTATAATATCACAGTTTCTACTGTATTTTAAGTAAATGCAGCCTAAATCTAACAAACATCAGACTTTCGAATGGTTGTGCATGTCAGAATGACAGTTCGACAATGCAAGCATTATTTAACTAATTTCACTCATTAATCCAGCTTGTCGTCATGCAACTGAAATGAGAATATGAATGAAGTAATTTACAATATTTGAACAGCTTAATCTACATATCTTAGCATTACTAAATCCAAAACCGTTGTGTCATTGCAATGACTGACAAATGGGGACATGCAAGAAAAAAAAAAAAGAGTACTTTTGAAATATGTTAAAGTGGCTGAAATGCAATTCAGAATGATCTTTTCTCTACTTTAATAAAATATATCAGCTGAGATCAAATAGTTTTGCAAATTATACATTTATGTTTAAATTTATTTTAGGACTAGTGAAAAAATGGCAAATGTAATTTATATTACTACACCACCTGACAAAAGTCTTGTTGTTGATCCTAGTTGTAAGAGCAACAAATAATAACTTGATTTCTAGTTGATCATTTAGAAAAGTGTCAGAAGGTCGATTTTTCAGATGAATCATCTGTTGAGCTGCATCCCAATCATCACAAATACTGCAGAACACCTACTGGAACCCGCATGGAGCCAAGATTCTCATAGAAATCAGTCAAGTTTGGTGAAGGAAAAATCATGGTTTGGGGTTACATGCAGTATGGGGGCATGCGAGAGATCTGCAGAGTGGATGACAACACTAACAGCCTGAGGTATCAAGACATTTGTGCTGCCCATTACATTACAAACCACCAAACCACAGGAGAGGGCAAAAGCCTTCACATCAAAGTTCCTGAAAGTTATTCGAGTCATTGCAGAGATGTATGGATGCAGTCCTCCAAGCTCATGGGAGTCATAAACAATATTAATTATTTTTCCACTGCACCATGACTTTATATTCTATACTTTACATTATTTCTGTTAAGTGACAAGACTTTTGTCTCAGCAAAATCAGATCTTACTGTCCTAATTAAATAATTAAAAACCAAGGCATGATCATATTTTGTTTTGGTAAAATAAGCGTAATCTAGAGGCCTTTGCCTTTCGTATAAGCCATTTCTGATACCAAATGATCTTATTGAGATTATTAAATGAAGTTATTATTGTTCCTAAAACTTGGATAGGCGACAAGACTTTTGTCAGGTAGTGTACATTCAAATGTTCATCTTGCACCAAATGATGCACATACAATCTGGCAAATGACAATAATAATAATAATAATAATAATAATAATAAACAAATAAATAATAATAACAAATAAAATAAATATATAAATATAAATTTATTTCTGTTATTACTATATTATTGTAATATTGTAATAATTTGTTATTATTGTATTTTATTTTGTTTATTATTATTGTGTGTATATATATATATATATATATTTATTTATTTTTTTATTAATTGATTTATTTAATTTAAATTATTAATTTATTTATGTTTTCTTTTATTAAATAATTGCATCTAGTTTAGAGCAATTGTCAAAACAACAGCTTGTCTACGTCTGCATAATCCTACTGCTTTCACTAAATAATCCAAGTTTTCATGAAACGTGAACATGAATATGAATTAAATGATGTATGACGTGTGAAAAGCTTAATCCACTGAATCAAGAAGCTTTGTTTTCTTGTGGAAACTGACAAACAGGAACATACGAAAAACTACATTTCCAAAACAGTGGCTGATGTTCATATCAGAAATGATCATTTCATATAATACATTCTTGTTTTGCAAATGATACATTTAAACTTCCATAAAATATTAAGACCAGCAGAAAATGTCAAACCTTACGTACATTATTAAATCTGAATGTTCATCTTGCACCAAATGATGCGCATGCAATCTCAGAAATGTCAATTCAATTACTGGAATATACTGCCAGTTCACGCAACAACTTTCAAATCAAACCTGGGCTGTGTTTGTGCATCAACATCAGACATGACCATCTGATTATTATATTCTATATTGGTGTCAGCAACCATCAAAATAATAGTGTAGTGGTTATTACTGCTCATCATGACAGTCATTTTCAGAGCATCAACAACTACTTAGTGCTCCTCAAAAACTCATTCAGCCATGTACACATGATATTTTCCCCAGAATCACCTGAAGTTTCTCGTATCATCATCCCTATCGCACACACTTTTAGTCACTGACAGAAGGTTTGGCTGCGAGTTGCGACTTGTTGGAGTCGGGCTTTAGTGACGGCGCCTGTCAGATGGTCGACTGAAGGAGAGAGCTTGTTCAGCAGACACATCATGCTCTAATGACCAGGAGATGACAATCAACAGAAGGCCTAACCGCACCATTTACCACAGCTAGAGAAAGACCGACGCAGGAAAAAAATGCATGACAAAGGAGAAATAAATACCAGTGCCAGCTGTAAAGAAATGGGAATTGCTCTAAAACATTTACATTTATGCATTTAGCTGGCACTTTCAGTCAATGCTTTCTAAGCAGTTTGTCAAAGAGCCAATAATATTCGTTAAAAACATAACAGAGCTGCCACTCTTACATGCTCTTATACATATGGCACGGCTTCTGAAGAATGCAAATATCTTTGACACGGTAGAAGAAAAAATATGTTAATTAACTTAACTTGTGATGCATGGGTGTTTTATGTTTATTTATGCTTTTGAATAGCATTATGGGACGTTGATTGCTGCTCTGACAACTTTTGATGTTGAAAAGTTTGACTTTCATTGACATTTTTAGCAGTTTGTATAATAATCTCTGCATGTTTTCAACCTAAACTGTCCCGGTTGATACTGTATAAACTGTGCTTGTTACATTTTCATAATAAGACCATATGCATAAAAATCACCCTACCCTTTACCAGGAGCCCTATTATAATCTCAGTGCAACACACAAGTATCTTTTTGATAGTTTCAGCCTGGTGGAGGTTTCATTTTCCTGTCCTGTGCCATGTGGTTTAAACAGCAAATGTATTTGTGCATATAAACAGCAAATGCATTTGCTGGTCTAAAATTGAGTAGTGTTAAGGTGTATTGTTGACACATTGCTATTTTGAGGCAACTGAAATAGACCAAAAGCCATTGACCAACTTAAAGTTGATCTAATGTCAATGCTGCAGGTTTTTTTTTTTGGTAATTTAAAGAGCAAAATAGTGATAAGCACCTAAACAGGGATCCACAACACAACACGCTTATTACACTAACAGGGATGCGCAGCAGCACACAAATATCTTTAGATATCAAAAATTAAAGGATTAAAATTACTTAAAATATTTGTTAACTGAAGGTATTGTTGAATTATTTAAAAATAAAAAATGTAAATCAGAAAAAAAAAATAGGAATTGAGAAATAAAAGATTATTATTCTCTACATGAATAATATAAAAATGCTACCTCCTTTTGTGGTTTCTTCCAACACAGGCTCATTAGGAATAAGCACCCAGGGCTACATTTTTGAGAACCACAATATACTGTTAGGTCCATAAATACTGGAAAATCAACACAATTCTAAAGTTTTTGGTTCTATACACTAAAACAATTGATCTGAAATGAAACGAACAAGATGTGCTTTAACTGCAGACAGTCAGCTTTAATTTGAGGGTATTTACAATTGGATAGAATAATAATGATAAATCAAACGTTCACTTTTTAATACGTGGTTGCAAATCCTTTGCAGTCTTGAAGTCTGGAACACATAGACATCACCAGAGGCAGGGTTTCATTCCTGGTGGTGCTCTACCAGGCCTCTACTGCAACTGTCTTCAGTTGCTGCTTGTTCTTGGGGCATTTTCCCTTCAGTTTTGTCTTCAGCAAGTGAAAAGCAAACTCAATCAGATTTGGGTCAGATGATTGACTTGGCCATTGCATAACATTCCACCCCTCCCTTCAAAAACTCTTTGGTTGCTTTTGCGATATGCTTAGGGTCATTCTCCATCTGCACTGTGAAGCACCGTCCAATGAGTTCTCTAGTGTTTGGCTTAATATGAGCTAAAAATATTCCCTGAAACACTTCAGAATTCATCCTGCTGCTTTTGTCAGCACTCACATCATCAATAAATATGAGAGACCAGTTTCATTGACAGCCATACATGCCCATGCCATGTCACTACTACCAACATGCTTCACTGCTTAGGATCATGAGCAGTTCCTTTCCTTCTCCATGCTCTTCTCTTCCCATCGCTCTGGTACAAGTTATCTTGATCTCATCTGTCCATAGGATGTTGCTCCAGAACTGTGAAGGCTTTTTCAGAACTCTAATCTGGCCTTCCTGTTTTTGAGGCTCACCAATGGTTTACATCTTGTGGTGAACCCTCTGTATTCACTGAGTCTTCTCTTGATCGTTGACTTTGACACACATACACCTACTGTACCTCCTGGAGAGTGTTCTTGATTTGGCCAACTGTTGTGAAGGTTGTTTTCTTCACCAGGGAAAGAATTCTTTGGTCGTCCACCACAGTTGTTTTCCGTGGTCTTCCGGGTCTTTTGGTATTGCTGAGCTCACTGGTGCGTTCTTTATTTTTAAGAATGTCCCAAAAAGCTGTTTTGGCCACGCCTAATGTTTTTGCTATCTCTCTAATGGGTTTGTTTTGCTTTTTCAGCCTAATGGCGGCTTGCTTGACTGATAGTGACGGCTCTTTGGATCTCATCTTGAGAGTTGACAGTAACAGTTTCCAAATGCAAAAAGCACACTTGGAATGAACTTTGGACCTTTTATCTGCTCACTGTAATTGAGATATTGAGGGAAAAACACACACCTGGCCATGGAACAGCTTAGAAGCCAATTGTCCAATTACTTTTGGACCCTTAACAAGTGCCAAACATGTGCAAACGAATGTAATTCCTACACCGTTCACCTGATTTGGATGTAAATGCCCTCAAATTAAAGCTGACAGTCTGCAGCTAACAAACACGTCTTGTTAGTTTCATTTCAAACGATTCCGTTGGTGTATAGAGCCAAAAGTATTAGAATTGTGTTGATGTCCCAATATTTATGGACCTAACTGTATGTGCTCATGGGTACTTATGGCTGCATTTTGTGTATAAAACGAAAGTTACGGGGTAGTATTACACCACCGTCAACTTCTGTTTATTTTCGCTCTACTGTTTACCTCTGTAGAGTTGGTCACATACAGTGTTTGACTTGAGACGCAGAGGGGACCAAGGTTCGAGTTCTGTGAAGGTCTGTTTCAAAAACCAGGTAATATAAACAAAAAAAGCAGTGTGAAATTGTGGTAAAAGCACACAAGAATGTGTGTGTGCAAACACTATAGTTTGCGTTTGAAAACACTATCGGTTGGGTTTAGGGAAGAGAGTGGTTGAGTAAGTCGATTGCAAGCTGATATATTACGCAGGACAAGTCGGACAGATTCTTTCAAAGAACGCTCACAAGAAGAACGTTGAGATTTCTAGAAATGTACGCAGTGGCCTCTGGTGGATTTATGACAAATGGCACCTATGAGAAAACGTGCCCCAGTAATTTATTTGAGATTGTCAAAAATGTCCATGTCCAAACAGCAAGCAGACGTAGCCCTGGGCACATATTTCTCGGTTCTCAAAAATGTAGCCCTGGGCACATATTTCCAATGAGCCTGGATTGCCTTCTTCACCTCAACTGTTTATTCTGTAGATGGTCTGCTGATGTGCTCTAACCTTTAATTATTAGTGCTTTAATCCGTTTCCTAGCTAGTGAACCACTTAATTTTTCCCCTTACCAAGTCTGCCGTGGGAGTTGAGATTCTGATTGGCCTAATGCATAGTACGTCCAAAACACATCCATAACTCATTAAGAGATTAAGCACAACCCTTTTAGAACATGCACCAGGCGCAGACCCATTTCTTAAAATAGCAAAATTGGATTCAGACATGCCCCTAAGTGCACCTGTGTCATGCGTTTTAGCCCATGCTCATCGTTAAAATAGAGCCCGTAATCTTGAACCATTAAGCCAATCACATTTCAGAGCTTTTCTAGCTGGTTATTGCCACTTGTGCACATTATGGTTAATTGCTTATGTAAAAATGCATCGGCCAAGATGATTAAATGTAAATGTATGTGCGAGTGTGTAGGCTTGCGAGACCGTGAGCGTTTCTCAGCCCTTCACAGATACGAACGTAGCTGGATATCGCTGAAGAGCTGCATTTTCCAGATGACAGGCTGCGTTCAGTCAGAGAATAGAAAGAGATTAGGTCAACAGATGAGTGTTTGTGAAGCTCAACGCTGCCTTGGGCCCATCTCTGATGAATCGCAAACAGAGAGACGAACGCACGCGGAGAGGTAAAAGGTTAGACAGACGCTCTCGATGCCACTTGAGTTATATCTCACATCCTCATAACACAGACAGACACATCAGCGCTGAGATAAGAAATGCAATTCATGATGAAAACCTCACAAGCTCCAGCAGAAGTGTTAATATCAGTTAGTCGATTATTGTTATGACATCCTGAAGTAATCTGAAGTAAGCAAACACATCTTATTTATATGGCTGGATAACTATTAGTTCTAAGTTATTTAAAAATCCCTCTTCCATCATTTTTAAGAGGTGTATGTTATCCTGGATTTGCAGAAGTGAAAATGAAACCTTAATATTCTACATTGCAGTTTTAAGATTATTATCTGTATTTTTTTATATTTTATAATAGAACGAATAATGAAAAATGGTAAATAAATATGAAATTAAGGAAGCTGAATAGCATAAATAAACCAAATAGAAATAATAAATCATAATAAATAATCGATTATATTTATAATAATATATTTTGTGTATTAATATATGTTTTACATTATTTAATACAATGACCGGCCACTTTATTAGGTACACCTGTCCAACTGCTCGTTAACGCAAATTTCTCATCAGCCAATCACATGGCAGCAACTCAATGCATTTAGGCATGTAGACATGGTCAAGATGATCTGCTGCAGTTCAAACCGAGCATCAAAATGGGGAAAAAAAGTGATTTAAGTGACTTTGAACGTGGTGTGGTTGTTGGTGCCAGACGGGCTGGTCTGAGTATTTCAGAAACTGCTGATCTACTGGGATTTTCACGAACAACCATCTCTAGGGTTTACAGAGAATGGTCCGAAAAAGAGAAAATCACCAGTGAGCGGCAGTTCTGTGGGCACAAATGCCTTGTTGATGCCAGAGTTCAGAGGAGAATGGCCAGACTGGTTCCAGCTGATAGAAAGGCAACAGTCACTCAAATAACCACTTGTTACAGCCGAGGTCTGCAGAAGAGCATCTCTGAATGCACAACACTTCCAACCTTGAGGCAGATGGGCTACAGCAGCAGAAGACCATACCGGGTGCCACTCCTGTCAGCTAAGAACAGGAAACTGAGGCTACAATTCACACAGGCTCACCAAAATTGGAGGATTGAAAAAACATTGCCTGGTCTGATGAGTCTCCATTTCTGCTGCGACATTTGGATGGTAGGGTCAGAATTTGGCATCAACAACATGAAAGCATGGACCCATCCTGCCTTGTATAAACGGTTCAGGTTGGTGGTGGTGTAATGGTGTGGGGGATATTTTCTTGCCGCAATTTGAGCCCATTAATACCAATTGAGCATCGTGTCAACGCCACAGCCTACCTGAGTATTGTTGCTGACCATGTCCATCCCTTTATGACCACTGTACCCATCTTCTGATGGCTACTTACAGCAGGATAACGCGTCATGTCATAAAGCGGGAATCATCTCAGACTAGTTTCTTGAACATGACAATGAGTTCACTGTACCCAAATAGCCTCCACAGTCAGCAGATCTCAATCCAATAGACCACCTTTGGGATGTGGAGGAACAGGAGGTACGCATCATGGATGTGCAGCCGACAAATATGCAGCAACTGCCTGATGCTATCATGTCAATATGAAGCAAAATCTCTAAGGAATATTTCCAGTACTTTGTTGAATCTATGCCACGAAGGATTAAGGCAGTTCTGAAGGCAAAAGGGGGTCCAACCTGGTACTAGTAAGGTGTACCTAAAAAAGTGGCCGGTGAGTGTATAATCCCAATTCTATATTGCAGATCCTGCAACGTGACTATTGCGAATGCACACATTTCGATATCAATGCTGAAACTATATATTGTGCAGCCCTAATTCAGATATTTATCTAAAATATAAATACTGTCAATTACTATTGTAATACTATTTCATTTTTTTTTTAAATCACATAGTAACCTGTTTCAAACTAGCTTGTGAGAAGAATATGAAAAGTCTTTGTATAACCTTTGCACTTTGGTATATGTCAACTAGGAGATTTTCATAATATGACAGGAAGAGTAACGAGCAAAATCAGAAGGTCAGGTCATCACAGAGGTTGGATGAGAGCAGAGAATGGAATATTTATGGGTGAAGGCTGAACTTTCACATGCATTAAGACTTACTTTCCCAAATTAATGGTGACTTACAAGGCAAATGAGGTCAAATCATGCTTGTAGCCTGCATGTGACAGTTCCCTGCTGAAACTCCAGAGAGAGGGAACAAATGTAGCTGAAATGTCTGCATTAATATGAAGAAATTGAATGGAAATAAGAATTATGACCTCCGATGTTCCTCATGTTCAGCAAGACTTGGCAAAAGTGTTGTTTCATGCTGTTTCTGTCTATCCAGTGTATGCCAGCACAGTACAAAACAACACTGGACTCCAATGACTTGATCCTACAGGTTTGTGATGAGGTCGAGAAAATGTTGACAGAATTTAAATATTGGGTTGAAGATTTGCTCGAGCCTGAAAAGTAGTTTTAAAAGAAACAGCTTGAAAGGATAAATTAATATTGCTAACATATTTTAGTATGAATTAGCCTGTTGATGCCATTCCTGGTTTGAATTGGCATCTTGATAACAAATTAGTATGTTGGTAACATGAACTGGCATGTTGCTAGCATGATGCTAGTAGGAATTAGAGTGTTTTCATAAATTGACATGCTGCCAGGCTGTTTACAGCACAAATTAGCACATGGCTAGCATGTTTAAACAATTAGCATAATGTTAACAAGAATGACCAAGTTTCTAGCATTTTCTAGTAGAAACTAAAATGTTCCTGGCATGAATTAACATGTAGCTAACATATTTACTGTTTTGCTGGCATGTTGTTGCAATTAATTAACATGTTGCTAGCATGTTTCTGTTGAGAATTAGCATGAAGAAACAAGTTATCATGATTTAACAAGTTGCTAGCATGTTTCTAAAACAACATACATATTTTTTTGCATGAACTAGCACCTTAGCTTCGGGTTTCTAGCATAAAATACTATGCTGCCAGTATTAATTAACTTATCATGAATTAACATGATGCTAGCATGTTTCAATTCTGAATTAGTATGAAGGAATAAATTATGATTTACCAAGTTGCTAGCATGTTTCTAAAACAAATGAACATATTGTTTGCATGAATTGGCATGTAAGCTGCATGTTTTGATAAACTGACATGCTGCCAGGCTGTTTACAGCACAAATTAGCACATGGCTAGCATGATTAAACAATTAGCATAATTTTAACAAGAATGACCAAGTTTGTAGCATTTTCTAGTAGAAACTAACATATTCCAGGCATGAATTAACACCTAGCTAACATGTTTACCATTTTGCTGGCATTATCATTAATTAACAAGTTGCTACCATGTTTCTATTAAGAATTAGCATGAAGAAGCAAGTTATCATGATTTATCAGGTTGCTGGCATGTTTCTAAAACAAAATACATATTGTTTGCATGAATTAGCATGTTAGCTGCATGTTTCCAGCATAAAATACTATGCTGTCAGCATTAATTAACCTATCACGAGTTAGCATGATGCTAGCATGTTTCATTTCTGAATTAGCATAAATAGATTATGATTTAACAAGTTGCTAGCATGTTCATAAAACTAATTAACATATTGTTTGCATAAATTAGCACATTAGCTGCATGTTTCTAACACGAATTAATATGCTGTCAGCACAAATTAGCTTGTTGTTATCACAAATGAACATGCCGCTTGCATGTTCCCATTCTGAATTAGCATAATTTTTTTGCACGAATTAGCAAGTCATCATGATTTACCACGTTGCTAGCATGTTTCTAAAACAAATGAACATATTGTTTGCATGAATTAGCATGTAAGCTGCATGTTTTGATAACCTGACATGCTGCCAGGCTGTTTACAGTACAAATTAGCACATGGCTAGCATGATTAAACAATTAGCATAATTTTAACAAGAATTACCAAGTTTCTAGCATTTTCTAGTAGAGACTAACATGTTCCAGGCATGAAATAACACCTAGCTAACATGTTTACCATTTTGCTGGCATGTTGTTATCACAAATGAACATGCCGCTAGCATGTTTCTATTCTGAATTAGCATACATTTTTTGCACGAATTAGCAAGTCATCATGATTTACCAACTTGCTAGCATGTTTCTAAAACAAATGAACATATTGTTTCCATGAATTAGCATGCTAGCTGCATGTTTCCAACATACTGTGCTGTCAGCATGAATTAGCTTGTTGTTATCTCGAATTAACATGTTACAAGCGAGTTTTTATTGTAAATTAGCACAAGGAATTGTTAACATGAATTAGCAATTTATCATGATTTGTCAAGTTACTAGCATGTTTCTGAAACATTAACATATTGCTTGCATGAATTAGCACGTTAGCTGCATGCTTCTAACATGAATTACTATGCTGTCAGCATGAATTAGCTTGTTATCTCAAATTAACATGTTGTTAGCATGTTTCTATTGTGAATTAGCATGAAGAATTGCTAGCACGAATTAACGGATGAAAGCAAGTTATCAAGTTATCATGATTTACCAAGTTGCTAGCATGTTTATGAAACAAATGAACATATTGAAAGCATGAAGTAGCATTAGCTTCATGTTTCTAACATGAATTACTATAGTGTCAGCATGAATTAGCGCATTGTTAACATGTTGCTAGCATGTTTCTATAGTAAATTAGAATAAAGACTTGCTAACATGAATTAGCACGTTATCATCATTACTAAGTTGCTATCATGTTTCTAAAGCAAATTAACATATTGTTAGCGTGGATTAGCCCACTGTTAACAGATTAGCATCATGTATCTAACAAAGTACTATGGTGTCAGCCTGAATTAACATGTTGCTAGCATGTTTCTATTGTGAATTAGCACGAAGAATTGTTAACATGAATTAGCAATTTATCATGATTACCAAGTTGCTCTCATGTTTCGAAAACAAATTAACATATTGTTAGCATGGATTAGCTTAATGTTAACACACTAGCTTCATGAGTCTAACTTGAATTACTATGCTGTCAGCACAAATTAGCTTGTTGTCATTACAAATTAACATGTTGCTATTATGCTTCTATTGTTTATTAGCATTAGAAATGTTAGCGTGAATAAGCAAGTTATCATGACTTAAATTGCTCGAACAAATTAGCACATTATTAGCATGAATTAGCACACTGTTAACCTATTGCATGCTTCTAACATGAATTACTATGTTGTCAGCATGAACTAGCATGTTGTTATAGCAAATAAACATGTGGCTAGCACGTTTCTAGCACAAATGAACAAGCTGCTAACACGTTTGTAGTATGAAATAATAAGAAAATGACTATTTTGACTATTCAAGTGTTCAGCTGGTCTTTGTGCAGGTACTGCAGTGTTTACTAGCGAACCAGAGCATCTCATTGGGAAGTGAACAGCGAGAGTATCAATGGCTGAATTCTCCACTCTTCTGACCGCGAATCTTCATGGATCATTTGATCAGCACTGGGTAATTGGCTCTATCCTTCATGCTCTCTGAATTTACCTTTCAGCTCAAGGCAATCTTTAATAGTCCAAAAAGGCCAAGAGGAACTCAGCAAGATGTCGAAGGCGATTACTGTAATAAAGGTCACTCTTTTTGTTTAGGATTTGTACGTTTATATCTTCAATCGCAACAAGTAACACAACAGAGAAAGAAAGTTTTCATCTTTTGGGTCTTATTAACACTATGGCTATTCAACAAAAACCATACATTTTGATTAGACTAAATAATAAATTCACCATCTTATTGGTTCCTAGTCAGTCTAAGATGATGAAGAGGCACTCAAAGTTATTTTCAGACACTTACCAGGTCAGTTTTGGTCAGTTCTTGAAACTCGGAGGCGTAATATGAAGGTGATTTGCCGAAGCTGTTGCTCTCACTGGGAGGTTTGTTTGGCTGGGCATGCTGGCGGTAAGTGGCACTTTTAGGAGTCCAGCAAAAAAGGTTGATGGATTCGCGAACACAGCGTTCAATGTCGATCTCTGAATGCAAAACAACAACAAAAGAGAGAAAAGTCACTCTATGAAATGAAGTCTGAAAAGTTTATCCAAGTGTGCATTCATTTGAAAACTGGTAGTCACATTACAGTTACATCACAGAAGTGCTTTAGATTATCAAAACAACTACTGATATATTTATCTACTAATGAGAGCTGTGATGGTCAATTAATGTAAATAGAAATTCAGACTCTTTAACTATTTTTAATACCAACCTACTGTCGTTTTCTGCAAATAAGTGGTCTAAAGGATGATATTCAAAGTAGCATTACTGAAAACACATACACTAAAAAATTAATTTAAAAAAATTGGCAATACTTTAGTTTAAGAAACAATTCTCTCTCAATATTGACTACTGGAATAAGTATGATTTTATTCTACATCCTACCCAATACCTAAATCCTACTATTACTAATTATTAATAAGCTGCTTATTATTAGTTTATTGAGCTAATAGTATTAGTTATTAGTAGGCCCACATGGAATCTGCGCCCGCAGAATTCTGCAGATTTTCCGCAGAATTCCGCAGATTTTCGCAGATTTTTAGCCCATCATTAATTCTGTTTATTTACTTGAGTAAATGTGTGTAAATCTGAATTTATTCAGTTTTTAAATTACACATATTTCACATATTAAGGTTTTAGTTATATGAGTCCCAAAATAATTCCGCAGAAATCCGCAGATTTTTACCAAAATTCTCAGCAGAAATTGCAAAAAACATCCACAGATTCTGTCTGGCCCTAGTTATTAGTGCTAACTGTAGAACAAAATAAAGTGTGACCAAAATATCTTGCTGTCTTACATTTTTTAGTTCAATCAAATGACCATTTCTAGTCATCTCAACCTAAATCTAAAAACTAAAAATATTAAGTTAAAGACCCTGTAAAATAAAAATTAATAAGTATGATGTTAGTATAAGTGTTAATCTTAAGAATATCTATAAGTTAGTGTGCTCCAAAACAGTGAAAAAATTAGCATTACGAAGATATAAACATCCAAAAGATTGCAGTTTTTCACTGTGTTTTTTAAATCTTCTGACCAATCAAATGTTCTCTAGTATTTGACATGTCCTGCCCCCTTTCAATATACTTTCGTTATATGGGCTTGAACTCAAACACACTCACTGGCAGAGTGAAATAAATGCTATTGGCTGTTCTTTGGGGGAGGAGCTACTCTTTGTCCCGCCCCGTCTTCATGTTTCAGTTCAAATTACATCACACATTGAACAAAAATACACATTTTAAAACAATTCACCAGACCTTTAAACTTTGTATATCTTTAAAAAAAATGTTGATTAACTTATTAAATTAAGTTAAAGCAACATAAAAAGGAACATAAAAATGTTTTACATTTTACGATGTTAACGCTAAATCCATAATTTGTCTCTTTATTGATGTTCAGAGCTGCCTAGTGCTATATATACACCAGGGCCGGATTAACCAATGGGCATTATGGGCACAGGCCCAGGGGCTCGTGCGCACTTGGGGCCCCTGCGAGGGGGGTAAAATGCTGATTTTAGAGTGACTATTTAGGTGAAGAGCAAATAGCGCACCTCGTTGGAATAAACTAGATGA
The DNA here is from genome assembly GCA_903798195.1 of Danio kyathit. Taxonomy (NCBI): domain Eukaryota; kingdom Metazoa; phylum Chordata; class Actinopteri; order Cypriniformes; family Danionidae; genus Danio; species Danio kyathit. The sequence continues at coordinate 61,932,928 of LR812519.1, read as the reverse complement.
GTGAGTCACGCATATCACCGTTTGATTGACAGAGACAACACAAGTAATGAGCGCAACAGGTACCAGCGTCAGTGGCGCAGCTCATAAAGCGCATGGCAACATGTTCGACCATGAACCCGGTTCGAATCCAGCGCCCGATGAACACGTTCTTCTTTTTTATCCCCCACTACATATCAGATTTTGCCTACTCTTCATCACGAGGAAGACAAGTAGGAATTATTAATAAGTGTGTGTATTATGGAGGACTCAGATTCATAGAACTGGATTGGAGAGGTGTTATATCCAAATCATATGCATTATAAGTTTGTAGAAGTTACACATTAAAAATACCATTGAATATAAATTTTTAGTATTGCTTTATTGAACTTGAACAAGTATATTAAAATCCATTAATTTTCACTAGTTGTAATAGTATTTTTTTTTGTTCAAAGTGTGCTTTAAATGCTTTAAAAATAAGTTAAATCTTTGTAGACTAGAAATATGTACTGTATATCATTTATTAAAAAATGCGGACAATACATTATAGATTCATTTTATTTTAAAAAAATATTATATTAATCTTATTTTTTAATTCAACTATAGGGGTGCGGCCAGATAGGGGGCCTACAAGACATTGTGCCCAGGGGCCTCTGAATTCTTAATCCGGGCCTGATATACACTGTCAAAAATATCTGTTGACAGTTTCCATATTTGTTGTTTTCTGTTTATTTACTGTTGTGAGTTGCATTATGGGATGTTGATCTCTGCTCTGTTGACTTTTGATGTTGAAAATTCAACTCTACTGGTTACAAAGTGACTTTTGTTGACATTTTAGTAGTTAGAAATAATATAATGTACATAAAAAATAATAAATAGAGAAATAAGTCTGTAATATACAACACCAACCCACATAATATATCAACAATATATTGTGGTCCCCGCCTTAATTTGAAAGTTTAATGTCAGTGCAGCCCGCGAGTTTGATATGTATGGAATTTTACAGTGTTGTGTGCGGAGCGGAACGAACCAACCAATCACGGTGGGATATATGGCTCTCGGGGGCAGGACATCGGCTGGGTTTGACGCAGGCAGAAAAACATTTGTGAAAGTTACAGCAGCGTTGCCATCAAGTGCCTGCTGGCTGCCTCGTTTCTATTGGGCACATGCAGACATTCGTCCGAGCATGCTTCATTCACAACACTTCAAAACAAGTTTTTAAAGTTGCTGCCCAGCGGGACATTATAAATATATAAATGTCTATAAATCAGTGCTTAATTTGAGCCGGATCTTGCTCGGAGAAATGTCAGATATTCGTGTTTTGCTTTCCGGTATTTATTTTAATTGATTCGGCATTAACTTGTGCGTGGTGAATACCTGCACGTGTGTGTGTGTGTGTGTGAGAGAGAGAGTGTGTGCATGCGAAGGTTGCATGGACTGTGTGTTCGCGCACGCATGACGGTTGTCACCACGTGCAAGTTCCAAATATTTTCAGCCAATCGTCTTTCTTATTTTTACAATCACTCTCATTGGTTGGTGGTTATTGTTTCGCACGCAGTGAGCAGTGAAAATAAACAATTGCATAGTGGCCTACCTAAATGATATCTGTATTTTTAAAATTGCTATCAAGCTTATTTTCATTACTTTAAAACCACGAGTAAATCTGATAATGAGCCTGATCAAACTACATCTCAAAAAGCTGGAACTGTGTCCCTGCATCAGGATAGCGGAGACAGAAGCAAAGCGAGTCAAGTCAGCTACAGATCATGACAGAAGAGCTACTGTGGGCTCTTCTTGAGGATTAGACAGAGTGAGTCATTTCATTACTATTTTTCGCTTGGAAGTGAACTAAAATGGCACTTAGAGAGTTAATATGAGGTCTCTCTCTCTCTCTCTCTGACAAATAAAATCAAAGTGATGTGTACACGACGGGATAAAAGAAAAGGAAGGAACTCAGTGCCACCTAATGTGGTTATCTGCAGTCACATTATAGGCACGGACCAATTATAGGGTCACACCGTAATTTGTGGGTCATTTGCATCCCGCTACTTGCATTGTATTTGCATTGCCTCACACAATGAACATTACATATGTTTCTATATGATGTAAAAGTAGTCAAAACAAATGACAACAACAGTGTGTTGCTTCTTTTTCTGTAACAACAGCACAGCGGATAACAGTAAATCTAATCATTCTTATTATTATCACTATAATTGTTATTATTATTATTATTATTATTTATTACTGATTGATTTACTTTCTTATAAATTTTTAATTAGTTTGTTTTTTAATTTTAATTTGTTTTTAAAAAATCCAATCTTCTCAAATCTCTTTATTTTTATTTTTTAAACACAAAATAAGATGAAAAAGTAAGCACATTAGAAATTAATAATTAATAATATAATTAATTTCTTGTGGAAAACCTTAAAAAAGGTTAAAAGTTGTTGGAAGAAAGACCAAAGGGAACAGGGAAAAATAAAAACATGAATCACAAAATACAGAAAACTGCTAATTTACAGATATTTTTACAGTGTGTATATACAGTGTGCTGCTGACTCTTTTTCAGAGCTATTTAAATATCTCAAGAGCACTAAAAACAACGTCATGCTCGTTCGGCAAAAACCACAGGAGAATCACAGACTGCCTAACTTCCTCCTAATTAACCTTGGACGACATTAGAAAGCGTCTCCAGAGAGCCTTCGCTTCAACTGATCCACTGACTCTCTGCCAAAGCCTCCGTCAGACCCAAACAAAATTTAGTGAAGACATCAACACTTGATTCACACTCTCACAAGTAGCAGAAAAAGACATTAGAAAAAGAAAAGAGGAGATTCTGCAGCTTCCTTCAAAGGCAAAGCCAACTCTCTTGAGCCGCGAGCCTTAAACCAGAGATTAAAGTAACACGGATACAAACAAATCAGGAATCCTCTCCTCGCAATCTCGCCCGCTTCCAATCCTGTTAGTGACAAAAAAAAAAAGTATCCATAATGAAGTGCTTTAGCATGCTTGGCCTACTATTCAAATCAAGCCGAGTGTGACAGCTGCATTTTATTTAAGAGGATGTGATCTGAATCCTGGATTAGAAGCGCTGGACTTGCACTGAGGGATTGTGATTACTGTTCTCTATAGCTGGAAAAAGCAGAGAAAGAGTGTGAGATACAGCATAGAAAAAGAGAAGCTGTAACTACTTATGCTGTGTTCACACTAGACGTGGAACACGTGAATAAATGGTGCTATTCGCGTGTAAATAAAAGAGCGAACATTTTGAGTTCACTCGCTTCATTTGCACGACAAATTCACTTCACAATAAATCTGTGTCATGGGCAGGGCTTCTGTCTGCTTGGTGACTCTAAATGGCTAACATGGATTTTATTGAGAGAACAGCTGTGTTTATGTGCTTTAGGAAGGTTGAAAAACAGCGTATATTCGATTGGCGCCATGTCTGAGTCCACTAGATCCATTCAGAGGTGCACCCAGCTCCAGAAACTATACCTGGATGACGGAGGCTTTCAGCGGTGCTTTCGACTGAGCCCAGCCCAGTTTGATGAACTGTTGTCCGTTGTTGGCAAGAGGATTTCCCCTCAGGACACTAACAACAGGTGTTACGTCATAATCACACCCCTAAAAGAGAAAGCTCCTGACTGGTTAACGCAGCACGAATGTCTGCTGAAGTTCAGATTTTCCAACTCGAGCGATTCAAGCGTGCAAAACCCTCAACTCGCACACAACATTCATGTTGCCTCATTTGCCCCAACCACGCCGCATTATGTCTATTTGCGTCTTTGCGTTGATTTAACATGTAAATCACTTGCGCTTGACGCTTCATCCGCGTCTGGTGTGAACGCAACATTAGACCAAACCAGGCTCATTGCGGATATACACCTAGGTCTACATTTCTGGAGACAGCGAAATACGTAATATGAGGTATGTCTGCTCAGTTTTTGTTTTTGCAATTCCACCCCAGGCTGCAATGTATGCTTTTTCATTCATTCATTCATTTTCTTGTCGGCTTTGTCCCTTGCGGGGTCGCCACAGCGGAATGAACCGCCAACTTATCCAGCACGATTTTACGCAGCGGATGCCCTTCCAGCCGCAACCCATCTCTGGGAACTTCCACACACACATTCACACTCATACACTACGGACAATTTAGCTTACCCAATTCACCTGTACTGCATGTCTTTGGACTGTGGGGGAAACCGGAGCACCCGGAGGAAACCCACGCGAACCCAGGGAGAACATGCAAACTCCACACAGAAACGCCAACTGACTGTATGCTTTTTGATTATCTCAAATTTCCTTCACGCGTCTTCTTCTCGCGTAAATCCACCAGAGGGCGCAATATACACTTCAGCCGACCAGACCAGCTTGCTGTCGACTGACTGACTGACCCACCACCTTCCCTAAACCCAACCGATAAAGCAGTGTTTTCAAAAGCAATCTAGGAATAAAAGCAGCTAATTTTCAGCCTGTTATTATTTATTTTTATTTATTTATTGCTTTTGTTTTATGTGGTTTCTGGAACCGTTTTTTGCTAGACTCGAAGCTTGTCATCACTCAACTCAGCTCCGTGTCCCAGGTCCATCTATCTATGTGGCGAGCCACTGGGAAAACTGATAACACCGGAAAAGTCGTCCATATGGGGGGTAGGTGGTCAGCCAACTTATCCAGCATATGTTTTTATGCAGCAGATGCCCTTCCAGCCGCAACCCATCTCTGGGAAACACCCATACACACTCATTTACACATACACTACGGACAATTTAGCTTACCCAATTCACCTGTACCGTATGTCTTTGAACTGTGGGGGAAACCGGAGCACCCGGATGAAACCCACGCAAACGCGGGGAGAACTTGCAAACTCCACACAGAAACGCCAACTGACCCAGCCGAGGCTCGAACCAGCGACCTTCTTGCTGTGAGGCGACAGCACTACCTACTGCGCCACTGCATCGTCAAAACTGCTTTTATTCTAGCCAAAATGAAAACAAATAATGCCCCGTTTTCACTGAGTGGTACGGTTCAGTTCGATATGCTTTATGGCCGTTTCCACTGTCAAAAGGTACCTAAAGGCGAACCGTACTGTACCACTTTTTGGGTACCCTTTGCAAAGGGAACCTAGCACAACAAAAGTGTACCAAAAGGTGGAGCAAGACGCGCAACTGAAATAATTACCGTAATAATATATACATATAATAACGAGCCATGGTCGACCTGAGCTCAAACAAACCTTGTCATGGTCTTGATGAACAGCCACAAAGCCAAGAAGAAGAGCAGAATCTACTATGTGCTGCAAGCGGTTTAGATTTGATTATTGAAGTGATTCTGACATCCGATCCTTTCAGAAACATACAAGCGCGAGTGTAATGATAGATCTGACAAGGAGGGATCCATATGCAGTACGTTTATTAAACATCTGAAAAACAGCAGATAAATAGCAAAGTTCCTTATACTCAAGTGCACAGGCAGAGCAAAAGTGGTCAGAGGCTGGCAGAAGACGTTCAGCATCGAAGTACAGACAGATGTCGGGGCTGGCAGCAAAGGATCAAATAACGAAGGGCAGGCTACGGTCTGGGCAGGCGGCGAGATGAAACAAGGTCGAGGAACAGTCCGGGTTGGCAACGAGAAGACAGTCAGAATGCAGGGTAAATGCTCAGAAATGTATGCAGGGCAAAACAAGACTTCGCACTGAGAGGTGAGTGAGAGCTGCTTAAATGAGTGTGTGTGTATTGCGATCAGGTGCAAGGTAATCAGCGCCAGATACGGGGAATTCTGGGTGATGGAGTTCTAGAAAGCCGGTGATAGTGACCTCTGCTGGTCAGCGAGGGGAATGGCTGGGACCGAGCAGGTGACAGCAAGAGTGACGTGCAAAAAAACAAAGAAGAAGCCGGAAAAAACAAAGGAGCAAACGATTCTTTCAGCAACCTAAAACATGAACAAACTGCCATGTTTAACTATTATCATCGCCTTTTGGACTATTATGAACTTGGAATGACGGAATTATTTTCTAACAGAGGTTACATGTGCTGGTGAAGATTAAAGATACAGATGAGAGGTTTGCACTGACTGTGGGCTCTATGTTGAGTGTTGTTCTTTAACTCAAATAAGGACTAAATGTATGCTGTGTGTAGTTTTTCTGTAATTGGTAAGGGTCTGTATGTGCTCATATATGTTGCATTTATTTATTTATTTTATACAATTGCAGACGTTACAGTAGGCTATTTCGCACAGGTCGTTGATCTGCAGTTATAATCAAATCATGTTCATAGAAAGGTTAGTAATGAACATTTATACACAAGGATTTATTTATTTATGTCGTACACCACGCCCACCAGAAGAGTACCATTGGTACCCTTTTAGCAGTGAAACTGCAAGCCTGATAAAGGTGACCCATACCGACCCGTAATGTACCGTACTGTACCACTCAGCGGAAACAGGCCATAAGACTTTCTCCAGAAGAAAAAATATTATAGGAAATACTGTGAAAGATCCCTTGCTCTGTCAAACATGATTTAGGAAATATTTGAAAAATAAAAATTAGCAGGAGAGCTAATAATTTTGACTTCATATATTGACTTGTATATCTGTCGTCTTTATGCAGAATGTTATGCATTTCGCAGTAAATTTAAAAGCAATTGTGCATTTTGCCAAAAAGGTGACAATCTTGCCTCCCTGGAACTGGTATTTGTATGGCACACAGAGCTTCTGTCTAGGTGATGTGTTTCAAATCTATCTCCTACGAGGCTTCATTCCAGTTTAGATGGCAAGCAAGGCTCTGGAACTGAGACAGGAGGAGGAGGAGGATGAATGCAAACTGCATGAGAGATGAGTCTCCAATCAGTCCGTGCATTAGAGACTGAGACAGATGATCCGCCTCTCCTCCAAAAAAAATCACCTCCCCGTCCCTCCTTCAACTGACCCAAATCTACAGGCAGAAATGAGCAACGACAGTCGGGGTCGGGAGGTTCCAGACACTCGCAGATCATAATTACGGTGCTTCGTCACCTCTGCCATAACTACAACGCTGTCCCAATCACAAAGATCCAGGGCTGCTTCACAGTGGACATTATGTGTAGGACGGTTCACAAATTGTCAGTTCTGTCATCACGTTTTTTTTGGTTTGATTTGGTTTACACATTGTAAAATAACAAACATTTAAATACCATTTAGAAATACCTTACAAAATCTGGCAAAATTAATTTCCTCAATTATTTCAAAACCAATTCCAGTTACCCCTGAAATATGCGCTGTCATCAATATGCGTTGAGTTTATTTCCTGTAAGTTTGTCATTACCAGGTTATCAAACTAAAATGATTGACATTGTCTTGTTATCGCAAGACGTTTGATAGCACTCTGTTGGAAGAATCCACCCATTGACTGCTGGTTGAAAGATTCGTCACATTACATTGCACTGGAAAGAATTACCTACAGTATAATGCCTCATTCACACTAGCAGCGGCTCTGGGTGGCGACTTGCTGAAAACGCAGGTCTGTGTAGGTACATACAGCACGAATACAACCGGCCTCTGAGCGAGCTGAGGATCACGTGAGCTCTGCTGGTGCTCCTATTTGCTGTCGCTCAAGAAAGTCACACTTCATTTGCATAAAGTTGAAGGATTCTCGACTTTGTCGCGTCGCTCGACACGCCTACCTGATTGCCAATGGTTGCTGTCGCTCGCGTAGATGGAGGTCGCCGGAAGTCACTCACTCTCCATTGAAATGAACGTTCTCTTGTCGATTTGTCGCTGTGAGTCGCTCGGAGTGTGAATGAGGCTTAAGGGACAAACTAAAGGACTACCATACAAATTGGGATCTGCTCATCTTCTCATTTATGGCTGGAATAGCCTTCCTGATAATGTCCGAGGCTCAGACACACTTTCTCAGTTCAAAACTAGATCTAAGACCTATCTTTTTAGTAAAGCATACACACACAATGCATCACATAATGGTATGATGCATGAGTGTGCACCATGCAGGTGAGCGGGCTTGACAGCCACCTGCAGGACACACTCCTCCTGTCTTAATGCACCAGATATTTTGTTTAAACACTCATATGCTTTACATGTTTGTTAATGAAATTTTCATTTCCATTTTCATTTATAGCACTTCATTTTTACATTTATATATTTTTTTCTCTGTAAAACTTTAGTTTGGGTCACAATTCACGGTATTAACAAACCATTAACTGACACTACTAGCTTAATAAACTACTAATTAGCTGCTTATTAATAGTTAATAAGTTAGAAGTTGGGTTAAGGCAGGGGTGCCCAAACTCGGTCCTGGAGGGCCGGTGTCCTGAAGATTTAAGCTCCAACTTGCCTCAACAAATCTGCACGGATGTTTCTAGAAAGCCTAGTAAGAGCTTGATTAGCTAGCACAGGTGTGTCTGATTGGGGTTGGAACTAAACTTTGCAGGACACCCGCCCTCCAGGAACGAGTTTAGGAATCCCTGGGTTAAGGGATTAGGGACGCAGAATAAGATCATACTTTATAACTACTTATGAACAGTTAATAACTTAGTAATAGCAGGTAATAAGCCAGTAGCTAATAGCATGAATTGTGACCTAAATGAAAGTATTACCAATATCTCTTGTTTAAATACACTATGAACAGCAGCTACGCTAATTATTTTCTTAGTTCTTTATTTCCACCTGCTGATACTCATCCTGAGGCCTCTGGAGATTGTGCAGCGCCATTGATGTGATTCAAAACCTTTTGAAGAGATGATGTCAACCATAGAGGACTTTTAGAGATCTTCATAATCTTGGACCAGGCCGTATCCTGAGCAGATGCTGTGGCGGTCAGGAAGGAGTGGAGAGTGTGAGACTGATTCCTGAAAGACATCAATGACAGACGAGTCTCCGCATTGATCCCGTGGGCCAGCTTGAACACCCGCCCGTGACCTACTCACACCTGCAACTTCTTTACGATGGACGTCCAGCCTCCAGCGCACAAGAAGCATGGCCAGAGGAGAAATGGTCGTGCCCAACTGAGCCTGGTTTCTCTCAAGGTTTTTCCCCTTCACTTTCCTCAATTGGTGAAGTTTGTTCCGTGCCACTGTCGCCACTAGCTTGCTTAGTTTAAAGAGCAAGCTAGCAAGAACATTCATTCATTTTCCTTTGACTTAGTCCCTTTATTTATCAGGGGTCGCCACAGCAGAATGAACCGCCAACTTATCCAGCATATGTTTTACGCAGCGGATGCCCTTCCAGCCACATTGGCATTCACACACATACACTAGGGCCAATTTAGCTTACTCAATTCACCTGTACCGCATGTCTTTGGACTGTGGGGGACACCGGAGCACCCAGAGGAAACCCACACAAACATGGGGAGAACATACAAACTCTACACAAAAACACCAACTGGCCCAGCTGGGGCTCAAACCAGCCACCTTCTTGCAGAGCAAGAACATGTTGAATAAAAAAAAAGTATTGAGTTTCTACCTGGAACCGTCCCATCCCTAGTGTGCATGTGTGCAGGCCCGTGCAGAGGCGTTCCAAAGGGCATGTTCCAGTTTTCACGAAATGTGCGTGTGTGTGGGGGGGCACTTACTTTCATTTTGGAAGGGCACTTTATATCCCAGACTCAAAAGGGCATGTACACTGCACAGGTTGAGCCCTATGTGTGCACGTGCCTGCATGTGTGTGCCATTTATACAATCCACAACATTCTCCAATCCTAAACCCAACAGACTGGCATGGAAGAAACGAGTAAAGATATTCAGTCACAGTGCATGAATGTTGCATGACAGACCGGCATCTTCCAGTATAGTTTTCCCAGTGAAGCCTAGACAAATATCAAGCGATCGAGCGACAGATCAGGCTGTGCATTCCACATTTCATCCTCATAAACAGAGCTTTCGTCACAGTGTTCTTTAATACTTTTCACACGGCATTAAGCAGACAGGCATGAAGGAGCAGTAAAACGGGATAAAAACTAAAAGCCAGACTACAAAATACTACTGACGTCATACGTAACATAAATCAGACATCTGCAGGATGTGAAACAGACATTATCACTGTAATGGCAATACCTCTTACACCTGTATTTTAGTGTAAACAGTGGTTATTATCATGGGAAATCATTGAAGGGGGAAATAACTGTGGTTAAGATGCTTTTCCAACTTAACATGGTCCCAGTGTGCTACAAAACAAATGCTAACAGAGTGCTAAATCAAACTACAGTTATACTAGGATTGTACTAAAACAAACTAGCAACATCTTTAAACAAACTCCCAAAGTTAACTCATGCTAGCCCTGTGCTATACCATAGTAGAAACAGGCCAGAAATGTGAAAAAACATGCTAACATTGTGTTACAAGCCTGATCAACATGTTAGCTGTGCAATAGTTGAAGCTAGAAATGTTTTAAACAATGCTAAAAACATGTAAACAATGTTAAAATGTGTTAGCAGTGTGTTTAGCCATGATGACTTGCTAGTAAAGTTTTAAACATGTCAGCGGTGGGGTAAACCATGCTAGCAATGTGCTAAATCATGTTAGAAATGTGTGCATTGTTTACTATTATAATCCGAGGGCTAAAAATAAGCTCTAGATGTAAAATAGGTTAGCTTTAAAAACAAGCCTTGTTAGAAACATGCTAGTAATGTTTAAAACACGCAAGCAGTGTGTTTAATCATCTTAGAAACATGTTAGGAACCTGCTAAAATGTGTTAGCAGTGTGTTTAGCTATGATGACTTGCTAGTAAAGTTTTAAAACATGTCAGCGGTGGGGTAAATCATGCTAGCAATGTGCTAAATCATGCTAGAAACGTGTGCAAACATACTCACAGGGCTACAAATATAGGAGTGGTGTAAAATAGCTTAGCTTTTATAACAAGCCTTGTTAGAAACATGCTAGTAATGTTTAAAACGCTTTCGTAGTCTGCTAAAACACTTAAGCAGTGTATTGAATCATCTTGGTAACATGTTAGCAACCTGCTAAAACATACTAACATCGTGTTAAAGTGTTAATACTGGTTATTGGAAGGGTACCAGGTAAATAACTGTGGTTAAAATAATTTTCCCACATAACAGGATACCAGTGTGCTACAAAAAAATGCTAACAGTATGCCAAACATCAAACTACAGTTCTTCTAGCATTGTGCTAAAACAAACTACCTGAAGTATGTCTTTACATTTACTAGCAGTGTTAACTCATGCAAGCAGTGTGTTAATCTTGCTAGAAGCCTTATAAAGCATGCTAGCTGTGTAATAAATATGTAAAACAATAAATGTGTTAAACAATGCTACAAACATGTAAACAATGTTAAAATGTGTTAGCAGTGCGTTTAGCCATGTTAACCTGCTAGCAAAGTTTTAAAATATGTCAGTGGTAGGTAGGGTTACCACTTTTAATACAAAAAAAATAAGGGACGCATACTGCAGGGGGGCCACATCCCCAATCACAGGCCCAATAGCATGCCAGTTGTGGTAAATCGCAAGTTAAAATATGTTTTCAGAAACGTACAAACACTTGGACATTAAAATAAACTGTCTTTTATTGAAACCTGTGTCAACAGATCAGATGCAGTCTGTCTTTCTCTTTTACAACTCTGCACCGCTGTTATAGCTGATGATATGTTTAATAGTGTGGTACACCTGTGTTAACTTAGCTGCTGTAACCTAGAGGACAGGAGAAAATACTAATGAACCTAATTTTAAAGGGTGGTATTGATAACAGATTTGGCTAAAATATTTATCATTATTTGCAGTAACACCAATCCAAACATGGAAACAGCACATACATTAACTAGCTACAAACATTAGCTAGTAAAGTTTTCAAATAGCCTATTTCTAATTAAAAATATGGAAAGTTGCAATTTACTAGTTTATTTTCTTTACATGGGCATTATGTTGTTTATTAATGTAATAAATGTAATGTTTCATGTAATAAATTAATGCTTATGTGCCTGACTTAATGTTAACACGCAAAGTATTCACCTTATTCTCCGCGTACGAGCCATTTGAATCATTTTGGCTCGAGACATCCGGTCTCATTCACTTCCATTCATTTTTAGACGTTAAAAACAGCTCGTTTTGCTGCTTGATGTTGCAAACTGAGGTTTTCTTATTATATTATTCTATTTTGTCTGTATAATCATGCAAACACTTGTTTGTAGAACGACTAGTTTGACCGTTTTCAGCCGTTTATTATTCCTAGTCATTTCTCCCATAGACAACTGAATCGGAAGCTCTAAAACAATCGCAAAAACACTTCCGCATTGAAGAATAAGGTCAATAATATTACATTGGAATGTGACCCACTTACATTGTATTTACAGAATTTTTACAAATTACACTTTGTGACCCAGTCTGTGAAAACCAGGCCAAATCTAATTCTGAGAGAAAGATTGATTTTAGCCATTCATTTCACTGTGATTTCAGTTGTTGATATGGTTTTACTCAGTTAATATTAAATACATATATTTTTATTATTTTCACATACTGTTCTTTATTTCATGTAGAAAACAGTAAATTACAAAAAATAAAAGATTCCAGCTAGATTTTCACAGACTGAGTCACTGTCATTACCATGTCTGCTTCAAGAGAGACTTGGGGTATGAAGAACTGTCTGACTGTGCATTAATTTTTGTGAGCTCTGTCATTGCGGGAATGCTGCTCTCCGGAGGTATGTTGTTGTCGCACGTCCCGCATGAGCCACAGAGAACGCTCTCCGACAAATCGTGCAGTTGGCTTGATAACAATTTCTACCACTCTGGAGCCAGGTATTTGTTTACTCCCACCAGTCCCGTATTGATTCAAAACGGGACGCGCAATTTCATTCTCAAATACGGGACGATTCCGTATTTTAAAGGTCGGGTGGCAACCCTAGCGGTAGGGTAAACCATGCTAGCAATGTGCTAAATCATGCTAGAAACGTATGCACTGTTTGCAAACATACTCAGAGGGCTACAAATATGGGAGTGATGTAAAATAGGTTAGCTTTTATAACAAGCCTTGTTAGAAACATGCTAGTAATGTTTAAAACACTTTTGTAGTCTGCTGAAACATGTATGCAGTGTGTTTAATCATCTTAGAAACATGTTAGCAACCTGCTAAAACATAATAACATTGTGTTTAAGTGTTAATAGTGATCATTAAGGTAGTAAATTATTGGAACAGGAAGAACAGGAAACTGAGGCTACAATTCGCACAGGCTCACCAAAATTTTACAATAGAAGATTGGAAAAATGTTGCCTGGTCTGATGAGTCTCGATTTCTGCTGCGACATTCAGATGGTAGGGTCAGAATTTGCTGTCAACAACATGAAAGCATGGATCCATCCTGCCTTGTATCAACGGTTTAGGCTAGTGGTGGTGTATTTGGTGTGGGGGATATTTTCTTGGCCCATTAGTACCAATTGAGCATCATGTCAACACCACAGCCTACCTGAGCATTGTTGCTGACCATGTCCATCCCTTCATGACCACAATGTACCCATCTTCTGATGGCTACTTCCAGCAGGATAACGCGCCATGTCATAAAGGGCGAATCATCTCAGACTGGTTTCTTGAACATGACAATGAGTTCACTGTACTCATATAGTCTCCAGTCACCAGATCTCAATCCAATAGAGCACCGTTGGGATGTGGTGGAACGGGAGATTCACATCAGGAATGTGCAGCCGACAAATCTGCAGCAACTGTGATGCTATCATGTCAATATGGAGCAAAATCTCTGAGGAATATTTCCAGTCCCTTGTTGAATCCATGCACAAAGGATTAAGGCAGTTCTGAAGGCAAAAGGGGGTCCAACCTGGTACTAGTAAGGTGTACTTAATAAAGTGGCTGGTGAGTGTACAGTATATTCATTCATTCATTCATTCATTTTCTTGTCGGCTTTGTCCCTTGCGGGGTCGCCACAGCGGAATGAACCGCCAACTTATCCAGCACGATTTTACGCAGCGGATGCCCTTCCAGCCGCAACCCATCTCTGGGAACTTCCACACACACATTCACACTCATACACTATGGACAATTTAGCTTACCCAATTCACCTGTACTGCATGTCTTTGGACTGTGGGGGAAACCGGAGCACCCGGAGGAAACCCACGCGAACCCAGGGAGAACATGCAAACTCCACACAGAAACGCCAACTGACCCAGCCCAGCCGAGGTTCGAACCTGCGACCCAGCGACGTTCTTGCTGTGAGGCAACAGCACTACCTACTGCGCCACTGGGTTGCCTGTACAGTATATTATGTAGCAATAAATGAGACAAAATATAAAGAAATAAATGTATAAATGTTACATTTCTGTAATGTCTCATTTGCTACTATTAGGCAGTACTATTAATATCAGAACAACCTTTTAAAAATGCAGTTCTTACACTGAATAGCACCCGCAGACACATGGCTTCCCTTGACAGAACGGATTAATGTTACCGTGTCCATTCAGAGTCTACAAAATAATGACAAAGTGAAAAGACACTGAATCCGCACCATTTAACACCTACTGGTTCGTGAATGCATTTCATCACTGACATCCTTTTTCCAACCCAGTATGCAGAACGCGTAAAAGAGGAAATAAAAAAATGGCCTTGTCAAAAATTATAGCGGTTAGCTAAAAAACTTTTTATGAGGAAATAAAAAAGACTAGGGATAAAAATTGACCTCTGTGAACTTTTCCCAATGAATATAGCTTGCTATTGTAATATAAAAAAATGAGAGGTATGTCTGCACTTCTGGGCAAAACAAAACATGCAATCTCACTTCCAAGCCTTTATAGCTTAATCAGCTTAACCTGCGTGAGAGAATAAAAATGACAGAAAAAAAAGTCTAACGTGTTATTAACAAGTTGAGACGTTTGTGTATTGGAGGCAGGAATTACAAGGCACAGATTCACCAGCTCTATATTTAGTGCTAATAGTGAGCAAAGTAAATAGAGTCATGTAGCGACAAGCGGGTCAAACTAACATGTTTAGACGGAGGAATGTGATGACTGCTTAAAATATCAATAGAGAAATGTCTTATTTAATGCTGCTGGAATGAGAGTCGGGCAGGGGCATAAATTAATAATGCGCTATAAAGTGTACAGTGTAAAATGAGGTTCTGGGCAAGTAATATAACTAAAACGGTTTCTCCACGGCAAGACTCTTTATTACGTGCATGTACTTGGGATCAGGGGTTTAAACAAACTGCCTTTTTTTCCGGTAAAACACAAAACGGGACATTCTGAGAAGTGTGATTATTGATTTTCCATTCAATTAACAATAAATGTTGACCAAAGCTTGTAATGGTAAAAAACTAAATATGCAAACTATTACCGGTACAAATATTTATATCCAAAAATAAACACATTATCAATAAATCATCATAAATATTATGGCTAAAATGATTTGTGTACTATATTCAGATTATTGAGTCATACAAAAGCAAACAGACTAAAACTTAAGGTATTATTTTTATCTTATAGATGTTCATTAAAGAATTCCTTCAATCGCAGACTGAATTGATTCAATTCGAGGAATCAGTTCATCCTCAGATATATTGTTCAATTGATTCAGTTCTTAGGTTCAGTTGGTGAACTTTTTGGGTTAAATTCACTTAAATATTCTTGGGTTCAACTGATCCAGTTCTTGGTTTAATTCTTGGGTGGATTCAGTTCATGTAGTTCTAGAGTTCACTTCATTCTATTGAGTTCTTGGTTTCAATCAATCCAATGCTTGGCTTCAGATGATCCAGTTCTTAAGCTGATTCTCTGGGTGATCCAGTTCATTTAGTTCTTCAGTTCAGTTTAATTCATTCAGTTTATTCAGTTCTCAGGTTCAGTTGATACAGTTCTTGAGTTGATCTGGTTCATTCACTTCTTGGGTTCATTTAATCCAATTCAGTTCAGTTAACCCAGTTCTTAGCATCACTTGATTTAATTATTCTGTAAATTGACCCTGTGTCTGGGGTGGATTTGGTTCATTGGGTTCTTGGGTTTAGTTAATTCCATTCAGTTCTTTGGCTGAATTCATCTAGTTCTGGGGTTCAGTTGATCCAGTTAAGGTAATTCTTGGGGTGACCCAGTTCATTCTGTTCTGCACTTGTGCTTAGTCGATCCAGTTTAGGAGTTTGATTCTTGAGTTGATCTGGTTCATTTACTTCTTGGGTTCATTTTATCCAATTCAGTTCAGTTGATCCAGTTTTTGGAATGAGTTCAATCAGTTATTGTGTAAATTGACCCAGTTTTTGGGTTCAGTTTAGTCGATTAATTTCTTGAAAATAATTGATGTCATGCTTGGGTTTAGTTCGTTTAGTTATTGGGTTCAACTGATCCATTTTTTTGTTGTTCAATTCATGGATAGATTCGGTTCATTTGTATCTTGGGTTCAGTCAATTCCATTCAGTTTTTGGGTTCAATCAATCCAGTTCCAGAGTTATGCTAATTCTTTGGGTGATTCAGTTCATTTAGGTCTACAGTACATTCCAGTTTATTCCATTCAGCTGATTCAATTATTGGGTTCTGTTGATCCAGGTCTTGAGTTCAATTCTTCAGTTGAGCTGGTTCATTTGATCCACTTATGGGGTTCAGTTGATCCAGTTCTTAAGTTGAGCTGTTTCATTTGATCCAATTATGTTTAGTTGATCCAGTTCTTGAGTACAATTCATTCAGTTATTGTGTAAATTGATCCTGTGCTCGTGCTTAGTTAATTATTTTCATTAAATAAAATTTTTCATCAAGTTTAGTTGAAAAATTTCTTGAATTTAATCGATGAAGTTTTTGGGTTCAGCTCATTCAGCGATTTTAGTTGATTCAGTTTTTGAGTCACTTCGCTCAGTCACAAACACAGAGATTAAGCAGGACAATTATCATTATAATAACATCTTAAACTTCAGTTTGTTCAGCATAAAAAGGATGTGTTTGGCTTAAAAACAGCTGGACTATGACGCATATGGACTACTGATACTGATGTTACTCTTATCATAAATTTTCCCCATATAGCAATGCCTATGGAACAGTGATAAAAATAAGCATCATTGATTCGTGAACCATTTGCTGAATGCTGGCTGGATTTCCAAACGAATCAAATATGATGGAACAAGTGCTTCTGATTACCACTGGTGTGCAGGATTGGCAATAGTTAAAAGACCACATTTTCAAAATATCCTCACAATCACGTTCTGCTTTAAATCTACTGATACCAGCCGGTTTAGAGATTGGGTTGAAAAAAATATGCATTTAAACCTGCAAAATGGTAAATTCAACATCTGTGCGTGCTTCAGTCCATAGGTGCTTGACTGCAGAGAATCGAGAGGAAGCTGGTAAGCAGCAAAATATTTTACCTATAAAAGGAGTTTTCTCCCTCCGACTTTCATGTGGCTTGCCAGCAAAAAGAACAGAACTATGAAATCCCTAAATCACAACGCTATCGACCCTGCGCCCTGTTTGGATACACCGGCCTCCTTCTTCCAATGGCTTTTAAATGTTTAATGTCACTCTCTCCTCTGTGACCAGGAAATAGCCATTTTAAACGAGCGATTTGGAGACAAACGAAGCGAAACAATCTCAAGATGCGAGATAACAGCCCACATCATGGATTCCTGCCAAGAGGTTCAGTAACTGTAGAGGCAGACGCAAGGCAAATCAAGGTATTTGAGGCATGCACTGAGTGTGGCTGGACTATGGAGCCAGATTAGTCTCAAAAATAATACATTTGTAAAAATTAAACTCACACATGCAGAGCGCAATACACATTTACAAAACCAACTCGTAAATTCAAAACACAGTTCATAAATGCACAAAACCAATTTGTAAATGCATGAATATTTCTCCAAATTAATTGGATGTGTGCATTTATAAATTGTATTTTGAATTCACAAATTGTATTTTGAATTGACGAATTGAACTTGCATATTTACGAAGTGTGTTTATAAATTGTTTTGAATTTACGAATTGTGTTTTGTGTATTTATGAATTGTGTTATGAATTTACAAACTGTGTTTTGTGTCTTCATTAACTGTTATGAATTTACGAACTGTGTTTTTAGTTTACGGATTGTTTTTTGAATTTACAAAATTGAATTTGCATATTTACGAATTGTGCTTAAAATTTATGAATTGGATTTGCGTATTTACGAATTGTGCTTAAAATTTATGAATTGGATTTGCGTATTTACGAATTGTGCTTAAAATTTATGAATTGGATTTGCGTATTTACTTATGGTGTTTTGAATTTACAAAATGGATATGCATATTTATGAATTGTTTTGAATTTATGAATTGGATTTGCGTATTTATGAATTGTTTTGAGTTTATGAGTTGAATTTGCACATTTATAAATTGTGTTTTGAATTAACAAATTGGATTTGCATATTTACGAATTGTGTTTTGAATTTACGAATTGGATTTGTGTATTTATGAATTGCTTTGAATGTATGAATTGGATTTGCGTATTTATGAATTGTGCTTTGTGTGCTTATAAATTGCGTTTTGAATTTACGAATTGTGTTTTGTGTGTTTATAAATTGTGTTTTGAATATACGAATTGTGTTTTGTGTTTATAAATTGTTTTGAATTTACAAATTGTGTTTTTTTGTGTTTATAAATTGTGCTATGAATTTATGAATTGAATTTGTGTATTTATGAATTCATTCATTCATTTTCTTTTCAGCTTAGTCCCTTTATTAATCTGGAGTCGCTAGAGCGGAATGAACCGCCAATTTATCCAGCAAATGTTTTACGCAGTGGATGCCCTTCCAGCTGCAACCCATCACTGGAAAACATTCATACACACCCATTCACACACATACTGTACACTATGGACAATTTAGCCTATCCAATTCACCTATAGCACATGTATTTGGACTGTGGGGGAAACCGGAGCACCTGGAAGAAACCCACGCCAACATGGGGAGAGCATGCAAACTAAACACAGAATTGCCAACTGAGCTGAGCTGAGGCTCGAACCAGCGACCTTCTTGCTGTGAGGCAATTGTGCTACCCACTGCGCCACCGTGTTGCTTGTATTTATGAATTGTGTTTTGAATTTACACACTGTGTTTTGTGTGTTTATAAATTGTGCTTTAAATTTACGAATTGGATTTGCGCATTTCAGAATTGTGTTTTAAATTTATGAATTGGATTTGAATGTGTCAATTGTGCTTTAAATTTATGAATTATGTTTAGTGTATATATAAATTGTGTTTTAAATTTACGAATTGGATTTGAGCATTTAGAAATATGGCTTTGAGTATGTGAATTGTGTATGAATTTCATTTTGTAAATGTGTTATTTCCGAGACTGATCTGGCTCCACACTCGTCAGCATGTGGTGGAAGAAATGACAGCCGTGACCTTCTCGAACATAAGTGTCTGCGCGCTCATCCACGTTCGCCAGGAACTCCCGCCCCACGCCGTGTTAATTACACTGCTGTCACAATTACAGACAGAAAAGAGAAGGGATGCCAATCCCTGGAGACCTCCATTCAACCTGCAAATAAAAAAGCCCCATCCTCGGCTTCAAAAGCAAAACTTTCAAAGGAGTTTAATTCTCTGAGTGCTTGAGTGTTTGTGGATTTTTCACAGCATAATGCTACTAGTCAGTAAGCTGACAAAAACGCTGCTTTGAAACAAATTCCCTGTTTTGTGAATACAGATGCTCTGCATATGCCCAAAACAAAAAACCCAGGCAACATTTTCTCACTTCCCCGGTGAGAAATAATATGACATGTTTGTAAATAATTCTCTCTAAGTTTTTCTCTGATGCATAAAATCCTACCTAGGAAAAAAGCTGAGCTTTGTAAAAGTACTGCGGGAGTACCATGGTACAGTCAGTGTAGTTGATAAAACTATGGTGCTTCAACATGTCATTGTATTATGCGATTCGCTTCCTGCAGCGAATAGGAGATAAACATGCGCAGTACCAATGACTCATTCTGTTTAATATTGACCTTGTGTCTGAGCTGTCGAATGCAAACTGAACATTAAAATGTAATGACCTGATATTGAAAACTGGCATGGAGATGTACTCAAAGAATAAATTATCACAGAATACTATGATACTAGTACATTACATGCCCAAAATCAAAGGTTATACCATGATACTGTACAGTATTTGTCCAAATATGTTGGCATTACCATGGTAGCGTATCTAAAAAATCATGGAATTTATTAAAAAAGAGCTGCCCATTACATTAAAAACTACAGGAGAGGGCAAATTCTTCAGCAGGATAGCGCTCCTTCTCATACTTCAGCCTCCACATCAAAGTTCCTGAAAGCAAAGAAGGTCAAGGTGCTCCAGGATTGGCCAGCCCAGTCACCACACATGAACATTATTGAGCATGTCTGGGGTAAGATAAAGGACGAAGCATTGAAGATGAATCTAAAGAATCTTGATGAAATCTGGGAGTCCTGCAAGAACACTTTCTTTGCCATTCTAGATGACTTTATTAATAAGTTATTTGAGTCATGTCAGAGATGTATGGATGCAGTCGTCCAAGCTCATGGGAGTCAGACACAATATTCATTCTTTTTCCACTGGACCATGACTTTATATTCTACACTGTACATTATTTCTGTTAAGTGACAAGACTTTTGTCTAAGCAAAGTCAGACCTTACTGTCCTAATTCATTCATTCATTCATTTTCTTGTCGGCTTTGTCCCTTGCGGGGTCGCCACAGCGGAATGAACCGCCAACTTATCCAGCACGATTTTACGCAGCGGATGCCCTTCCAGCGGCAACCCATCTCTGGGAACTTCCACACACACATTCACACTCATACACTATGGACAATTTAGCTTACCCAATTCACCTGTACTGCATGTCTTTGGACTGTGGGGGAAACCGGAGCACCCGGAGGAAACCCATGCGAACCCAGGGAGAACATGCAAACTCCACACAGAAACGCCAACTGACCCAGCCCAGCCGAGGTTCGAACCTGCGACCCAGCGACGTTCTTGCTGTGAGGCAACAGCACTACCTACTGCGCCACTGGGTTGCCACACTGTCCTAATTATATAATTAAAAATCAAGACATGATCATATTTTATTTTGCTAAAATAAGCTTAATCTAGAGACCTTTGCCTTTCATAAAAGCCACTTCTGATACATTAAAATGTATTGACCTGATAATGAAAACTGGCACGGAGATGCACTCCAAAAAAATACAAAATAAAATAAATAAATGAAATAAAATCACAGAACACTATGGTACTAGTATATTACATGCCTGAAATCAAAGATTATTACCATGATATTGTACAGTATCTGTCCAAATATGTTGACATTACAATGGAAGCACATCTAAAAAATCATGGCATTTATTTAAAAAAAAAATACCCACAACACATGGAGCATGAAATTATATTAAAATGCAATTAGTACAGACTAAAATAACTGGAAAAAACTTGTTCGATGAGTTAAAAATGATTAGAATATTTTATAGAAATGCCCAGGTGGTATAAACTGTTTTTATTTTCTCGGTGTAATAATCAGTATGATTATTATTAATTATAAAACAGCGAGAGTTGTATTTTAAACCTTATTAAATCACTTTTTGATATATAAAACTAAACTTAACAAAATTAAACTAAAACTAATATGAAAATAATGAAGATGACTTGACATTTTCATATATTTATTAAATACAATTTTTCGATTACTGTGCAGACACTTTAAGATGATATATTTGTACTTACTAATTTGTTGACATGTTTACAGAAAATTATGGATATATTTACAATTACTAGCTACCTTAAAGTTGGGCGACATGGTGGCTCAGTGGTTAGCACTGTCATCTTACAGCGAGAAGGTCGCTGGTTCGAGTCCTGGCTGGGCCACTTGGCATTTCTGTGTGGAGTTTGCATGTTCTCCCCTTGTTGGCGTGGGTTTCCTCCGGGTGCTCCGGTTTCCCCCACAAGTCCACAGACATGTGGTACAGGTGAATTGAATAAACTAAATTGGCCGTAGTGCAAGAGTGTATGTGTGTGTGCGTGTGTGAATGTGAGAGAGTATGGGTGTTTCCCAATATTGTGTTGTCGCTGCAAGGGCAACCGTTGCGTAAAACATATGCTGGAATAGTTGGCAGTTCATTCCGCTGTGGCGACCCCTGATAAATAAGGGACTAAGCCGAAGGAAAATGAATGAATGAATGAATGAACCTTAACATTTGTGTCTTAAAAAGTGCTTGAGGTAATAATCCCAAATACAAAAATATGGGACCAAGCATCATATGCAGCACTGTTTTTAAAGACAATCCATAACACACAGCTAGCAGCCATCTTTATGTTAGATATCAATTTAAAAACATATATTTTTAATTGCCATCACATTAATTGTAACAATTAATGTATGATGGATGATACGATGAATGCCAGAAGTAATGCAGTCCACTTACATTGGATAAAAAAACAACAATGGGATAAAAGTTGAGCTTGTTAACATTAGTTAAAGGTCCCGTGAAAAGCTTTGAAATCTGCATTTTTGTTCGAAATATTATGGGAAACAATGAGAGGGCGGGACATAGAGTAGCTCCTCCCCTTTTTAAAAAACAGCCAGTTTTTAATCACAGCTCTGCCAGTGAGAGTTGTTGAGCTCAAGCGCATCAAATGAAAAGAAAATGAGAAGTGTCTTGAAGGAGGCAAGGCACATTACATTTCATTTGTCAGAGGATTTGATGAGAAACTGAAGTATGAAAAATAAAATCGTTGATCCAAACTGCAAGCCTTGGGTATTTAAATCAGGTTTATATCTTCTAACGCAAATTTTGTCACTGTTTTGGAGCACACTAGCTTATAGATATCCTTAAAACTAACTTCACGATATCTTTATAGCAGTGTTTCTCAACTACGTTCCTGGAGAACCACCAGCTCTGCATATTTTCCATGTCTCCTTAACCAAACACACCTGATTCAGATCATCAGCTCATTAGCAGCGACCGAAAGACCTGCAATGGGCGTAACAGACAAAGGAGACATGCAGTGTTGGTGGTCCTCTAGGAACATGGTTGAGAAACACTGCTTTAAAGCACTGTGAATTAACAAAAAATTAACAATGAACAACTTTATTTTCATTAACTAGCATTAGTAATGATGAATACGTGTTTAGTAAATACAGTTAGTAAATACATTAACTATTATTTTAAAGTGATACGCCAATTCCTCAACATTCCTACTGAAATATCCTCATTTCAAAGCTGAAAGTCAGACTGCATACTACTAGAGCCCAGTAGATTACCATGATGACTAACACTATTTGGCATGGTCTGACAGCTGCAAAACAGCACTACTAGTTAATCTGGCTGCAGGACGTGATCAAACTCGGTACACGGTTCATCTGCTGCCAACCAGTAACTGATGGAGGAACATCCTGTAACATTTCTGAAGCTATTTCCAGTCTTGTCAGTGACAGATGCTTATTAGCCACTTGTAGTCAGATCCTCTTTTTGTCAAAATGTGATTTGTGCTTGGCTTCCAGCTGGATCTTTGTCTCCTGACAGGACGGAGTAATGGTGTGTCTCGCGGGCTGCTGTGTCTATGGCGCATCTCTCTGTGATTACTGGTGCAATGCTTTTTCTTTTTTGCTGATGTTAAAGCTGATTTGGTTAGAATTTTGCTTTTGCCTTTTATTATTTTTTGCCCCGTTTATAAAACATTCGACCGCCTGACAGCATCAAGTATCTTGCAAAATTACACATCTCTCAATGACAACTCTTGACTCGGCAAACTGAATTCTACTAATTACTAGAAGTTGCAATAAGAGGTGCTTATGTTTTATATTTATCTTCCTACACACAAAATAAATAAAATTTCTGGCTGAAAACAGCTTAGTTAGCAAAAAAAAACCCTGAAACACATCAGAGTTTGAGCCGAGATATACACTACCTGACAAAACTCTTGTCATCGATCCTAGTTGTAAGAGCAACAAATAATATCTTGTCTTCTAGTTGATCATTTGGAAAAGTGGCAGAAGGTAAATTTTCAGATGAATCACCTGTTGAACTGCATCCCAATTATTACAAACACTGCAGAAGACCTATTGGAACCCGCATGGACCCAAGATTCTCACAGGAATCAGTCAAGTTTGGTGAAGGAAAAATCATGGTTTGGGGTTACATTCAGTATGGGGACATGCGAGAGATCTGCAGAGTGGATGACAACATCAACAGCCTGAGGTATCAAGACATTTGCATATTTTGGCCTTTGACTTTCATATAAGCCACTTCTGATACCAGATGATCAACTAGAAGTCAAGTTATTATTTGTTGTTTCTAAAACCTGGATAGACGACAAGACTTTTGTCAGGTAGTGTATTTCCGTTTATATTTTTCAATTCAAGAATGAGCTGGTCATGTGGTCTCAATATCAATATTAGCCAACCACTGACACAGCTGATTTGAAAAAAAAGTATTATTTGTTTTTAGTAGTTTCATTCTATTATTAATATTTGCTTTTCTTTTTAGACTTGTATTTTAATTTCAGAGGCATTTTAGAGGTTCGAGTTAGGCTTTAAGGTTAGGTTTATTGCACTTTAATTAGAATTTTGCTTTTTAATAAATTCATTCATTCTCCTTTGGCTTAGTCTCTATTTCGCCACAGCAGAATGAACCGCTAACAATTCCAGCATATGTTTTACGCAGCGGATGCCCTTCCAGCTGCAACCCAGTACTGGGAAACACCCATACACTCTCATTCACACACACACACACTCATACACTACGGACACTTCAACACAGGGAGAACATGCAAACTCCACACATAAATGCTTTTTAATCATTAAAATTTAGCTAATTTACATTTTTATTTTCAGTTTTAATATTTTTTAGAGGTGGACTGATGTATTGGCCAATAATAGAAGCAATATTCGGGCCGATTGTTTAAAAACAGCCAATGATCATCAGGACCAATTATATCCTGTCAAATCAAAAGAGGGTTAAAATGCATCAAATTCATGCAGTGTTGTAAAAAAAAATGTCCCTTGTATGTAATTTTTAAAACTTGGTGATGATGGTGACAAATATGCAATCTGAGGTTGAATTTCTCAAGACAACTCATCTGATTATGCACTTTAAAAACTAATATAGCAAACAATATGATGAGTTTGTCACAGCTAAATGGGAATTCATTTCATTCGGCTTAGTCCCTTATTTATCAGGGGTAGCCACAGCGGAATGAATCACCAACTATTCCAGCATATGTTTTACGCAGCGGATGCCCTTCCATCACACGCACACTCAGTACTGGGAAACACCCATACACTCTCATTCACACACACTCATACGCTACGACCAATTTGGCACATCCAATTCACCTATAGCGCATGTCTTTGGACTGTGGGGGAAACCGGAGCATCCGGAGAACATGCAAACTCCACATAGAAATGCCAACTGACCCAGCTGGGACTCGAAACATCAACCTTCTTGCTGTGAGGCGACAGTGCTAACCACTGAGCCACCGTGCCACCTTAAATGGGATTTCATCAATGCAATTGTTAATAACATTCAAAGTATAAACAATCCAAATTTGATCTACAGAATTGAGTTGAAAGCGTGAATATGAGTGTTTTTTCTATTTATGAATGAGACCAGATAGTCTAAAAATATGGTAAAAATGTTATTAAAATGTTTATGCTATTGTATTTATTGTGAAATTAATTATCATTCTCATAAAAACATGTACCAGCTATCTGCTTTCAGTCTTCAACAATGTTTGTTTTATGTACAAAACTTGACTCGACGGAGCTGAGAGAGCAAATATAAGTGTTTTTTCTATTAAAAAATGAGGCCAGATACTCTAAAAATTATAATTTTTTTATTTTATGGGGTTGATGTTGTTGTATTTATTGTGAAATTAATTATCATTCTCATAAAAACATGTACCAGCTATCTGCTTTCAGTCTTCAACAATGTTTGTTTTATGTACAAAACTGGACTTGACGGAGCTGAGAGAGCAAATACAGGAAGTGCAGAATTATTAGGCAAATGAGTATTTTGACCACATCATCCTTTTATCATCCATTTATGCACGTTGTCTTACTCTAAGCTGTATAGGCTCAAAAGCCTACTACCAATTAAGCGTCTTAGGTGATGCACAAGGCCAAAAGCACAAGGTGTGCAATACTCAGAGACATGGCCAAGGTAAGAAAGGCTGAAAAACGACCACCACTGAACAAGACACACAAGCTGAAACGTCAAGACTGGGCCAAGAAATATCGTAAGACTGATTTTTCTAAGGTTTTATGGACTGATGAAATGAGAGTGAGTCTTGATGGGCCCGTGGCTGGATTGGTAAAGGGCAGAGAGCTCCAGTCCGACTCAGACGCCAGCAAGGTGGAGGTGGAGTACTGGTTTGGGCTGGTATCATCAAAGATGAGCCTGTGGGGCCTTTTCGGGTTGAGGATGGAGTCAAGCTCAACTCCCAGTCCTACTGCCAGTTTCTGGAAGACACCTTCTTCAAGCAGTGGTACAGGAAGAAGTCTGCATCCTTCAAGAAAAACATGATTTTCATGCAGGACAATGCTCCATCACACGCGTCCAAGTACTCCACAGCGTGGCTGGCAAGAAAGGGTCTAAAAGAAGAAAAACTAATGACATGGCCTCCTTGTTCACCTGATCTGAACCCCATAGAGAACCTGTGGTCCATCACCTCTCTGAACAGTGTCTGGGAGGCTGTGGTTGCTGCTGCACGCAATGTTGATGGTGAACAGATCAAAACACTGACAGAATCCATGGATGGCAGGCTTTTGAGTGTCCTTGCAAAGAAAGGTGGCTATATTGGTCACTGATTTGTTTTAGTTTTGTTTTTGAATGTCAGAAATGTATATTTGTGAATGTTAAGATGTTATATTGGTTTCACTGGTGAAAATAAATAATTGAAATGGGAATATATTTGTTTTTTGTTAAGTTGCCTAATAATAATGCACAGTAATAGTCACCTGCACACACAGATATCCTTCTAACATAGCTAAAACTAAAAACAAACTAAAAACTACTTCCAAAAATATTCAGCTTTGATATTAATGAGTTTTTTGGGTTCATTAAGAACATGGTTGTTGTTCAATAAAATAAATCATAAAATAAATCCTCAAAAATACAACTTGCCTAATAATTCTGCACTCCCTGTATAAGTGTTTTTTCTATTTAAAAATGAGGCCAGATACTCTAAAAATTAAAACAAAATTATTTTATGGGGTTTATGCTATTGTATTTATTGTGAAATTAATTATCATTCTCATAAAAACATGTACCAGCTATCTGCTTTCAGTCTTCAACAATGTTTGTTTTATGTACAAAACTGACGGAGCTGAGAGAGTTAATGAGTCTTTTTTCTATATAAAAATGAGGCCAGATACTCTAAAAAAATTTTTTATTTTTTATTTTATGGGGTTGATGTTGTTGTATTTATTGTGAAATTAATTATCATTCTCATAAAAACATATATCAGCTATCAGAAATTTTTATTTCATTATTTCATGTAAAAAAAATGGACTGTGATGGAAAAGCAATATGAGATGCATGCCTATCTATGGCCAATTAAATATGAATAAGACATTTAAATCCTGCTTTCCTGTTTTTTTCCTATAAATCTTGTTTAAACATGCACACACACCTTAGTCACAACCAAAACATCCTAGTGTTTTGACCTGAGAAGCACAGCAACAAGTTTGAGGAATTCGGCTTTCAACCACCGTAGCAGCAGCAGCATATTGTCCACATTATTTCGGGAGGTAATCCCAGCATTGTGTGCTTGAGTGTACACACCATCAGCGCTCCTGCAGCGCTCAATGCTCTCAGCTAATTCCCTCACATTAGCCTCAATCATCGTCCATCACTCCAGCCACGCCGCGCGGGCTCTGTGTTGACAGCGACCTCAGGGATTCACTGAGAACAGATGCCAGAGGAAGAGTAGAGGCGTCCCGAAACCCGCAGAGCCACTCGTCAGGCCAGAATACCACACGCAAAAATACACAAACTTATCCTGAGCTCATCGCAAACAAGTCTCAACTGAGGCTTATGAGGCGTCTAGAGGCTTATGGGAATAAAGCGCATTGTTTGACAGAGGTGTGCGCAACCACAAGAGTGTGCATCTATTTGCTGTCGCCATGGTTGGAATAATAGCAGACATTCCAACCCTGCATTTTAACTTAATTCTTAATTAAATTATTTACATTATTGACACAAAATGATTAGCCCTCCTGTGAAATTTTAATTCTTCTAAAAATATTATCAGAGTGTTGTTTAATAGAGAGATTTTTTTCCAATCTGTTTTTAAACAATAGTTTTAATAACTAGTTTCTAATTACTAGTTTATTTTGCTTAGATCTAATAAAAATGCTTAAGGGGTTCATAATGTTGACCTTAATTTTTTAAAATGTTTTAAAGGGCTTTTGATTCAGTCAAATTAAATAAATAAGACTTTCTCCAGAACATTCATTCATTTTCTTTTTGGCTTAGTCCCTTTATTAATCCGGGGTCGCCACAGCGGAATGAACCGTCAACTTATCCAGCATATGTTTTTTACGCAGCTGCAACCCATCTCTGGGAAACATCCATACACTCTCATTCACACACATACACTACGGACAATTTAGCCTACCCAATTCACCTATACCACATGTCTTTTGGCTGTGGGGGAAACCGGAGCACCCGGAGGAAAGCCACGCGAACGCAGGCAGAACATGCAAACACAGAAACGCCAACTGACCCAGCCGGGGCTCGAAACAGCAACCTTCTTGCTGTGAGGCGACAGCACTACCTACTGCGCCACTGCGCCGCCTTTCTCCAGAACAATAAAATATTATAGGAAATACTGTGAAAATTACACTTTTCAAGACACTTCTATACAGCTTAAAGTGACATTTAAAGGCTTAACTAGGTTAATTAGGTTAACTAGGCAGGTTAGGGTAATTAGGAAAGTTATTGTATAATGATGGTTTGTTCTGTAGACTAGCGAACAACATATAGCTTAAAGGGGCCAATAATTTTGACCTTAAAATGGTTTTTAAAAAATTAAAAACTGCTTTTATTTATGCTGAAATAAAGCAAATAAGACTTTCTCCAGAAGAAAAAATATTATCAGACATACTGTGAAAATGTCCTTGCTCTGTCATCATTTGGGAAATATTTAAAAAAGAAAAAAAAATTCAAAAGGGTTTTAATAATTCTTAATGCAACTGTATACATACATATATATACAGTTGAAGTCAGAATTATTAGCCCAAATTATGTTTAACAGAGGAAGGAAATTTTCACAGTATGTCTGATAATATTTAAAAATTTTCTAAAAGCCTTGCCACCGAATGACTTCTTCTTAAAGTTTGGAACAGATAACAATTCAGCAGATGATCTCAGCGAGCGCAAAGGAGTGTACAAATGAAAAAGATCAGAAAGATAGTGAGGTGCCAAGTTATGAAGAGCTTTGTATATTAAGAGGAGGATTTTGTATTGTATACGATAGTGAACAGGAAGCCAGTGTAGGTAAAAGAGAACTGGAGTTATGTGATCAGAAGCATGCGAGCAGGTAACTATCCTAGCCGCTGAATTCTGAATTAACTGCAGTCTATTGGCCCGTTGCCACTGAGTGGTACAGTACGGTACGAGTTGGTATGGGTCACCTTTATCAGGCTTGCGTTTCCACTGCTAAAAGGGTACCGTTTGGTGGGTGTACGACAGAAAGTTTCAGTCGGCGTCATTCTCGCTCAATGAAATGTCATAGTAAAGACCCGTGCACAGCGGGACACTTTTTGCTCACATTTTCCATCGACGTTTAACGCCTCGTGACTTAATAAAGGGCGCCAATGTGATCTTGCACACCAACGCGCAAAACGCCAGGCGTAAAAGTGTCATTTTTAAAGAAACGCCTAATGCTCGTTTTTTTTTTTTTTTTTTTTTTTTTGGTGCGGCACGTCAAAACCTTTTCCACCAATCAGGTACTTTTGTTCATGTGCACGGAGCTGCTGAAGTTACAGCATTTGGAGGCGCTCAAGTGCAAAACTATCAATGCGAGCGCACATTGAAGAAGGTGGAGCTGCTTATTGCACTGGTGAACACTAATCATTTATTGTTCCAATCGCCAGTAACTTTAACAACAAGCGTGTCTTCAAGTGTGTTAACTTTCTGTCTTCTTCTTCTGTGTTACAAGCAGATGTCAGAAGCTTAAAGGGTCACGAAACACCAAAACACATTTTTTGAGCTGTTGACAGTCATATATGTGTCCCAAGCTGCTATAAACACTATTAGGACACATATATTGCACTAAAAAGTGAAAATTGGTTGTTTTTGCGTTATTTTGAGCAAATTCGTTCTTCCGGTTTGAAACGAATTTTTGATGCTGCGTCACGGCCATGAGATACTTAGGTGTAAATCGAGCCGGAGAGTGGCTGTCTGTCTTTTCTAGGACGTTCTTACGTATCTGAGTGTGCGGCATTAATTCATGAGATGACGTGCTTCAAACCAATCAGCGCGCTCTATTGTGTATGACGTGAAACTTCATTAATATGCATGATGGCTCCGGAGACTGTTTACCTGTTACACTGTTCAGACGGCAGAGAAACGCCACGTTGTGTTGCCAAAACAAGTGAAAGTACAAGAATTTCAAGACAAGAGTCGTCGGTGTTATTAGTGTGTTGCAACGAAGGTTTTGTTTTCATTTTCCCTTTATGAGAGAACAGCTGGACTCACGCGTGGATTACAGTGCACGCGACAGAAACGCGTTTGTAAGGAACATTTTTACCCGAGAGCTTTTTCTCATCTGGAAATGGTGAAATCCGGATTTGCCGCTCATCTCCCTTTAATAAAAAGACACAGCTCCAGTTTGATTGTCTGTCTACAGATTTGGTAAGTGTTTGCAGTGGAGTGTACTTTGTTTAAATGCTGCTCTCCGAGTGTAAACATAAACACAAACTATTCCCGTCGTGCAGGATTTTCGCCGCATTTTGTGACAGGATAGTCTATACACACACGGCTTTCTGACGCTACCTACCGAGTACATAAGTTACAGAGAAATGCGGAGGATTTTTTTCTCTTATTCGCCGTTTCAATCAGCCTCTGTGTGTTTGTTTTTCCTGTCAAACTTAGCGCGCGCCCAAATGTTAACTCCTCTCTATGCAAAATCTTATCCTCTTTCCCTCCCCCGACACTCCCTCACTCCCAGAGCTGGACACGCCCAACTTTCCTGACTTTTTTCAAAACAGAGGTGTGAAAACACCCTACTGAGACAGGGGGTTTCGTGGCCCTTTAAAGTTGTATAGCGCCATCTAACGTCAAGGAGTGATTTTGCATACTCTTCTGCTTGACGCCAGTGAAAATCGATTGGGATTGAATCCGGAAAAACGTCTCGGAAAAATGCTGATGATAAACACAAACGAAAAGCGTCCCGGTGTGTACGAGCCTTAAAACTGTACGGGTCGTTCACATATCATATGAGAAGCACTTCTCACAAAACAGATGCTTTATACACATAAATACTTGCTCCGCCTTCTGGTACCCTTTTGTTGTGTTAGGTAACCTTTAGGAAGGGTACCCAAAAAGTGGTACGGTACTGTACGATTCACTTTTAGGTACCTTTTTATAATGGGGCATAAAAGCATACCGAACCGTACCATACCAGTCAGTGGAAACGGGCCATATGAAGTTGCTTATCAGGGATGCCAGATAGGAAAGAGTTACAGTGATCAATCTGTGATGTAACTAAAGCATGAACAAGTGCTTCAGTACTTTGTTGAGATAGTGAAGAGCGAAGTGAAGTCTTGCAATGTTACGCAAATGAAAAAAAGACAGAACGTGAGATATTACTAATATGAGAACCAAACGAGAGCAAACCATCCAATATAACCCCAAGACTTTTCACATGGGTTGAGAAATTGACCGGGGAGTTATCAATGAACAGGGTAAAAGATTGAGCTTTGGATAAAACAGACTTAGAGCCAATCAGAAAAGCTTCAGTTTTACTGGCATTTAACTTTAAAGTTTAAAGTTAATACACTCAAAAAACTATATTTTTTGCTTGTTCAAACTACTTATTTAAAATGAGCTGAAGCAACACAATTCATGAGATTTCATTGGGACAACTTAATTTATGTTCAATCCACATAAGTTTGTTAAAAGTGTTAAGTTAACTTAATCAATTTGTGTTGGGACAACTTGAATGAATTGTGTAGAAGCCTCCATTTTTGACAGTGTAGAAAGAGTTGTTTGAGTTCAATCTTCACTTTAGTTTGAAGATTTAGAAGAGTTTCATGTAATGTTTTGAGATTACCACCTTGCAGAAGCACTCATGCTTTGGGTGTTGGCAGCTTAATTAGTAAAAAATGCAGTTTGTTGCTTTGCCCAGAGAGCAACTGTATATGAAGCTCATGAAATATGCTTAAAATGGCTCTTTTAGTTCATTTAGGATAACTTCAAAAAAACTAATAAACGTCGAAATGTACGACATATAATAGACATACATGATATTATCAGACGTTTGAGTTTAAGTTAAATAAAAATACAAATGTATTTAAACTTTTATTTGCTAAACACATGTTGGACCATCTCAATTGCATTTAATTGTGTAAATAGGTTTTTATTTAGTTGGTGCTACACAAATTGATTGGGTGGAAATCCTGCCCTCAATTATATTGAGTTCATCCAATGAGTTATTTTTTGAGTGCATCTTGTAAAAGGGGTAAAATAGAAGCCCTCTTAAGCCTGGATTATACTCGACGCGTCCGCTAGTTCGCTTGAGTGCGCACGGCGAATGTGACGTCATTGCGGTGTTAGTGGAAGTTCGCTTTGGGTGCGCGCGACATCATTTCGGCTGGCAGTGCGCACTGCATTTTTTGAGACCCGAGCGAACAGTGGCCGCGGCGCCGCGTCTGGTTTGAGTTGAAATGAAACACTTTGAAGAGATTTTGTCTGAAACAGGTACGCCTGTACAGACATCTTTATGATCTGTGATCATAGAGATAACCTGATGAGCAAAAAAATCTTGGATAAAAATTGCAACAGCTGTGGGAAAGGAGGAAAGTTTTGTTAAAAACCTGAAGGATAAGTTTGTTAAAGCCAAAAGACGGCATGGCAAAAGTGGAGACCCAGGTACACCATTACCGAAATATGTTTTCCACCAGTCATAGGTTTTACACTGATGTATATGTTACAATTTTAAATTTAAAACTATTTAATAGCTACAAAACTAAAATTAAGGAACAAATTATTTCTTTGATAACTGGAAAGGATTATTTGAACCTATCGGTTTACAATATACTGATGCCCTGTTTTTCTAGGCTTTATTGGTGATAATGATCAGGAATGTTGGACCATTATTACCCTTTTAGCATAAAAAGAGGACAGAAACTAGCCAGACAGCAATGTGTCAATTGTGGAGCGGGCTAAATCTA
This sequence comes from Danio kyathit, assembly GCA_903798195.1. NCBI lineage: Eukaryota > Metazoa > Chordata > Actinopteri > Cypriniformes > Danionidae > Danio > Danio kyathit. The sequence goes on along the minus strand of LR812519.1, from coordinate 61,899,652 downwards.
AAAAACATCAGTATTTTTTAGTAAGTGTGCTTTTTTTTTTTTTTTTTGCTTTTATTCTTGCCATAATAAAGAATATATTTGTAGAGCAGCCCATGTTCTGTTGTCAATAATATTTTAATAAACTTTAATAGGTAAAACTGTCTAAGATATGAACAAAGCAAGTGATGCATCAAATTTGATTTAAAAAAATCTTGAATGGTTATAAAGATCCATATAATTATTAAAATAATTTATAAAAACAATACAAATAATTAGTTAAACAATCGTGAATGGTATTAATGACGTAGTTCCGGAAACTTCCTACTTCTCTGTTTATCTGTCTGACTTTACGGTCAGTTACTTTTGACCACCCCCTGTCGTTTTAAAGAATATCACAACGGCAAACGTGGCAAGTATATTGGCCCGTTTCCACTGAGTGGTACGGTACGGTACGGTTCGGTTCGGTACGCTTTTATGGCTGTTTCCACTGTCAAAAGCATACCGAACCGAACCGTACCGTACCACTTTTTCGGCACCCTTTCGAAAGGGTACCAAAGATGAGAAAGGGTACCAAAAGGTGGAGCTACACGTGTAGCTGAATGCTGATTGGTTCACAGAGATACGTCACGATCTCGTAGAGCTAGCCAGAATAAAAAAAAAAGGAACCGCCATGTTTTTTAAATACACAGCTGAGACAACAATATGCATATAATAACGATCCATGGATGACCCGGGCTCAAAACAAACCTTGTCATTGTCTTGATGAACAGCCACAAAGCCAAGAATCTGCCGTGTCCTGTTGTTGTTTTACGAGGCCGTCTAAAAGTGCGAGTGGTTTTCGCTTTCTCCAGGGAGCTCGCGATCGCGTCTTTATTTGATATAATGAACTTCTTGAGCTGATGATAATAACGTGTGTGTGATTATTGAAGCGTCTTCGACATCTGATCCATTCAGAAAAAAAAGGACCAACGCAAGAGTGAAGCGCGAAAAAAAGGAGAAGCCTAACAAAACACAGGAGCAAATAGTTTCGGCAACCTGAATCATGAACAAACTGCCATGTTTATCATCACCGTTTGGACTAATATGAACTCGGAATGACGGAATTACTCATTAACAGAGGCTACATGTGAACGATCCGCGTCCACACTAGCGTTTCAGCTAGCGTTTCTAAACATATCTCCGTCCATACTTATCCACCAAAAACGTATATCACGTGACCATTCGCGCACTCTGGGCATGCGCGTTCAAGTATAAACAGGAAGCATGTGTCTCGCTCGGCATTTGGTTATTGTTAGTCAACAAACGCTGGTTGAACGATGAACGCGAGCGATTAGCGAGTGCTCGAACAATAGCTTGCCTCTTGCGAATATATGCAGCTGCTGTAGTGAAAAAGGCAGAGTTTAACTGCACAATGGCGCCTAAAACGGACAATAGTGCAAACAATGCTCCCATTTCTGTGTCCATGTTGTTGTTTACAGTGAAGGCTGGTCTGCTGTCTTCCGGTAGCGTTATAGTCATGTGATAGGGGCTTGACAAATAGGGGGAGGATACGCAATGACCCAAAAGCCCCAATCAGGTAGCGAATCTCAGCAGCCACGCCTCCGTTTTCACATGTCTCCGTTTCCCCCATCCACACTGAGACGGATCAGCAGCGTTTAAGAAGGAAAACGACCTGTCCAGCATTTTCAAAACGCTCCGTTTTCGGGGCTCGAAAACTCCGGCGTAGTGTGGACGGATGGCGTAACCGTAGCAAAACTTATGGGTTTTAAAACAAAAACGCATTAGTGTAAACGGGGCCACAGATGAGAGGTTTGCTCTGACTGTGGGCTACTGTATATGTTGCGTGTTGATTTTGAACTCAAATAAGGACTAAATGTATGCTGTGTGTAGTTTTTCTGTAAGTAGTAACATATTGGAGACTGTAAGGGTCTATGTGTGTTCATATGTTGCATTTATTTATTTATTTTATATAATTGCAGACCTTACAGTAGGCTGTAACACTGTCATTGATCTGCAGTTATAATCAAATCATGTTCATAGAAATGTTAGTAATAAACATTTATACACAAGTATTTATATGTTTAAAGCATGTGTTTTGTGAGAAGAGCTTCTCATATAATGTGAACGACCTGTACGGTACGAGCGAGAATGACGTCGACTTAAACTTTCTATCGTACACCACGCCCACCAAAAGGGTACCCCTTGTAGTGGAAACGCAAGCCTGATAAAGGTGACCCGTACCGACCCGAACCGTACCGTACTTTACCACTCAGTGGAAACGAACCATAAAAGCCTCGTCCGTGTCGCGAGGTGCGCTGCGCGCGATGCGGCGCCAGGCGAAAGTATAAATCCAGCTTTAATATATATAAATATCAAATCTCAATGCACTATGCAGAAATATTAATTTGCAATGCAAATTCATGCACACTTAACTGCAAATAAAAAAAATCCCAATCTGTTATGCTTACACATTGAATTCTCAACAACTTGCCCCTCGTGAATGAGGGTTAACTAAACTCCATAGTAACAGTTTGTTAGGTCAGAGATGCTCATGACAACTGTTTCTGCAACTAGAAACCTTCAGACTTGTCACGAGGAAAAACAGCATACTGAGATGAAAATGTGTGAAAATGCATGTTTGCGACGCTTACCAGGCAGGTCAGAGAAGAGCAGTATGCATTCATTGAAGCCGTTGGCCAGGAGACGGTCTCTCAGCTGCTGTAAGATGGCTACACCGATGCAGAAGGGGAACGAGGAGTTTCCCAAAAGCAGAGTGTCCCACAGGTGGAAGATCTTGTGCAGGGGAAACACGTCTGCCAAGGAAATGAGACAAGAAATGACTTCCTGAGAGTGCCGTTTGAGCCTTTGCACTGCAACAGCTGCACATCAACAGGCGTTCTGCATCCAAACTGTAGATATATTGAGCATTGCTAGATTTCAGAACTGGAAACAGCCATGTTCACAGGGAAATAAAGACAATTTTAATGACATTTTTTTTTAAAATACTAGTTATTAATAATAGGTATGTATTTTATTAAAAAAAATTTTAAATATAGTAATGGATTGCTCACTGTCAACAACAGGAACAATAGCAGTAGTAGAATTATTATTAGTAAAAAAATATTATTTTACACATTTTTTCAATTTGATATTTTTAAATAAAGTATCCTGAAATATTTGTAATAATTTACATTTTTTTTTACAATGTTCCTGCTATTAATAAAACAATAACATTATTATTATTATTATTATTATTAGCAAAACCATTGTTCCTACTGGGCACATTTACCACAAATTACAATACTAAATTAAATTTAATAACATTAAATTATGTTTTATGAAACAATGTAGAGGTAGACTATCACGGCTTATCATTTTAGAAATGGAAGTGTCTGAATGTTAATGTTACGACTAAGTTTATTTATTTTTGTTGTACACTGTATGTGTTTTTTCTTGTCTTTGTCCTGCCTTCTTGTGTTGTCTTTTATTATCCCATAGGCTACATGTTAATGTGGTCCTGTTTTCGATTGGCTGCTGGTCACGAAATGGAGCTCATTTTTGGTGCGACTGTTGCTGGGGTTGTAGAGCTCCCAGATTTCCCTACCCCTCCAGCCAATCATACTTTATTATTGCCGTGAATGTCCCAGTATGCTTGAAACTTTTTTAGAGTTTGAGCCTGTAGGGGTGGTCGGTCTATTTATTTTGGTTACTTTTGACATTGTTTATGTTCAGGGAGAAAGGTAAAAATTGCCTGTATTTTTTATTTTAAGATTACATGTCATTTAGTTTATTTAATTTGCAGATTGTTTTGTTTGTTATTTTGGCCAGTGGCCCCCCAGAAGATATCCTCACTGAATTGCTACTTTTACCTACAATAAATTTATTTAATTAATCTCAACTGAGTGTCCACGTTTGGTTGTCGACCGAAGAGGATCTTTTTGTATACGTTTTCTTTTTTTTTTTCCCCTTGGGAAATCCACCACCTCAACCTCATTTTGTTTATTATGCCCATGTAATTGTTTTCTCCTAGACATGGTTGCCAACACAACACACATTCCTGATATATGAGTCTCATCTCACACTCAATACACTACAATTACTATGGTATAAATACAGCACTACAACATACAAAAGAGAGAGATCAACTTAGAAAATCACTTACCAGCTTAATAATGATTTGATCAGCTGTAGTTAGAAATTACACTGTTTTAATCTTCTAAGGGCTTATTATGCGGCCCTGTCACCATCTTGTGGATAGACAATGTCAACCATCTTTGCTCAAAGACAGGCTAATGGCCTTCAACGTCTCTTGGAAATTATAAATATTTTAAAATAGGCACTATCCTTATAAATAAACTGCAGTTGCAATCTAAACCACAACATTCTCAACTAAAAAAAGCCTCAAAAGTACATTATGTTCCCCATCAGCAGGACTATTTGTCAAACTGTAGAGTGTCCTCAGCTTGTTGCTGTATGTGGGTGGAGTAATACTGAGGGGTGAAGAGGATGGTCGAGTGCTGTTACAGTCAGAATATCGCACGGCTATCAGCCAATCAGATTCAAGAACCAGACAGAACTGTTGTATGTATATGTATATATATGTAAGTATATGTATATATATGTAAGTATATGTATATATATGTAAGTATATGTATATGTATGTATGTATGTATATATATATATATATATATATATATATATATATATATATATATATATATATATATATATATATATACAGGCAGTGCAGAATTATTAGGCAAATGAGTATTTTGACCACATCATCCTCTTTATGCATGTTGTCTTACTCCAAGCTGTATAGGCTCGAAAGCCTACTACCAATTAAGCATATTAGGTGATGTGCATCTCTGTAATGAGAAGGGGTGTAGTCTAATGACATCAACACCCTATATCAGGTGTGCATAATTATTAGGCAACTTCCTTTCCTTTGGCAAAATGGGTCAAAAGAAGGACTTGACAGGCTCAGAAAAGTCAAAAATAGTGAGATATCTTGCAGAGGGATGCAGCACTATTAAAATTGCCAAGCTTCTGAAGCGTGATCATCGAACAATCAAGCGTTTCATTCAAAATAGTCAACAGGGTCGCAAGAAGCGTGTGGAAAAACCAAGGCGCAAAATAAACTGAGAACTGAACCATGAACTGAGAAAAGTCAAGCGTGCAGCTGCCAAGATGCCCCTTGCCACCAGTTTTGCCATATTTCAGAGCTGCAACATCTCTGAAGTGCCCAAAAGCACAAGGTGTGCAATACTCAGAGACATGGCCAAGGTAAGAAAGGCTGAAAAACAACCACCACTGAACAAGACACACAAGCTGAAACGTCAAGACTGGGCCAAGAAATATCTCAAGACTGATTTTTCTAAGGTTTTATGGACTGATGAAATGAGAGTGAGTCTTGATGGGCCCGTGGCTGGATCGGTAAAGGGCAGAGAGCTCCAGTCCGACTCAGATGCCAGCAAGGTGGAGGTGGAGTACTGGTTTGGGCTGGTATCACCAAAGATGAGCTTGTGGGGCCTTTTCGGGTTGAGGATGGAGTCAAGCTCAACTCCCAGTCCTACTGCCAGTTTCTGGAAGACACCTTCAAGCAGTGGTACAGGAAGAAGTCTGCATCCTTCAAGAAAAACATGATTTTCATGCAGGACAATGCTCCATCACACGCGTCCAAGTACTCCACAGCATGGCTGGCAAGAAAGGGTCAAAAAGAAGAAAAACAATTGACATGGCCTCCTTGTTCACCTGATCTGACCCCCATAGAGAACCTGTGGTCCATCATCAAATGTGAGATTTACAAGGAGGGAAAACAGTACACCTCTCTGAACAGTGTCTGGGAGGCTGTGGTTGCTGCTGCACGCAATGTTGATGGTGAACAGATCAAAACACTGACAGAATCCATGGACGGCAGGCTTTTGAGTGTCCTTGCAAAGAAAGGTGGCTATATTGGTCACTGATTTGTTTTAGTTTTGTTTTTGAATGTCAGAAATGTATATTTGTGAATGTTGAGATGTTATATTGGTTTCACTGGTGAAAATAAATAATTGAAATGGGTAGATATTTGTTTTTTGTTAAGTTGCCTAATAATTATGCACAGTAATAGTCACCTGCACACACAGATATCCTCCTAAAATAGCTAAAACTAAAAACAAACTAAAAACTACTTCCAAAAATATTCAGCTTTGATATTAATGAGTTTTTTGGGTTCATTGAGAACATGGTTGTTGTTCAATAATAAAATTAATCCTCAAAAATACAACTTGCCTAATAATTCTGCACTCCCTGTATATATATATATATATATATATATATATATATATATATATATATATATATATATATATATATATATATAATTATTATTGTGAACCACAATACTACACCATTACAGACTTTTTGATGATTTATTTGTGCTTACTCTTTTATTATTAATTTATTATTATTTATTATTAAATAAATAAATGCTTATTATTTATTATTATTTAAATCCTATGCATTTATTAACATCAAACGATACGATCAAACTATTTTAAATATATAAATATATCTAAATATGAAACAATGCAGAATTAGTCCATCAAGACGTATCATTTTGAAAATGCCATGTGTGTAAAAAAAAAAAAAAAAAAAAAAAAAACTTTAGTTTTAAATTATTAGTTACTTAGATACTTTTTTTAATCCCGAAGGACATTCAGTATTACTATAAATATTATTTATTATAAATTATTATTATGAATATTATAAAAAAAAATAACAAATACTAATATTATTAAAAAATAACATAGAAGGAAAAAGGAAAGTAATATTATCCTCAACATCATCCTGAGATCTACAGTCAGCACGACTCATTACTTACGTGTGAACATTGTAAGGAACCATGGGATCGCGTACAGCTGAAAGAAAAAGAGACAAAGAACATTCAATGTCACGCACAAAAAAGCCATTTCTACATGAGCAACAATGTGATTAATACATGAATAAACAGCACGGGCTCTTTCATAATTCCCAATAAAGCAGCTCAGCGATTGTTCAATTCATCAGAGGGAAGTGTACTTGTGATTCAGGCGTATGTGTGTGTGAGACGAGAGGACGTGTGTGGGAGTGTAATGAACGTCTTCCTGCAGCACCTGTTCCAACACTCCTCTTTCCCCACACGGTTCTGCTCAGCTGGGATGTATAATCCATTTTTGGCCGCTTGATTGGTAGTTTGGCCTCTGAGGGGGTTTTTTGGGCAGAAATAAGAGGACAGGCTTGGGTCTCTCTTGCTCAGGGGTGCATTTCCCAAAAACCATCATTAGCCAACTAGGGTCGCAAGTTCTGTCTTTGCAATTTTAGTTCAGCCATTTGGCGTTTCCCGAATCCGTCGTTCCAATGAATATTCGAAAACTGCGACAAAAACTTGCACAGTTGCAACTACTCCTTTAAAGCTGTAGTTAGATGCTTTAAACTAGAGGTTTAAAAAAAATATAGTATTTCTAAATCTAAATGTATACTGTAAAACACGTTGTATTATTGGACAAGTAATATTCAGAAAGTAATATACTGGTTATATAGTGTGGATCCCCAAAATACCCCTTTGCGGATACAAGGAGGACAATCTTGCTCTAAATTCAAACTTAGTTCCCTGGTTTGTTCTTCACTCTCTCTAAATAACTACATCTCATCCCCTAATCCTGTATTGACTCACACCTTAAAAATTTGGGCCCAATTTAAAAGACATTTTGGCGTACAGTCAGCTTCCATTTTGGGTCCTGTTGTCTCTAACAGTTTGAAAATCATCTTTTGTAAGCTGTGTGGACAGATGCGTGTGTAGGTATAGTGTGTCCACGGTCATATTGGGGTGATATAAACACAATAAGTCTGTTTTTTTTTTATTTCCTGATGTTAAAATAGGATCCAAATCCCTCCCATTTTGAGGCCCACTAAAACGTGATGTAGGAGTCCGGTTTTCCCCGCACACCAAATTGATTGACAGCTGCATTTTAACATGTCTCTGTAGTAATGCGTAAAATCATATCAACGAGACAGGACGAGCGCAAAGCAACTGGGATTAAAAGATCTGTTCAGCTCTCTGTGATCATCTGCACCTCAAGAATGAGCTTTACAAGTAGGAAGTACAAGTGGGAAGTAGGAAGTAACTTCTGTGACTGATCGATAGCAATGACTGAGAGACATGCAGAAGGTCAAAACACTGCTTTTTTTTTTGATTTTAGTAACTATAACTTTGACTTTTTATTCAATTTGTGGTCTCGTTTTATCTGTAACACTGTAAGCTATGACATCATCTTGCGTTTTCGCTTGTAAGTACCATGGTAAAACGATGTAAACAATAGATCTCCGGCAGAAACGGTGACATAAACAAATGAATACCATGCATAATTCAACACTATTGTGTCGGTGGACTAAATGTGCTTGATGGGATGTTTTTCTGTGGACTCTTAACTTTCAAAATAAACCGTGATGTACAGCAATGAATGCGTGTTTGTGTTGTTATTACGATGAAATGTGTAAAACATGTGGAAAAACAGCGCCCCAGTGCGTCTGCGGTGGGGTGCTGGCTATAGGATTAAAACGTTTTTAAAACAGTGCATGTTTGTAATAAAGACAGTAAAATCGATGTAATTCATCAACACAGTCGTGTGTCAGTACAATTATAAAAGAAGATGCTTCAATCCCAGTTTGTGGATGTTAAATCAGGTTTATTTTGTACATTAACATAAAGAATATCCATACAAAAGTGTATATTAATGTGTATCCTGTCACATTTGCTATGCAAAAACAGTGCAAAGTTAAACGCGTGCGCTGTGTGTGTGCGTGCGTGAACTTTGTAACGACATTGTGTGTGATTCATCATTGCAGAAAGGCTTGAATTAACTCCACAACAAACACATCAAATAATCATCGGTAAAGTTCTTACTGTAGAATTTCTCACAAATGTAACGTGAGCTCTGCTTCCTTCATGTCTGTCATTGTGCTGTTTATCTGACAGAGATGGAGACAGGCACATGGGTGTGGGTGGGGAGAACTAGCAATAAAGGCACAGGCCACAAAAACAGCTACATTGTGTTCAAAGGTTCCCTATAGGCTACATTTGACTAAATCTAAATTGGCAAAAATGTACCCAAATGTTAGCACTGCATGTGGTAGGTGCTCACAATCACCTGCTACCACTGCTCATATGTTCTGGTTATGTCCCAAGCTTTTTGAAGGAGATTTTTCAAACATTCAAACAGATATATAGCACCCCATTAAATACTTTGTTCTTTAGATAGTTGAATGTGCTGATAACAAAATCACACAAAATGTATCAATAGAAATGACATTTATTAACCCATGAAGGTCTGGATTTGGAGTAAGCGGCAACCTCCCGCTCTCCCTCGGGAAGCCAATATGGAAGTAACTAAAACTCCAATTCATCGACTCGCCTTGGGGGGCTGGCTCCAGGAATTCCAAGTGCTTTCTTTCTGCATTGGTAAATGGGCCATTTTTACAGCTGATAAAAACATGTTTACAGCCTGGTACAAACGATGGCTTTGGTGCATATAGCCATGATTACCCTTCATGACAACTGTGAGGGGGGTGAATTTTTTTATAACTCATCCGTTTCGTTTTTATTAAGTTATATTAAGTTTGCATAATTAAGGGCGTGGCCACTTGAGTGACAGCTAGCCCTCGCTGGTTGCTGTCTCGTCACCTCCGCTGATTCTGGCTAATTAGCTGCTGATCTCGGCATATACATCGTGTTTTTGTTTTGGTTAATGTTTATTTACAAAGTCATTTGCCTTTTGGAATTATTTCCTGCAATTATCAGATGATATGGCATGCTGTGTGCACTTAATTGTGCTTACAAACCGTTCAAATTGCCTCCATTTCCCAGGTGAGTGAAATTATATACTTACAATCTCTTTAAATGTATTTGTTTTATTTAAGATCATTTATCATTTAAATGTTCTTTAGACTAGTATTGCACTCCAGAATCTGACAGATTGATTAGCTGTAGGCTATAAAACAGTCATCTGAAGCGTTGTCATACAGTGTTAGTGCTGGATTGTTATAAACAACAGTGTTTCCTCTAGGATTTTTTCCAGCAGTGGCGGCAGGACTTTTTTTACACAGATCTGCCAACTGTTTCAAAGACAAGAATTACACGCAGCATTGCAAGTCGAGATAGCATTCATGTAATACGAGCATGCGAATCTCTTTGCTTGCGTGCCGATTTCCTGTTCGTGCAAGGAACTTCTTGCACGAACTCAAATTTACACGTTCAAGTGCAGATCTTCTCGTGCGCTCTCCAGTAGGCGCTGCTGAAGCGCGATTTAGTGTGTTTTTGTGCGTTTCCGACATTAACGCGTCCTGAAGTAAAGTGAAACGGCTATAAATAGACTTTATCCAGCAAGATAAAGTCATTGTATGCAGAGCCATTGACCTTTATCAATAAAGTATACTTATGGAAACTGTGTTCATCTTAACTGAAAGCTACGCGGTGTTTGCTAGACTCACGCACCTGTCAGTCAGTCTGTCAGAGAGTCAGTCAGCATGTCACCTTAAAGGGTTGAACAAATAGCGCACAGCACTACTACGGTTACAGAAAAGTTTGCGCTGTTTAGGCTACCTCTAATATGTTTTGGTGTGATTATAATCCGCTATAAAAAACACGACTAAATGTTGTATGTTGTAATGTAGCCGTGGCGGGATGAATTTTGGCGTGGCGGCCCGCCACGGATGAATGAATGTAGCGGAAACCTTGAACAGCCTTGCATTTACTAACACAGACTATATCTGAAGTGTTTGATAGCAATTCGCGTTTTCCTCCTGTCCAAAAACGTCATAAGAACAATGTTTAGTGGCTCAATGTGTTACAACAGTGTTTTTAAAAGTCTAAACACTTTATTGATATAGTGTACAACCAAGCACGTGTGGTCAGAACACAAACGAGTCACAGGCAATGAAGTATTAAGCGTTCTCCCAAAGTAAAAAGTCTGTCTAAGCCAGGTCTAAGCTAAAGGCTGAGAATCAAGCATGCATCTGTAGCTCCGCTCACTCTCCACCTCTTTGCCCTTATTTGGTATCCCGCGTTTGGTGCGATGACGCACTACAAAATGGCGACGGTTGGCCACGCCTACTTGTAGCTTCTTTTGCAGTGTTCAGAAACCTATGGGTGACGTCACGGATACTACGTCCATATCTTTTACAGTCTATGATTTGGAGTCACACTAAAACGTGAGGTGGAAAAACACACTACAGGCTGATCCAAATTTGATGCAATGTCCTTAAAACTAGTCAAAATGAGGCTCAGTATTGTGTTGGCCTCCATGTGCCTGTATGACTTCCATCCCTGGGTATGCTCCTGATGAGATGGTCTCCAGACGGATCTCCTCCCAGACCTTGACTAAAGCATTTGCTAACTCCTGGACAGTCTGGGGTGCAACGTGGCGTTGGTGGATGGAGCGAGACATGATGTCCCAGATGTGCTCAATTGGATTCAGTCCTGGGAAATGGGCAGGCCAGTCCGTAGCATCCATGCCTTCATCTTGCAGGAACTGCTAACACACTCCAGCCACATGAGGTCTAGCGTTTTCTTGCATAAGGAGGAACCCAGGGCCAATTAAACCAGCATATGGTCTCACAAGGGGTCTGAGGATCTCATCTCGGTACCTAATGGCAGTCAGGCTACCTCTGGCAAGCACATGGAGGGCTGTGTCGGTAGTGTATTGTGTTTAGAAATGTGTTGAAAAAATGTGTTTGGGGTTGGGGGTAATAATTTAGGAGAGCTAATAATTCTGACTTCAACTGTATAAGGATATGTCAGGTCTTTTGCACACCAGGACTGCATGCATTTGATGATACAGCAAAAAGTAGGACTTCTCCCAAAAAGTGCACGAGAAAAGGCTTCGTTGACAGGATCATATTTAAAGAATAAAGCATACAAACTCTAGTAGTCTGCTACTACACATTTTATTTATTCATTTTTGTATGATAAGCTATATTATTTATTATGTTTGGGAACTCAAACCGAATTTTCATTGGATGTATGATTTAAAGTCTTGTCCTTCAGCTTGCTTATGTTTTCAGTGATATTTTGCAACCACAGCAAACTGCATAATATCACAATTGAAAATAGCCTTTTTCTCTTTTGATTATTTAGCATCATTAATCCAGTCTTCAATGTCACACGATCATTTTAATATGCTATTTAAAATACATTTCTGATACTAATAAATATTTTTTTGCTTAATAGTTTTTCTGCTAAACTAGTTATTTAAGGATTTTTTGATGAAAAGTATATTTAGTTTTCTAGACTTATTATTACTTTTAATCAATTTGATGCTTCCTTGCTAAATAAACCTATTAATTTACTCAAATACATCATAACAAACATCACCCAAATTGCATTTGCTATTTTAAATGGGAAATTCAATTGCTTTGAAAGCAAAGCCTTGTGAAAAGCTGTTAGTTTTGGCAAAGAGCAGGCCTATCCAACATAATCTGAACGCCAGTATGAAGCAGGACACAAAACTAGGTCACTTTGCTGTGAATTTTAGGCCCTATTCTGCCAAATATAATAGTGCTCATGCAGACCTTACTGAACTGAGCCAAATCCTGGACTCGCAACCGCCAAGACGTGTTCATGCCTCAAAGACAGCTTGATAATAACAAGATAAGTCAAGTCAAGATCGAATATTATCCCAGCTAAATTTAAATAAGGCCATCAATAAAAATGAAACAATTTCAAGCAATGATTAAGTTTATATTACTTTGTTACATTTTAAAGAAGTAATTAATGTATATATGTCGATATTGCAGGTTAGGGTAATTAGGCAAGTTATTGTATAACGATGGTTTGTTCTGTAGACTATTGAAAAAAATATATAGCTTAAAGGGGCTAATAATTTTTACCTTAAAATGGTTTTTAAAATATTAAAAACTGCTTTTATTCTAGCCGAAATAAAACAAATAAGACTTTTTCCAGAAGAAAAAATATTATCAGACATACTGTGAAAATTTCCTTGCTCTGTTAAACATCATTTGGGAGAAATTAAAAAAAGAAAAACAAATTCAAAGGGGGGCTAATAATTCTGACTTCAACTGTATAAATAGACATCAATAAGCTAGTGTGAAAGTGAGAAATTTGCATTCAGAAGATATCTAAACCTGATATAAACACCTGAAGTTTGCAGTCACTTCCACCTAAACGGAAGATTTTTCTCACGTCACCTCATGCTTCACTTTCTCATCAATTCTTGACCAATCAGATGCTCATTAGTGACATCTTTCTGACATGTCCCGCCCCCTTGAAGACGCTTCTTATTGCTTTTCATTTGATGCGCTTGAGCACAACCACTCTCACTTGCAGAGCTGTTATAAAAACAAAATGCTATTGGCAGTTTTTTTAAAAGGGGAGGGGCTACTATAAATCCCGCCCTTTCTTCATATTTCAGTTGAGATTAGGTCAAACATCAAATAAAAAAATGCACATTTCAAAGCACTTCACGGCACCTTTAAACTAAAGTGTTACCTCTACAATTTCTAGAAAAAAAACAGATCTTACGAGGAAACATAACTATTTTACGTTTTGTCAGTTTAGTGGCTAATTCATACGAATTCGTACAAGTTCAGTAACACAAAAATGTAAGATTTTAAAAAGGAGGCGTGGCACGCAACCCTGCTAAACCCAAATGTCATTGGGGGATGAGCAAATCATACAGTACAGATGAGATCGTACAAATTCATACGAATTAAGGCTGATTTATACTTCTGCGTCAAGCACACGTGTATGGTCCGGCCCAGTCTTTGCGCGGTCGCATAGCCCTTGCCGTGATGCCGACGTGCACCTCCCAAGATATGTAATTACACATTGCAACGATGTGTAGCGCAAGTTCTGTGATTGGTCAGCTTGATAGCTGTGACCAACATGGACAGGACCGAGAGCTGCGCGAACCCGTTGGAGCGAGTGTTTACAAGTGTCGAGTCCCGTGAAGTAGCTCTAGATGGAAACTGTTGTTTCGTGTTTACCTTATGATGAAAGTTGTTGCACATCCGCCGGTTCCTGCCTCTAAATAAGCAAGTTTTATCTACTTTGTTAGAGCCACAGCCATATCACCCTGCAGCCCAAGACCGGTTACTCACTGAAGCGAAGCAGGGCTGAGTCTGGCCAGTACCTGGATAGGAGACCACAGGGGAAAACTACGTTGCTGTTGGAAGTGGTGTTAGTGAGGCCAGCAGGGGGTGCTCAACTTGCAGTCTGTGTGAGTCCTAATGCCCCAGTATAGTGAAGGGGACACTATACTGTCAGTGGGCTCTGTCTTTTGGAATAGACCTTTAAAAAAAACCAAGGTCTGTCGGCGCCAGTGGTGTAGTGGTTAGTGCATCGACACATGCACTCGGTGCTCACGGTGACCCGAGTTCGATTCCTGCCTCGCGGTCCTGTGCCGATCCCTCCCCTCTCTCTGCTCCCCATGCGTTCCTGTCAATTCTCTACTGTCCTGTCAATTAAAGGTGAAAACCCTGAAAAAATTATTATATGAAAAAAAAAATGTGGTCATTAAAAACCCCATGGCACTTCTCGTAAAGAGTAGTGGTGTAACCCTGGTGTCCTGGCCAATTTCCCTCCATTAGCCCTTACCCATCATGGCCTCCCAATCATCCTCATCCACTGAATTGGCTCTATCACTGTCTCTCCACCAATAGCTGGTGTGTGGTGAGTGCACTGGTGCCGTTGTCCTGTGGCTGCCGTTGCTACGCAAGCCACGCAGCGTGTGTTTGTAGCTCTGTCGCATAGATTCGCAATTTGCATTTTTATTATCGAATACCTCCACATTCGCTTTATACTACTTAGGGGGAACAAACCCTAAATACATTTTATACAACATTTAACACTTTATACAAAAAAATCTACTTTAAAACGTTCTGTCTCTCGAGCATCCGCCTGTTGTTTGTAGCTTTAGCCAGCTAGCACCGCTGGTCAGCTAAAGCTACCGACTGCTTTCATCCCCTAATTTTCTCACTTACTGGCTTTGCTCATTACCCTGTACGATGTCGCTTGTGTCTCCGTCCTTGTGTGCAGGAGAGACATCGATGGAGGTGCTGGACATGGAGCTGGAACTGCTGGAAGAACGCATCCGCCTTCTGCAGATGAAGCGAACTGAACTCAGGGCGCAGAGAGCCTTGCTCGATGTGCCCCGCGCTCCAGTTCGCTCATCTGAGGTAAGTGCAAAATACAGCCGTAAGACTCCGTCTACCTCAACCCCGTGTGTTCCTCTGTCCAGGACCAGCGCGCCTAGGACGCGGCTCGCCCAGGGGTCGTTCACGCCGACACCCGGCTACCACGGCCCCTGGGTGCAGCCGCGTAAGGTGCCCAGCAAGCCCCGGGGGACAGCGTCTCCTCCTCCCGTGTTCGAGATCTCCACGGAGAACCGCTTCGCCCCGCTCCGCGAGACGGGTCACGATGTGTCTATCATCGGTGACTCCATCGTCCGCCACGTCCGTCCTGCTTCCACTTCAGGTAATAAAGTACGCACATTTTGCTTTCCTGGTGCTCGCGTTAAGAATATTTCTGCACAGATTCCAAGTATCCTGAGCACTGGCGAGAGCCTCGGTGCCGTTGTCCTCCATGTGGGGACGAACGACAGCGGGCTCCGCCAGTCGGAGATCCTGAAGAGGGACTTCAGGAGCCTCATCGAGACGGTTCGACGCACCTCGCCCGCCACGCAGATCATCGTTTCTGGACCGCTTCCTACCTACCGCCGAGGAAATAAAAGGTTCAGTAGACTTTTTGCTCTGAATGAATGGCTATTAACATGGTGTAATGAACAGAAACTGCTCTTTGCCAATAACTGGAATCTTTTCTGGGAGCGCCCTAGGCTTTTCCGTCCGGACGGCCTGCACCCTAGTCGAGCTGGAGCTGAACTGCTGTCGGACAACATCTCTAAGATGCTTCGTTCTGTCTGACTAGTAAGTAAAAATTCACAAAATTCACATTTTATCCATATAGACTCTTGTTCGACCCACTTAAATTACAGTAACACATGTCTAGCTTACCCCATAGAGACGGTGTCTGTTCCTCGTGTTATTAGATCAACAATTAAACGTACTGTGTGCTCTAGAAAAAATCTATTAAGAATAAAAGCTGAAAATCCAATAAAAAGTGATAATACAAACTTCGTTAAGCTTGGTCTCCTAAACATCAGGTCACTAGCACCTAAAACACTTATCATTAATGAAATAATAACAGATAACAATCTAAATGCACTCTGTCTCACTGAAACCTGGCTGAAACAAAATGACTATATTAGCTTAAATGAAGCAACTCCTCCAGGATTCACATATAAGCATGAGGCTCGTCATACTGGCCGTGGTGGTGGAGTTGCATCAATCTTTAGTGATTTTAGGGACTTATGTTTAACTCCTTTGAGTTATTAGCTCTTAATGTTATGCTACCGGATATTATGCAAAAATCTATGTTATCTCTCGCTATAATCACCATATATAGACTCCCAGGACCCTATGTCAATTTTCTAAAAGAGTTTTCTGATTTTATTTCTGACTTGCTAGTTAAAAATGATAAAATACTAATTGTAGGAGACTTCAACATTCACGTAGATGACTACAATGATACACTAGGGCTCGCCTTTATGGATCTATTAAACTCACTTGGGATAAAACAAAATGCTGTCGGTCCAACCCATCGCTTAAAGCATACATTAGATCTAATATTGTCTTACGCAATTGAGGTCTTTGATGTAGACATTATACCACAAAGTGATGATATTACAGACCACTACCTCTTACTATATAAGCTGCGTCTACCTGAAATTAGCAGATCTGCATCAATATACCGCCCTGGTAGGACTATCGTTCCGTCCACCAAGGATGAATTCATAAATAACTTACCAGATCTTTCTTTATTTCGAAATACACCCGCAAACGCAAATGACCTTGATGTAGTAACCAGCAATATGGATGCCATCTTTTCTAACACACTAAATACTGTGGCACCCATCAAATTAAAAAAGGCTAGAGAGAATAAAACTACACCATGGTACAATAATCATACTCGCGCTCTCAAAACAGCAACCCGTGCTCTGGAACGTAAATGGAAAAAAACTAATTTAGAGGTTTTTAGAATTGCGTACAAAGACAGTATGTCCAGTTATAGGAGGGCTCTTAAATCTGCCAGGGCCGAGCACCTCCGCAAACTGATTGAAAATAATCATAACAATCCTAGATTTTTATTTAGCACCATTGCTAAATTAACAAATAATCGATCATCTTTAGAACAAAATGTCCCACCGCAAATCAGTAGTGATGACTTCATGAATTTTTTCAGTGATAAAATAGAAGGCTGTAGACAGAAAATAGAAAATGTTAAACTTTCTGCACCACCTCATACTCCAGATGCAGAAAATTTTTCACTGAATCAAAATAACCTACAATGCTTCAAAACCATAGAACAGGAAGAGCTAGATAAAGTTATAAATAGTTCTAAATCAGCTACATGTATGTTAGATCCAATTCCAACAAAATTACTGAAAGAATTGCTACCTGTTATAGGAGAACCTCTCCTTAATGTTATCAACTCTTCTTTATCTTTAGGCCATGTTCCAAATCCTTACAAGCTAGCTGTTATTAAGCCTATTATTAAGAAACCACAACTGGACCCGAGCAACTTAGCTAATTATAGACCTATTTCAAATCTTCCGTTTATGTCTAAAATACTAGAAAAAGTTGTTTCTACCCAATTATGCTCCTTTCTGCAGACAAACAATATTTTTTGAAGTGTTTCAGTCAGGTTTCAGGCCTCATCACAGTACAGAAACTGCATTAGTAAAAATAACCAACGATTTACTCTTAGCTGCTGACCAAGGGTGCGTCTCACTATTAGTCTTACTCGATCTTAGCGCCGCATTTGACACCATTGACCACAATATTCTCATAAACCGGTTAAATTCTACAGGTGTCCAAGGTCAGGCCCTTCAATGGTTTAGGTCATATTTAGCTGATCGTTACCAGTTTGTGAATATTAATGGACAGCCTTCACAAGTCAGGCCAGTAAAGTACGGGGTCCCTCAAGGATCAGTTTTAGGCCCTTTGCTGTTTACAATATACATGCTTCCCCTGGGAGACATTATTAGAAAACACGGGATCAACTTTCACTGCTATGCAGACGATACTCAATTATACATTTCAACTAAACCTGATGAGATGTCTGAACTGTCTAAGCTAACTGAGTGTATTAAAGATGTTAAAGACTGGATGACCAACAATTTTCTTCTCTTAAACTCAGACAAAAGAGAATTATTACTTATCGGGCCTAAATCCTGTACACAGCAGTTCTCACAACTCGACCTGCAATTAGAGGGATACAAAGTTAGCATTAGCTCTACTATAAAAGATCTAGGTGTGATATTAGACAGCAATTTAACTTTTGAAAATCATATATCCCATGTCACAAAAACTGCCTTCTTTCATCTGAGAAATATCGCTAAATTGCGAAGTATGCAACCATATCAGATGCAGAAAAGCTAGTCCATGCTTTCATGACTTCTAGGCTAGACTACTGTAATGCTCTGTTTGCTGGTTGCCCAGCATCCTCTATTAACAAACTTCAGCTAGTACAAAATGCAGCTGCCAGAGTTCTTACCAGATCTAGAAAATATGATCATATCACCCCAATTTTATCCTCCTTGCACTGGCTGCCTGTTAAGTT
Source organism: Danio kyathit (assembly GCA_903798195.1). Lineage (NCBI taxonomy): Eukaryota > Metazoa > Chordata > Actinopteri > Cypriniformes > Danionidae > Danio > Danio kyathit. The sequence goes on along the minus strand of LR812519.1, from coordinate 61,880,958 downwards.
TCGTATTGAATTTAAAATATTACTCCTTACCTATAAAGCTTTAAATAATCTAGCTCCTGTTTATCTAACCAACCTCCTGTCTCGCTACAATCCAACCCGCTCTTTAAGATCTCAAAACTCAGGGCTTCTAGTAGTACCTAGAATATCAAAATCGAGTAAAGGAGGTCGAGCCTTCTCATTTATGGCCCCTAAACTCTGGAATAACCTACCTGATAATGTCCGAGGCTCAGACACACTCTCGCACTTCAAAACTAGATTAAAGACCTATCTTTTTAGTAAAGCATACACTCAGTGTAGCACATAGCGGTATGACGCATGATGTGCCCCACACAGGATTTTGCTTCTTGTTTATATACACTATGAACAGCAGCTACGCTAATTATTCTCCTTATTCTGTATTTCCACCTGGGGGTACTCATCCCGAGGCCCTCAGACTATGCAGTGCCACTTATGCGATCCAAGACCAGTGACGAGATGATCCTAAGGTTTTCTGGACCTGGCCGTATCTTGACCAGCTGCTGTGGTGGTCATCGTGGAGTGAGAGCTTGAGACTGACCCCTGTGACGCTCCAAGGACAGACGAGTCTTCGCTGAGGTCCAGCTTCATGCGCCTAGACTGCAGCTCTGCACAAGACGTTTGGCCACAGGAGAAATGGTCGTGCCCAACTGAGCCTGGTTTCTCTCGAGGTTTTTTAAATCTTCACTTTCGCCAATCGGTGAAGTTTTTTACTCGCCGCTGTCGCCACTGGCTTGCATGGTTCGGGATCTGTAGAGCTGCGCATCGATGGATTTGCTCTTCAGTGTTTGGACTCTCAGTAGTGATTATTAACCCACACTGAACTGAGCTAAACTGAACTGAACTGACACTGTTTCAATTCACTATAATCTTCCATGTGAAGCTGCTTTGACACAATCTACATTGTATAAGCGCTATACAAATAAAGATGAATTGAATTGAATCATTCAAGTGAATGCTGCACACTGGTGCTGGTGTGGAGAGACCCTTCCTCATGATTGTGAAGAGCTTTGGGTGTATAGCCATACACGATAAACGCGCTATATAAATACACACATTTACATTTACTTGTACATTAAGGTAGCGTTCAGAAAAAACAAAACACCTATGATAAAAACTCGACACAGAGAAACATCATAAGCTGCAGCCAGCTAGCGTTTTGGAAGTGTTATTGCACATAGATATATACACTAGATATCGCATATGGACCCTGAGCATGCATCAATAGCGCCGCCACATTTGTACAGTGCTCCCAGGACAAACGTCATTCAACCGCACTAGTCAAGACAGTGTGCCAGATGTGAAGATGCTGGACGTTAGCGCTGTGTACGGGTGTAGTAACAAGCAAACAAAGAAAACAAAGTATAAAGGCAGAACATTTCATAGGTAAGATTTCGTTTTTTACGTTTTTGTATGTTATGAAGTTTTGTGCTCAAAGTAGCATTATTGATGATAATAAAGTCACTTACTGCATTCACCATAAGGCAAAGTAGCACCAACTTGCACTAAATACTAGGCTTATGCTAGTTTTGTTGAATATAATCAGCAAACAATAAAAAAGAAACATGATAACAAGATACTGCGGTGTCAGAAACTTGTATTATTGTTGGCTAATTACTTAAGTGAATGAGTGTTTCATAACGGAGATTCATTCACACACAAATCGCTCCCTCCGTTAGAACGAGAAGTGAGAGTAGGAGAGGGGGTGTGTTTCAAGACACGGATTAGATCAAATTTTACAGGTAGGGAGGGATAATTACATTTCCATGCACACAAACACACGCTCTTTGTCGGCAATGCTCCGTGATGTCACTTATCCATCCATGTAGAAAAGTGATGTAAAATTATAATTTTCATAATTAAAATAAAAAATTTGCGTACTGACCACTGGGAAAACTCCCGATCATTGATATTTGCATATATGTGTATATATCGATGGCCACAGTCCTCCACTGCACCTTGGTCCCGTATTCATGTCAAGGGAGCGCTACCCTGTGCTAAAATGGCGGCTCTATTGACGCATTCCTTCCAATAGACAACAACAGAGTAGGCGAAATCTAATGTTAATATATCTATGGTTATTGCAGAGCAACACAAACAACACGCAGAAGTATAAATGCATGACTACGTGCAAGAGAGGTGCCATAGGTCACGTTGATCACTTAATGCAGAAGTATAAATCAGGCTTTAGCCACTAAATCAAAAAGTTACAAATTGCCGTGAGATTGTGTTGGAAAAAAAACATATATGGCTATCTTTTTTTAAGGCTAGTCTAAGCTCTTCACACAACTAGCCCCTGGTGCGATTGTTAACAAGGCCCACTTTTGTTGGAGATAAAAAAAATGAATCGCTATGAACACGGCCAAGGTGACATTGGGATTGTGCTGACATGAAAAACGCTTCCAGATCAAATGCATAGGGAATCGTGACAGGGTTAAGCGAATATAATGGTCTTCTCAGAGACTCCAGCTCGGCAGTGGTTTCATCCTCTTGTGACTTTTCTTTTTGCCTCTTGCTTCTTTTCGCATCCACAACAGCAGCTGTCGAGAGGCCGAACAGAACGGTTCACTCCGCGGGCATCAAAGAGCAATTCTGTCTTGATTCCTTCAACTCATCTTTTATTTGGATCCTCAATTGCAGGATTTCAGTGTGGAGGTCACCTATCTATCCGTCAGTGTAGAAAGACATCAAGCCAGCATTTTAAAAAATAAAGAGGGAGCACGGTGTGTGTGTGTGTGTGTGTGTGTGTTTGCTAAAAACTTGGCCAGTGCTCAAATCTCAGGGTCAACGGTGTGTGTGTGTGCGTGTCCTGTCAATGGATCTGATGTGTGACAGGATGAGAATGCAAACATCTCTTCAATTACTCTAGGGAGGATCTGCTGTCAATTAAATACATATTCATAAGCATTCCATCTTAAAAATTCAAGTATAAGAGAGCAGTGTGAATACTGATAGACAAACCGGAGTATACTGTATATATGGAAGGGTATATATTAAAGTTACTTAAAATAATTGGAGGTAAACAAACTACTGTAAATTGAAACTAGAACAAAGCTAATAATTAATTTTAATTATCTCCTATAAATATTAATTTGTGACAATTATTATCAAATTTAATGATTAAGTGTATTATTAATATTAAATTATTAAATTAAAATACTGTATTATTTTTCAATGGATGGTAATAACTAAATAAAATAATAGTATATTATTGTTGTACAGAATATATAGATTACATTACTATTAATAATAATTATTACATTTTATTATTATTATTGTTATATATTAAAAATGCATTATAATATATTATTAAGCTCCCATGAGCTTGGACGACTGCATCCGTACATCTCTGCAATGACTCAAATAACTTATTAATAAAGTCATCTGGAATGGCAAAGAAAGCGTTCTTGCAGGACTCCCAGAGCTCATCAAGATTCTTTGGATTCACCTTCAGTGCCTCCTCCATCATCTTACCCCAGACATGCTTAATAATGTTCATGTCTGGTGACTGGGTTGGCCAATCCTGGAGCATTTTGATCCTATCCTACTGAAGAATTTGCCCTCTCCTGTGGTTTGTAATGTAATGGGCAGCACAAATGTCTTCATACCTCAGGCTGTTGATGTTGCCATCCACTCTGCAGATCTCTCGCACACCCCCATACTGAATGTAACCGATGTAATGGATGTAAGGGAATGTAATGGATCGATGACAAGACTTTTGTCAGGTATTATATTATATTATATTATATTATATTATATTATATTATATTATATTATATTATATTATATTATTCATTCATTTTCTTGTCGGCTTAGTCCCTTTATTAATCCGGGGTCGCCACAGCGGAATGAACCGCCAACTTATCCAGCACAATTTTACACAGTGCATGCCCTTCCAGCCGCAACCCATCTCTGGGAATTTTTGCTTACCCACTGTGGGGAAACCGGAGCACCCGGAGGATACCCATGCGAACGCAGGGAGAACATGCAAACTCCACACAGAAACGCCAACCAACCCAGCCGAGGTTCGAACCTGCGACCCAGCGACCTTCTTGCTGTGAAGCGACAGCACTACCTACTGCGCCACTGCGTCGCCCCCTATATTATATTATTCATTCATTCATTTTCTTGTCGGCTTTGTCCCTTGCGGGGTCGCCACAGCGGAATGAACCGCCAACTTATCCAGCAGGATTTTACGCAGCGGATGCCCTTCCAGCCGCAACCCATCTCTGGGAATATATTATATTATATTATATTATATTAAATTATATTATATTATATTATATTTATTTTTTGGTTTATTGTAATTCTTCTCAACAAAGACTGAGAAAAGCACCTTTAGTTAATCTTTTTTTTTTTACACATCCAGTCAAATATGTTGGAGTTATGGTAGATTTGTGGCTTAACATCAGTAAAACGCAACAAAATTGTTCTGTCACAAGAGAGAACAATTGTCACAAACCCATTTTAGGCCTTAACTCAAATTTGGACAACTTACTTATTTGGTTACTG